>JASUAB010000002.1:43020000-43597500 GCA_037013595.1 Dicorynia guianensis
AGGAAATTTTGAAATATTTTGGACATGCTTTTGATCTCATAAATATTAACTTACGTTGTGAATAACTTGAAAAGCATTGCCATATAAATCATTCTTGGTGACATTCTCGAAGGCTTGTGGAGTCTGTACAAAAGCAATATTACGGCCGTTCTCTTCATCCATAAGAAAGCAGAGTGCTTCTCTCAGAGATTGGGAATTGTTTGAGTACATGTCACAGTCTACATTAAGAATGAATTCGCTATTGCTAATCCTTGATGACACTCTCAGCTGCATTCAGGACCAACAACAACATTATTAACTGCATGAACATGCATATGCATGCTTGCTTATTGTATTCATATAATTTATGAAAAGATTGCCTATATGTATAGACATAGACAAATTATTTAGTGAGTAATCTGTATCATGTGACATAGTTGATGTGATATATAAACTTAGTAATAAATCACCATTTACATTATTTTGTTGATATAATCTTGTAAATTATACATCTAAATAGTAAAATCTGCGCAAATAATAATTTTATTATTGAGTTGATATATCATATCAACAATTCTATATAGTATAACTGGCTTACTAAACAATCTCTTGTCACAGACACAGTACCAATGAATTCATGGCTCCAGCTTTGAAGTTATGAGCATATTGGGGTCTCTTCTCGCGAGCCATATATACTAGAGTTGGCAAAGCAAACCCATCTACGTCTTTTGAACTCGAGTCCTTACTATGAAGTAATATCTGTAAATTGAGAAGATTAGAATTATAACGCTGATTCATATAGCATTGACTTATAAAGCAGTTTTGTAAATGAGGTAAGAAAATTAATGAATTGAAAGTGCGTATGATGTCTATATATATATATATATATATATATATATATATATATATATATATATATATATATATATATATATATATATATATTATACTTGAAGAATGGTATCATGGTCGCGTCGAGAAGTATATGAGTTCCACTGAGAAAATCCCTCATGCTTTGATCGATCTTCTTTTGGTACTCGACCCAGCTTGACTGCATGTTCTATATGTCTTTCCATTTCTTCGTACTTTTTCTACAACATGACATTTTTTTTAGAGAGCATTTAGGAAGGAATCACTAAGATAAACAAGAAAGTATACTCCCACAAATTTAAACTCAAATAACATTAATAACGATAAATCTGTATTTATTATTAATTATAAAAAATTGTGAGTTAAAATTTATAAAAATAACCAAAATCAAGATAAATTAGTTGGTTTGATTTTTTTTTTATTGCATCGAAATCTGTTAGAGCTATATTCTTAAATTTATCATAAAGTTGTGTTTAGAAACAAGAATATTATTCACTCTATTTTTTTTTATCACATAACAAACTTAACGGTTATAAAAGAAAGAAAACAAATGTGAAATCAAGTCAAGAAATTCAAAAATAGAGCCACCAGGTATGACCAATTAAACTTATCTGGATAGTGACTGCTGATCGTTTTTCTATCGTACAGGACAAAGACCATACGTTGATTGCGACAATACCTGTATTATTACTAGCACTAAATAGGGACGGCTGATTAAATATCATATGTTGACTCCCCACTACATGTGCAAGTGGCTTATGGTACAGTTGTACGCCACCGAAGAAGATTATCAAAATCAATACAGACCGGCCGACCTTCCCTGGCTACATGTAGAATCTTCACCAGAAAAGATAGAGTTACATGACTGTAGTAACCTAATTCTTACGTTTTAGAATAAAATAATTTTATTTTTTATTTTATTTTATTTTAATAACAAACAAAACACAAATAAATTATAAAAAAATATTAAAGTTTCATTTATAGCCTCAATATTTTTTTATGTTAATGGATGTCGTTTACAATGAATTATTTAAAAATAAATAAATAAATAAAAGTATAAATAAAATTATAAATATAAAAATATTATAAATATGAGAACGTAAATTTAAAAAAGTGAGAATATCCCCGCTCAAATCTTCACCCACCTCAAAAATCAAATGTCTGAGTTACCCAAGGAAAGAAACTTTGCAGCTGATATTTTGGCCTCACATGGAGCCACGTTTGGCTTTGGGAATTCATTACTTTTCAGACCCTCGAGCTGGGTTGTACCCCATCTTGATAGCTGACAGCTTTGAATTGTCTTTTCCCAGATTAGTCGCCGTGTAGCCTTTCTCCTTTATCTCTTATTTTACCCAAAACAAAAATCTCCAACTGCCTCTTAAGAATACAGAAGAATTCGTGCGAGTGTCTTTACTCTAATGACCATATATATACTTAAATTTTAATGGTTTGGAAAATAATTCACCGACTTGGTATTTGCTTTCAGTAACTATGTCTTTAGAGTTATGTCAAGTTCGGGAATATGACAGTGCATAATTGATTCATGGTGTAAAACTTTAGAGTTATATATTGCAGGATTAATATACCTTGATAGCTATAAACTCTTTGGGTTGGTCAATAGAAGCATTCAGGTAAGTAGCTGAGGCAGCAGACTTGAAATAAGCAGCAGGTGACCTAGGCTCCGCATTAAATCTCTTGCAGAAGGGCACCCAATGCTTAGCAAAATCAGAAGCTTGTAACAGAGCATAGAATGTAACATCAGAAGCAGCATCATCTGAGAGATACACTGTGATCTTCTCATTTGGATAGTCATAGGCCATAACAGACAGCACCGTGTTTATAACCATCATCGGAGGCTCAATCTCTGGGTCTGCCGTGCACACAAATATGTCCACTCCTGGCAACCTATTCTCATATCTGTATTTCAAAAAGCATTTATATAAACTATAGTCTATATCTAAATCCCTACTCATCCAACTATTAAGTAGCTAATTACCAAATGAAAATAGTGGACAAGAAATGAAAGGAGCAAAAGAGAAAATTACACCAGAACCTTTGAGACAATCTATTCTTGAAGGGTTGCCTGAAGACAGGGTTCCATCGGATGGCTTGATGAAGGAGCCAGTAAAGGCCAAACCATAGCTCAGCACCAAGCAAACCAAACCAAACCCACTTACCTTCTTCACCTTCTCTAGGCATGTGACTCAATCTATAAACCCAAATTAAGCATATGCCCACAACCAATGTCATCGCGAAGAGCCTGTAGATGACTATTCCTTTGGCCCCCGTCGTCTCAAACAGTGGATAATACCCCTCACCGCTCATCTCTGTCTTTTCTTGTTTCCTTCCTTCTGCTTGTTTATTCAGTTATCCGCTGTTTATCGCTACATACAGCATGTTTAGAAATATTTGCCATCCGCCAACCGCCGTTGGCACATGTAGTCAAACTTTCCCCACCCCTTCCCCTTTTCCCCCTTCTCACGGTTTGATCCCCAATATACTAAAAAATATATATATTTGCCACCCAATTCGATTGTCATTGTCACTAAGAATATGTACCATTTAATTTTATTCAATTAAAGAAATTAAATTATAAATTTTAATTAATTAACACTTTGTATGAAATTTTGTGAAGATTTAATATTTTGAATTTACTAAGAGATTTTTTTTCATCAATTATAGGTAGGTAAAATTGATTTTAATGATAAAGTGTAGTATTTGTCTGTATCTTAATGAAAAATAAAACAATTCTGATCAGGCCCATCAGAATTTATTTTATCAAAATCGATGTTTATTTTTTTTTACTAAAAATTAATTCTGCTCATACAAGATAAGAATTTATTATTTTTCTCTCATTCGATAATATATATACAACTACTATAATTAAAAATTATTTTTATATTATTTTGTTGCCATTGTATAAATAATTGATTAAAAAATCATTTTATACAACTAGTACAATTATAATATAATTCTAATTATTTTACTTGAATATAATTAATTCTTATAAAATTAATTTTAACATAAGATATTTAAATATGAATCAATCTAAAATAATCATTTCTTTCACTTTTAATTTTTTAATTTAATTTTACTAAAATTAATTCTATCCACTCAAGTACCAAATAGACTTTACGCACATAAATCGAAAGACGCTAAAACGATGGGTGTCAGCTATAGCCAGCATAAGATATTAATCATTGAGGCCATATATGTATATATGACAATGAAGCACTGATATATATATATATATATATACATGTTTTTTTTATATATTTTGTATATTTATTTATATTCTTAACTTTTTTTTTTCTGTGTAGCCTACATTTAACATTTTTTGCGAAAATACGGAGCAAATATAAACAGTAAATGTGGTGATAAAAACGTCAAACAGCTTATCTGACTTGATTAAACCATGAAACGGTATCAATGCCACGTGACTTAGTATTGGAATTATATGTATTTTTAGTTTTCAATTTTAATAAATTTTTTGTATCGTTTTACTTTATATCGATTGATTTTTTTTCTTAATTTTATTATTTTTAATAAATATTTTTGTCTTTCACTTACTTTATTAATGTGTCAATCATAAACAATGTATAAAGAGAAAGTTGGTGACTTGAAGTACAATAATGCACAGTGACTTGTATCAATAATTAAAATGGTCTAATGGTGCATTGTTTTGGACATAATAATTGGAGGACAAGATCAAGATTTTGATTGTCATTATTTTCCATTCTTTATATTCCTAACACATTAGCTTCCCTTATTATAGTATCAATTAAATTCAAATACTATTACACGGCACACGAGTTGTGGAAAAAAGGTTGTGGATGTATACTTACGCTATATATAAACAAATTAAATTCCACTGACCTTGATAGACAACCATTCTTGACCAGTCTCTTTTTTTGAATGTAGCGGCGAATGGTGCGAACGGCCACTCAATCAATGCTGAATGTTTCTTTCACGTCATAATCGGTAGGACTTTGGTGATAGAATTAATAACAATATATAAAGTATGTTTCCAAATAAAATTGGCCAAGACTTGTCCTGTCCTTTCGATGTGTATTGTAACAATTGATCTTCTTGTCCGCTAATTGTGATCGTTTACTAATAAAATATTAATGGCTGTGCTTGGTCTCCAAATGGCGGCGGCAATATATATAAAAAATTATATAAATTATAAAAACTAAAATTTATAAAATATATTTTAATATAAACTAAAAAATAAATAAATAATTATTAAAATTAAAAAATAATAAAAATAAAAAGATTCAAATCTTCCAACTTTGAAATGATCACACGCCTCAAAGTCGTCACCGAATGAGAAACTCCAGTACGCTAAGGTGACGGGAAAGTGGCTAGAAAATAAAAACATAAAAATATACATCAAATATATAAATTATTAGTAATTGGATGTGACTGGGCAGAAAAGTTCAAAGGACTCGTGAGTCTCTGACATAATCACTTCGTTTTACCTTTGCTACAATGACAAGTGGCCAGGGTAATCCGTCCATTGCGAAGTAACTTGTTTTACCTTTGATTGTCATTATTTTCCATTCTTTATATTCCTAACACATTCGCTTCCCTTATTAAAGAAAAAAAAAATCTTTTTTACAATAGTCGAGATCAAATAGTTAATTGACTTTTCGTTTAACGAGAGTGGCTCTTAAAAAGTGATGGATTCCATTTTCACCATTAGTAATTTTTCATACTCAGATAAAAATAACTCAAATGACATATGCGTGTCTTCTGTAGCATAGAATGTTCACTTTATATCATATTTGTAAATTATAAACTAATATTTATTAGTGCGTGCACAACGCATATTAGCAAAGATGTTCTCTTCATATAATAATAATATATATATAACAGTAATAATTTCTAAGGTAATAATATATACATAAATTTTATATAATCTATATATTTTCTTACATTCTTATTCTTTTGTTTCTCTCTCTTAAAATTTTGTTTTAGCATGTGTACACTCCCACTGCATATTAATATTATTTTTCTAATTTCTATGCTTTAAGCAAAATAGCCTAGAAGATGTTATAAATCCCTTAAAACATATAATAAGGCCTTGAGATTTAACTCAAGATTTTGACAGAAAAAAAGTTACAAAGTAACAACGGGTGCACTGCACCATCAAGATGACAGCATCATTCACTCACGTGACATAATGGTTACATGCTAGAAGATGAAAGTGGGAAGGCAGCATGCCAACGAAGCCAGAACAACGGACTTGAGCATGACTGAGGATGGAATGCAACCAGGATCATGGCGGATGAAGAGCGCCTCATACACTGGAAGGTTGACCATTGTTATTAATGTACACAGAACAATTTGCAGAATCAATTGGCTTGAACTGTTGAATTCCGGATACGTGAGAATCCTCTTGATTCCCCCTATCAAGCCAAAAAGGTTTAGCAACGCCAATGTTGCTATTATGGTCAACATGATGGATGAAGATCCTCCAAAATCCATGACCTCTTGTTCATATCTCTTCAGCACATCTTCAGTCACTGCTTTGTCTGTGATGACAAATTTTGTCTGAGACAGTCCTAATTGCCTGGCAATGGTATCAATGAAACCAAAAAGGAACGAAGTTGTCCTTCTGATAATCCTCATTCTTTGCAAGTTCCACCAACCCTTGGCTGTGGAACCACAACTCACACCCTCACATAAGCTATAGGCATGTGTGGCAAGAAATGCATATGCAAAGGGAAGCAACCATAGGCTTGTAAGCTGCAAATTAAGACATGAATAAGAGGGGAGTGAATTAGTATAATATCACTGCATCTGCAAAATGTAATAACATACCCAATTTTACTATTTTCACTGATTGATTTTAACTAAATACTTATTTAAAAGAATTTAAATTATTAATTTTAATAGCTTTTACAAACTAAACTATAAAACTTAAAATTTTCAAAGAATTGATTGACCTCGTGAAAGAGTTCATTCCTCCCTCAGTTTCATCTGGGGAGGAACTTTTCTGTCACATACCAAATGCCTCCAAGAAACTACATAAATCATATATAAATTAATAAGTAAGTGAACCTCTGGGAACAAGGAAATGCCGTGGAGTAAGCAGATAGGAGGAACAATAATATAGCACAGAGTTGGCAGAGACAGTGGAGCCCAAAGAAGGTAAACACAGTAACCCATCTGCACACCCAAGTTAATCTTCCCATGCCCATAAATGAATGGGCAATACTTGGAGAAGAATATCTGGAACATTCCTTCAGACCACCTCTTCATCTGAACAAGAACAACATCTAAGCTTGTTGGAGCCACTCCCAGGAATGCCTTTCTTGCTGGATTGTAATACATGGACTTCCAACCTCTGCAAGTGATTACAAGGCCAGTGGCAACGTCCTCGGCAGGAATCCCGTATACTAATCCCATCTGCAAAATCATAAGCATTATGATCAATTTCTAAACATTAATTCATGGGATATAAAGCGACTAGGTTACACTCGTACAAGTTTTGTATGCTATGTACAAGTACGTATTCGATAGGTACATTGTCCAAAATTAAATTTTGTACTTAAAAGCAAAGCCATCTAAGAAAATATGCTCACACAAATACAGACCTCCTTTCCCCACTGAGTTCCCTTCTCATATGTGCAACTGGCAAGAGTCTTTGATGCTTCACTCAATACACTTACTGTTCTTTTGTCTTCTCTTTTAGGCCTCATGTCCCATTTGTGTGCAACATAATCTTGGAAGTGCATTCCTGAAAGACTTTCCCTTCGATGAAAACACCCAGTTCCACAGTACATTACTGCTCCATGTCCACATACGCCAGCTAGTTCAACCTTCACAAACACACACAAGCAACCCAAAACCATATAAAACAAAATTAAGGATTTAGAATGATAGTTTTCTTGTAACCATACATAACAAAAGGGTTTTAGAATGATAATTTAATTACTTTTGACAATGATCGAAAATGACACTACTTATATATAAGGAGAACAGGTTTTATTTTAAGAAAAATTCTATAAATTAAATTTTATTAAATATTTATTTAAAAAATAAAAATTATTAAATTTTATAGACTAATTAAATTATAAAGTTTAACATATTTTCAATTGAAATTAAGTGAAAAGTATTGTCTCTCACTTTTAATGGGAGACAACTTTCAATAGCAAGAATGCTTGCATGTGCACTTGTGTTGTGTACATAGTAAATTAGAGAAAATTGTTTATTTATGTATTACTACTAACCTCATTGATCACATCATATGAGTTGGCATAGTGATCATTTTTGGTGACATTATTATAGTACTGCGGAAATTGTACAAAAGCTATCTCTTGCCCTCTTGTTTCATCCAAGAAGAAACACATCACTTCTTGTATTATATCTGCGTCATTTGGGTACATGTCACAGTCCAAATTGAGGATGAAAGGTGCATTGCTTATCTCTGATGATACTCGTATCTGCATGAAAAATGTTTTGATGTGATTAATAATGTATTTTTGTAGGCATCATTAATACATATGTCATCATAGAGAGGTTTTTGATGTGGTTATTGATGAAAGTGTTTTTGTAAGGATCACTAATACCAAAAAAAAAAAAATTACATAACTAGTTGCTGCCTCTAATATCTTCTTTTTTTAATTTAATTTCGTTTTACCCATTTGAATAATGAGTAAATGAATTTGCTTATTGAGAAGGAGCTTTGTTTATCTTTAACATAAAAAGAACTAGAAGCATTCCCAGCCCAGTTAAAAATAATTGCGATAGATTAATTGGTGGAGATTCAGTACATTGGGAGAGAACTAAAACCGAAAAAATTACTCTGAAAACTATAGAAAAGCTTTTTTATTAGTGATGTCACAGAAAGTGTGGAGTACACTCTATTTGTGAGTTATATATTTTGAGAAAAAAATATATATATTTTTTTAATTTTAATTTATTTGTAAGTGTACCCTTTAAACTATCATAAAAATATAAATACACTCTTTTATATGTTTGTCATTAAATATTAATAATCACATGATTTTTATATAATTATTAATATACATAAAATCTTTTTATTAATTATTTATATGAACTCAATAATAATAAAAGATAAAATTCAATTTCACTAAGTTCGGTCCTATCAAATATAAAATGATCTAATTATTTTTTACATAAAATTTTACATTATCACATCATAAGTTAAACATTAAAAGAGATGAAATAAAGCTGAAATAAATAAAGTAAAAAAAATCACCAATCAAAAATTTTAAAAAATTATAAAAAAAATATTAAAAAAAAGACTAAAAGTGTTTTTGTATGTTGAGAATGATCAAACTTCTCATGACTCTTTAACTTCTTTCTATTTTTCTTTTCTTTCTACACAAATTTTATTTATTTAAATTTATCTAAACAACTAATAAAAAAATATCATATATATTAATAATTATATACAAATTAGGTAATTATTAAAAATAAATAAATAAATAAAAATATATTTATATTATTCTAATAATTATAAGAATATATTTATATTATTTTAATAGTTAAATAAGCATGTTTATCAATTTTTATAGGTAAAAAAAAATACTTAAAACTGACATAAAATTTTTTAAAATTTATTTTTTTCTCTTATTAATTTTTAATCTCTTTTTTCCTCTAGCCAGCCGTATTCTTAAATTTGAGATTCAAAATTAGAGATCGCTGTCTATTTGTATCACATACCAGTGCATTCATAGCTCCTGCTTTGAAGTGGTGAGGGCTATAGGGTCGCTTCTCTCGTGCCATGTATACCAGTGTTGGCAGTTGATGTCCACCATCATCTACCGAATTTTGGTCCCTTCCATCAATTATTATCTGCGAAAATAAATGAGCACAAACAAAAAATAAATAAATTTCATGGATAAATTTAGTTACTAAAATAATAGGTTTCAACATGAAAATTAGGTACCTGCACAATGGACTTATGGTCCAGCTTTGTTGTTTTGGCATTCCATTCAGAGAATCCTGAGAGTTGATTCCTTACATCATCCGGAAGCTTGCCCTTTTCTACAGCTGAGTCAATCTCACCTTTCATGTCTTCATATAATTTCTGCCATCATAATTATTCTAGAAAATTTCGTGACAAATTTTATAGTACAACACATTGGTATAATATGTTTTGCTCAATCAGAATATCTAAGTGTTTCTTATTCGAAAATTCTTAAGATATGAAATGGGGACACAGATTTCATACAAAATCCTGTGTCGAGAAATACGAGTTGTGGTCTTGTGGAAAAAAGGTTGTGTATGTATATTTACTCTATATATACACAAATTAAATTCCACTTACCTTGATAGATGACCATTCTTGACCATAATCAACGGCAGCAGAGTGTTGGGCAAAGTATGCCTCAGGTGACCTTGTTTGAACGTTGAACCTTCTGCAGAAGGGTATCCAATGCTTGCAGAAAATAGAGGCCTTTAAAAGAGCATAGAACGTAAGCTCGGATCCTCCATCATCAGAAAGATAGACACTTAACTTATGTGATGGATAATTATATGACATTGCCGATAATACTGTGTTGATCACTATACTTGGAGGCTCTAAAAGCGGATCTGCTGTGCATACAAAGATGTCCACACCTGGTAACTTGTCTTCCTCGTATCTGTAAGTAAATAATATGCCAAAACTTGATCTAATCAATCAGTTTTATTACAATGTCGCAAAAGAAAAGTTAAATCAGTATAAATTCTCGCACGCAAACCTCACATAAAATATTCATGTGATTCTCACCAAATTAATTAATGACGTACACAAATTTTGTGTAAAATTCGTAGACTATAGTGGACCTCAGTTATATATAAATAGCTTTTTTTTTTATATTCTCGTATGCATATATATTTGAAGTTATAAACTTTATATATTTTTATATTTTTTTAATGTATTTATATATGTATATATATATATATGATTTTTTTTTCTACAATTGATGAAAAAGGAATTCAAATTTTTTGTCATTAAAATAAATTAATTTTTTTAAAAAAATAAATACAAAATTAAAAAAATAAAAAATAATCTTATTTATTAAATTTCATAAAAAGTAAACAATTATTAAAATAAAAAAATTCAAATTCCACATAGAACAGAATCTTATGGATAGGAAGGGTACTAGACAATTATTTCTTAAATTAGAACAGTGTCCCCGCCTAAAAGAATTGGACACATTCTTCGCTATAATTAAATCGTGTAAGTATCCTCAGAGGGGTCCACCCTATATTTTATAATCATGAATTTCCTAGACTTTTGCCGTTTAACTTGTCAGTTTATAGAACCCAAGTTGAACAAAACCGCAATCTTGACATGGAGTCTTGAAAACTGTATACACTTTGACTATGTACACAGCTCCACTACTCTAACTTAGAAAGCTTGAGTGGGAGTTACTTCAGTTTAGATGAAGCTGTGAGTGAAGCTGTGCGCATGGTTTTGACTATAACATATACAGTTTCACAGTTCTATGAATAAAATTTATAAAATATTTATTTAAAAAATGTAAAACCACAAATCAGAGGCCCTTAAATCATTTCATGACAGTTTAATAGCCATCGCTTCCTTTTTTTAGTGACATAGGAGCCAAAGGGGCTGTTGAAGGAAGGGGATAGGAAAACTGAGATTGAACCTGTGCAAGGTCCGGGGATGAGAAGCAAGTGTGCCAGTTGGGCTAGAAGCCCACCGGCATAGCCACCGCTATCTAACATATATTCTACAGAGGACAGAAGAGACGCACTGAGATGGAAAGAGAGAGCGCGACGTGAACCTGATAGAGAGCCTTTCTTTGAAGGGAGGATGATGAACAACTTTCCAACGAACAGACTGAGTGAGAACCCAGTAGAATCCGAAGGCAAGCTCGGTGATGGACACAGCAATCCAAGCCCATCTTCCTTGTTCTCCGCTTCTTGGGATGTGTGTTAATCTGTAAAGCCATATCAAACATATACTCGCAAATATTGTAGATGCAAAAACCTTGTATGCTCCTCGGAACCTTGCTTCTCTTGTCTCAAACAGTGGAGCCGCTTCCTCCTCCTTTTCCACGCCTTGCGCTTCCATCTCTCTGCTCTATCTAGACTCTCTGTTTCTGTGGTGACCAGGAAAAATGAGTAAACTTATCAACCCGTGTCAATACAAATATACAAAAGTAAATCGACTTTAAGTGCTTTTATATTTTTTTATTTGGTATGGTAATCACATGTCAATCATTAAGGAGTTTGGTATAGTTTATAAGAATAAGAAAAATTATTATTTTATATAAAGTGATAATATATATATATAAAGAATGATTATTTTATATATAAAAAATAAATAGAAATGGATACTATTTGATTATATTTTTTTATAAAATAATAATAAAAATAAATTATTCTCATATTACTAGACAGAATTTTAATAAAATCTTTGAGATTAAAAAACTAGTAAAAGCTCACTTAAAATATACCCACTATAATAATACTATTTTAGAAAAAAAAGACAACTTAACTGACCCACAAGTTGGAAAATTTTTGTTTATAGAGTAAATTACATTAATTTCTTTTAAAATATTTGATTATAATACTTCACCCTATTCTTATTTACATATAATACTTTACTCTATTCTTACTCAAATATAATACTCCATCTTATTTTTACTCAAATATGACACTCCATCCTATTTTTACTCAAATATGACATTATAACTCATTTACTTAAATATTAATTAAAAAAATATATTAAATATTAATAAAATATTCATAAAAAGAATATTAAATCAAATTTTACTTTAATTTTATTTAAAATTATATTTTTATTCAGTTAATCATTTTAAATAACTAATATCTTAACAAAATATATTTTTTAATCAAATAATTATATTTATTGTAAAGTATAAATTTAATAATATATGTGATTATGAGAAAAAATTTAGTACAAATATAAAGGTATCTTAGGAGTGAGTTTAGTTAAAAAAAATATAAAATATAATTGATCTTATTTTTTGTTAACTAAACCCATCCTAAGATGCCTATATATTTGTACTAAATTTTTTTTATAATCATATACATTGTTAAATTTATATATTATAATAAATACAATTATTTAATTAAAAAAATATAATTTATCAAAAAATTAATTATTTAAAATAATTAACTGAGTTAAAATATAATTTTTAAATAAAATTATATTAAAATATTTATTTAATATTTTTATGAATATTTTATTAATATTAAATATATTTTTTAATTAATATTTAAATAAATAGAATAAAATATAATATTTAAATAAAAATAAAATAAAATATTATAATTAAATATATCAAAAAAATTAATATAATTTACTTATTTATATAAAAAAAAATCTTTCTCTATGCATAATTAACAATCATTTTCTGAACGACCAGTCTCTTTTTTGATTTTAGCCGAACGGCGGAGAAAGGAGTGAACGACCGTTCTCAATCAATGCCAAATGTTTCTTTCACATCATAAACAATAGGACTTGATGACAGAATTAATAATATAAAGTTTGTTTCGAAATAAAATTGACCAAGACTTGTCCTGCCCTTTCGATGTGTTCTGTAATAATTAATCGTCTTGTTCCTTGGTCGTGATCGTTTATTAATAAAATATTTATGGCAGTGCCTGGTCTCCAAATGGCGGCAGCAATTAAAAAAATATATATAAAAAATTTGTACAAATTATAAGAAATAAAATTCATAAAATATATTTTAATATAGAGTAAAAAAATAAATAAAAAGTATTAAAATTAAAAAATAACAATAAAAACAAAAAAATTCAAATCTTCCAAATAGAGATGATCACACGTCTCAAAGTCGTCACCGAATGAGAAACTCCAATACGCCAAGTATGCTATGGCTCAAACGGAAGGTGAGAGGAAAGTGGATAGAAAAATAAAAATATATAAATATATAAATTATACACCAGATTGAGATAAGTATGTATGATTACTTATTAGTAATTGGATGTGTCCGGGCAGAAAAGTTCAAAGGACTCGGGAGTCTGTGACATAGCCACTTAGTTTTACCTTTGGTACAATGACAAGGGACCAGGGTAATCAGTCCATAACGGAGTAATTGCCTGCCGCGACTAGGTAGATTGAATTTAGAATTTTTTAATTTTTATAATTATTTTTATTTTTTAAATTTAATTAATAAAAGTTATTTATTATTTTTTTTCTTAATTTTATATTTATTTTTCTCTATTAACCTATCCCCCACGGAGTACATTCCTTGTTTGTATGGATCCACTTGTAACTATATAGATACCGTTTCATTCTTATTGATGCAAACTAATGCAGAAACAACCAAAATTGCTCAATTCATATTTCTGACTTTTCTTTGGTACCTGGGAATTTGCATATCGCTACCAAGACCATATACGGCGGGAGTTGGCGAACCTGGACTTGAAATGATAACTTGGTTTCCAGATGACTCGAATGAGTTTTTTTTTTCGAGGCTTTGCTGAATATTCCAAATGTGGTTGATTGCCATCTTAATTTGGCCCTACCAAGAATCTTGGGGTTATAAACCTTATCGACAGAAACCCAAAGCCCAAAATGCTGTATGGTTTTCCTGGCTTGCCAAAACCCATAAGAATTGACCCAGAAAAGAGGAGCACAAGCTATGGGAAGTAGGAAATTGTTAAGCGACAAGGTCTTACCCTAGCAAATGGAATGTAATGGAAGGGACCAACATGTCACGCATGTTTATTTTAAACTTTAAAATTACATTTTTTATAATTTAATTTGAGAGATTTAATAAAATTTTTAATATAAAATATTTTAAATAAACATTTAATAAAATAAAACATTTCTATTGTTAAGCACAGGTGGAGAGGGACAAAATAGATAAATAAAAAGAAGAGGTAATGGCAGCCACTGGGGTGGTAAGAGTGTGAAACGTGGGACACTTGTTTTCCTATTTTTTCAACTTTATTTTTATAATACAAAATTTATATTATTAAATTTATTAAATTTTATAAATTAAATTATAGATATAACAAATATAAAGACTCAGTTTAAAATACGTTATGAGTGTTGTTAGTCTTTATCAATTCTATCCATGTTTTTCATCATTTTGTAGCCATTTTGGAGATAGTTTTGGAGATGCATTCTAGGACTTTGAATTATTGATAAATTAAGCTACTCTAATCTTTAAATAATGTTTCTCTGGTGGAATCTGATACTTCATTTTTACTTTCCTGAAAAAGAGTTGCATTAGGGGAAAAAACAATAGTCCTTTGATTCTAAGTTGTGCCCTGTTGACTCCTTGGTGAACTTAAGAACACTTTTCTGATTCTGAAACATGGAACTTCACTTCAGAGAAGTTATTAATTTATTGTATCAAATAATGATTTCATACCAATGTGCTTAATTTCATCTGAGGAAAAAGACGGAGGAAACTTTTGCTATTTGAATCCAAAATACAACGTATCATTTAAGACATCTCCCAAAAATATATGTAAAATGTGATAAAGAAATTAGCAGTTAAGATTGACCACCCAATGAAGAGCTCAGTAAACTATGTCATTTGATCATTTTCACGTAGGCTCGTGTCTTGTATCACTGATATGCTTTCTTCTTTTAATCTCATGTTTTTGATTTGAGATTCTTCCCATTTTTCCAATGGGCTCGAGGGTTTTATGTTTGTGCCACACTTGGTGCTAGGCTCTAGTATTGCTGAGTTTTGTTCATGTGACGCAGTTGCTGTTTAACTTGTTGGGCATTCACTTTGCCATGGATATATCACATCTGATGCTGTGGAGTTTTGCACACACAATTCCTACAGCCATCTTTTAGCAGCCTCCGCCACTTACACACTACAAGAAGGGGATCAACCCCGTCAGCGTGGAAGTATTTCACTCTTCAATATAGATGCAGACACAGGCCACCTTGACTAATTGATATATTGTGTGGAGACCACTAGGATATTTGATATGAAGTGGAATCTACCCAAAATGTAAACGAATCCTTCTTTGGCTCAAGCAGATGCTGATGGATAATTGAGAATTCAAATGCTGGAGGGTTGCTGTAACGGAGTGGAGAGTACGTATTAAGTCCTTTTATTTCCATGACATGGAAATAATGGCAAGTATAAGCATAATACAAAGCATGATAGAAGACATTCTAGTTCAGTCCATTTTGACAAATTAACCTTGGAAAACAACAGTGAGCCTGAGAAGACACAGATATACATTGTCAATTTGTTACGTGTACAGTTAACTACACTTGGGCTATTCTTGGTTGCAGTGGAATTGAGAAGGTGGAAAATGGCAATCTTGATTTGATTATGTTCCAATACTCTGTCGTTTTCCATTTGTCGATTTTCACCCCAACCAAGCATAGCCACTATCACATGTACAGTCTACTGTAGAAGTATGAAAATGTGAAGCTTCATATGTTTGTCTAGTATATAATCTCTAAAATTTTTCTCAAAAATCCTTGCCCAACAAGACACTGTTTGATATCTATTGATCTGTATATTGGGTTTGATTCCTTTTTTGGCTAATTCTAGGATTATCATTTAATTCTTTTTACCTGTTGGGACTTGCGGGATAGTCCTTCCAATCTGGTATTTCAGAACTCCGGAGTCCATAATATGCGTGTTTGTTGTACTGCAAAGAGTCCCTATGATCCATATAGCTTGCCAACCGAAAGCTACGACGAATGCTTGAGGGTTTGGGATCTGAGAACAATCTCAAAACCTGTTAGTAAGACTTCAATTTGTTTAGGTGGAGGAGTTTGGGGGCTGAAGCACCATCCCTTCATACCAGATCTAGTATTGGATGCCTGTATGCACAATGTATTTGCAATTGTTGCCCTTAAAGGGGAGGAAGCTGAAGTTTCAGAAACTTACTGGAAGCATGATTCCCTTGCATATGGAGCAGACCAGCAGAGAGGAGAAGCAACGCAAGAAGACAAGAAAAAGAAACCTGTAGTGGCTTCGAGGTATGGATGCCTGGAAATAATATTCTCTTGTAGAATGGTGCTTGATGTTAAACATTATTTAAAAATATGAATGCATGCATATGTTTTTACTTAATTGAGATTGTAGAAAATTTTGAAATATGTTAGAAACTATCTGTCAGAAGTTCCAAAAGATGAAAAGAGACTTACTCCACTCCAATAAGAACTGCTCATAAAGTAATTTACAAGATGCAAAACTAAGAATCATTTTCTAAATGACAGGAGCTGAAAGATCTTGTCACGCTGTTTTTACTTTAATCACGTTGTGTTTTGTTTTTGATCTTGCATTCCCGTCAGTACTGCTTGCTCACTACTTCCCATTTATTTTACAGTTCAGTCTCTTGCTGTTATTTATCAGGAACTGAACACTTAATCCTAATATAATCACAAAGTGTAGACTTAACAGATTTGCCTAAGTTATGGGAAGTATGTGAAAATTTAAAGCTCCCCAAGTCCCCAACAAATATATGTATATATACCAGCGGTTGTAAAATGTGAAGATGCTGAGAAACTGTATCTTGTCACTCAAGTATTGAAAGTATTCATTATTTATTGTACCCTTGCTTTGCTAGTTAAGAAGAAACTTCGAAACACTCTTCTGTGGGTGTGTGAGGAGAGGGACAATTACATTAGTCTGTCCCGAAGATGTATGGCTAGAACGTTCTTTAAGTGCACACACTAGATCATTAGATCACTTTGACAAGCCTTTTAACTACAGTTTATATGCTGTGATCTAGTGGCTCTAGTTGAAAGATGTACTTTTTGTAACCTAATTGAGCATTACTCTAGAGAAATCTTCAGAGGATTGATTGGACTTCTTCTGATTGAATTATTATATATTATTTGCCATGAATGCTTGTCTTGTCCATCATCTCCTTCGTCGTGTATGCCCCAGCAGCTTGGAGAGGATGGCTTCATGGGTTCCCATAATGTATCATGGTAGGTTACAGTGGGCTGGATAAACCAGCATTAAGTCAAAGAGAAAGAGCAGTCTCATTAATAATTATAATATTAAATTGTTATAAACAGTAATTTTATTATAAAATTTATTAAATTTTATTAATTAGATAATAAATTTAATAATTTAAATAAATATTTAATAATATTTAATGTATAAGAATCATATATCTGAAAATAACAACTGAAAGCATATTAATCGACAATAAATGGAGGTGCAGATCACATGCAAACAGGTGTTAGAATGTGCATTCAACTCCGAGGAAGGACGGAGAATTGTTCCTTCACCCTGCACTCCCATGTATACTGAGATGATCAACTGCGAAGTTGACTTCCCTCATGCAAAGTTGCGCCTGCATATGCTGGTTCTGATGCATCACTACGAGGCGGAAAATGATTAGCGTTGTGCTCTGGGTGCGTTGTGAGATAAGACTTAGGAGGAGAGAGAAAAAACCATGTGAAAATAAATAATTTATATACTAAATTTATATTTATATATATTTATATCATTATTTTTTAACTACCAACACTCGAAGGGAATAGTTGATATTAGATATTGATATTTATATAACTTAAAATAATATAAATAATATATTTTTTATAAAAAAATAATAATTTTACATAAATAAAAATATAATATAGTTACTTTTTTAAAGTAATTTATAATTTATTTATTAAAAAATAAATATAAAAATTAAATAAAAAGATAAAAATTGTAAATAAAAATATCTTTTTCATATTTATTTTTATATTTTTTATTTTTATTTATTTTTTGATACGCTCTGTGCACAAAACAGTTCCGGCTGGAAGCTGGGCTATGCCTGTTTGGGGTCTATTGTAAGCAGTTCATTGCTACCAATCATTTGTAACTAATAGCAGTATTTCTTTGAATTTGTGCCAAGGGAAAAAGCAAAGCTACCATTTCACCAAATAAAAGGATTTTTTTTTTAAATAAAAGGACGTCAACTAACCTAGCCCGAAAGGAAAGTAAATACTTTGTTGCCACATATATATATATATATATATATTTGTTATAGTGTTTTTATTTTTATATAATTTTTATTTAATAAAATTTAAAATATTAAAATTTTAAACTCAAATAAAAAATTTATCTAATTTAAAAACTCACACTATTAATTATATGTATTTTATGAGAATAATTTTTTGTATTTACTTTTGTTCTTTTCTTTTAAACTATCATCACACAATTCCGTTTAAAGAAAAATGGTTAGCGTGTAAACTACTAGATTTATTCTAATTTGTTACATTATACAGGAAACATTGTTCCCTGTGTGTTTTTTCCTTCTTCGCAATTAGGAGGCTGATTCTCTTTGGAGTGTGGACCAACAAAATATGGAAGCGTGATTCTCTCATCATGTTCACCCTATTCTCATCATCAAGAAAAGAATATGCATTGTATCAACAAAAAGAATATGCACGCACTATCATATTACAAAATTGTTGGGAAAACATTTTCTTATTAAGGTTGTACCTAAGAATGTTCCATCTTCCAAGTTTCTAATGCTTATGTTTCTCATAAATATAAACCTATGTTACACCACTTTCATATGCTTGTTAATTCTACTTTAAAATAAAAAAAAATTGGATTTTTTTATGAAATTATTTGAGAATAAAATATTATATAGTGAACACTATAATGTTTGTGGATATCCACCTCAAATAATATTGAATGAATGCTGTGATGTGAACATACATAAAAAATGCGAGTTTAGATGTACTATGGCTGTCCAATCCCACTCCATTTTCAGGTCAAGCTCACCCTATCTAAACCCCACCATCTCACTAAGATGAAAGGAAAAATTAAACCTAAGAGATTGAGTTTATTAATATTACATAAATTTTATAATTTAAATTATAAATTGAATAAAAGTAATAATATAAATTATTTTAATTAAAATTTTTATAAAAAAAGAAAATAACAATATGAGAGATCATAAAGTGATATATTTATGTATAAATCTGACTAATAATGATAGATTGACATTCTTACCTTTTTATTTTTATATAATTATTAATTTTAAATTAATTATAAAATTTTATATAATTTAAAATTAATTTCAAATAATGATTTATAAAAAATATATAAGCCAAAGGACATATGTCTATCAGTATTTAAATTAACTATTATAGTATTTTGTGAAAATAATATATGTATCTATTAGGAAAGCACGTTCCTTCATGGGAAAAAAAAATAAAGATATATATAAATTTTATATAAAATTTATTTATATATATCTCATTATCTATATTTCATAAATTATATAAACATATTACCTAAAAAAAAAAAAAAGAGAAGCAAAATAATCACCGAGTCGTTGTATGCAGTTCAACAACTTAGACACCTTTATCCGTTTTATCATGATTATTTTTTTTTATCTATAACTTTTTCTGTTCATAATTATTACTTCCCTTTTTGCTGTCTTTCTCTCACTATCATCATCACCCATCAAGGTTGTCTTGGACGGTGCCACTGCCAACGTGGCGACTCCATCTCTTCCCCACGCTTCTCTTATCATGCAGCTTACCCGCATTGTACTTTAGAATTCAAACGCTTCTACGGAAACATAAGGGTATTAATGTATACAAAGTACAACTCTCCAAAGCATGAACTTTATTTTATTACAAAATGGTCTGCACATGATTTTGGCCCCTTTTCTCTCTGGAGTCCGGACCTGACTTGCTGATACAAAATTTGTCTTCAAACAGCTTTCCGGGTTTCATAGTTCAAAACCATCTCTCTTTCGCTAGCTCGCTCTCTCTCTCTGCAAGTATTTTCGGATTCTCGGCGAAAATCTTGCTCTACAATTAAGTATCGAAGATTGTCCAGTATCTTGAAATTTAAAGAAGCTGCTTCCTCCCGGGCCTTGAAAGGAGATTTTCTTGGCGAGTTTTCTGGCTGATACGGTCACAGTTGAAAACTTTCTTACTGGGTTTTCGGTTTGGGGCTTCAGGCTTTGTACTATTTCGAGTTTCAAGGACCGTGAAGATCGGTGATGCTTGTCAAAGTTGTTGTTGATTGGGCGAGACGAGTGGAGAAGGGACTATTTCAAGTGCCTCTTTAATCTTTGCTTTCTTTGTTTTAGGGTTCACGGTGCGATTTTTTTCATGTGGTTTTGTTGAAATGTCCGGATATGCTTCGTTCTGCTTGCGTGTTGTTTAGTTTCAGCTCTCTTGTGGTGGTTCTGTCATTTTCAGGCCATTTGACTGACTTATTTTATGCGCCAAGTGACCTCAGATTGTGATATTCTTCCCTCTGCCGTTTAATTGTGAGTATCGGAAATTATATAGAGAAGCTGAAATCTTTTATGTTATCCGGTTTTCGCTTTATTCTAAAGAGAGTTGGAATAAAAAGCCTTTGAATCAAAACAGAGTGGATAAAATCTGCGTCGTAGTGTTCTAATAATTAACGGTGATTGATGTGATGTTATACATTCTGCACTAAATTCTGTTTTAGTGATAATCTTTTGTTATAAGTAATCTTTGCATTGATTGTGCGGCAGATACAGTCATATAATTTTAAATACTGTCCACAACTAGGAGTTAGTCTCATATGTGAGCATTGACATAATATCCTCGAGTTAACTCTTTTCTTTCTGTATTTGTTAGTTAGCTCTGTTGAAATCTCTACGGCCTGAAAAAGTGGAGTTTGAGAACTTATTTTATATGCTAAACTTTAATTGCCTTCAAATTTGACATTTGATGCTAATAAATGTTCAAACCTATATCCATATCAAAAAGCTCCTGAACTTGTTATATTCTACTAAAATGTGAATTTTTTTTTTATTTAAATGACTCCTTGTTTGCAAGATTGGAGATGGTATATAATTAATTTTTTCACAGATGGATATATTGAGGGTGTTAATTGTGGCAGCAGTCATCTGTTTTGTGAGCGGGGATAAGTCATTATTGAAACTTCTCACTTGATGAAAGATAGTCACAAATCTAGGAGGCGATTGAAATTTAATCCAAGATAAATGAAGGATGGGCAACATAAATTAGCAAATAAAATAGAGATCTTATTGTTCCAAGGACCAAAGGCCCAGTGATCAAATTGACTTTAGGGTCATATTTATCTTGAGCTATCAGAGAATCAGTTTTTATGCGCTTGGCTGCAGGAGATTTCACTATGTTTAACTAACCCTATTCATAGTTATCAATAGGGTGCTATAGTGATTGCTATAGCGCATAAAGCTGTGATACACCATGGGTCATAATGTAGTGTGTGCGATTTGTATTATCAGGACTCAACGACCTATTTAGCCTAATTTTTCTACTCCAAACCTTCCTTCACCTATGCATTGCACCTTTCTGCCTTTGTCTCACACATTTTTGCCTCTGCCTTGTGCGGACTCTGACTCTCTCACACTTCTCTCTTCTCTGCAACTCGACTTCTCTTCTCTGCTGGAGGTTTGCTTCTATTCTGCATGAAAAAGGAGAATTTGTTTTAGTGTCTTATGCCATGGTCATGCAGCTATATGAAGGTTTGGATGAGTACACCTTGCAACTGATTATATGCTTTCATACAGTGTTGAGAGAACTACATTTATAACTTTTCAGTTGTATCAGTTGATATACCTTTTGGGTTGCAGTTTTTTCTTATGTAATTGTCAGAAGGATTTGATTTTAATGGTAAAAATGACTAATTTCATATTATGAAATTCGTCTACCTTTAGTGGATCAAAGTAAAGATTTTTCTGCTGTCACTTTGTGTTGCTTTCATTTGCCACTAATTTTATGTCTTGACAAAAGGTTAGTCGGAGTTTTCTCCCCTAAAGCTGTTTCTGCAGTGTGCTGTTTGTACTTTTGGACTGAAGCTTATTGGATTGTTTGGTAGACTCTCTTTTATTATACCAAGATAGTCACCTCATCCATTAACTGATGAACTTTCTTTGTGGTCCCAGAAATGATTTCTTTGGTTACATTAGACTGTTGGAGAAAGAGAAACTACATAATTTGGGAATTCTTTGGGTTATGACTGCTTGGCAAACATTTTAGAGAATACATGTGCTGTTACATGATACTTTTTGACCGATAAAACTAATAATGTCTGTCATGAGTGTCAGGTATTATTAGAAAATATCAATTATAATTTTATGATTAACAAGAATTTTGAGAGAATTAATTCGTAGGAGGTGGGATAGGTCATTGTTGGAGTGGAGAGTGCACCTTATTCAGCAATAGACTGGCTCCTGTGGTCCATTTGCTTCATTAAACCTGTCTTGAATCTCTCTATCGATCATTGGCAGTATTGAAAATTTGTTGTTTTGCTGATGTACAATCCTATTGATCTACAACTGGGGCCCTGTTTTCAGAGGGAGGAGAACCTAAGACCGTATTTTTACTTTAGCTGCTTATAGCATTGGTCATGATGTGACTCTGAATCCTAGTTATTGGTTTTGCTTGAAGTTTTATAGGCCCAATCATTTGTGGCTGCTGCTTTATGAGGAAAAGACCCCTTGGTGGACTAATGTCCAGGTAGAATTTCAAATTGCCACAAAAGAAAAGGAAAAGAGAATGATATAACACAAGGATAAGAGCTTTTTAAAATTTAAAATTCTTGGACCTATCCTATGCCGATGGCAAATATGTAAGTTGGACACTTTTTGGCTAACAGCCAGTAAGTTTATCCATTCAATTGTCAATTTGTCAAAGACATGTGAGAGATACCTGGTACTGACACTTGTACACTGAGTACAAGCGACATGGTTTCCATAAGATGGTTTGGAATTTAGTTGCAATGGGTAGGTTACTCAAAGAGTCTTGCCAATCTAGTAAAGCTAGCTTTAGACTCATATCCATGTGTCTGTTTTGATGGATAGCTAGTAGTTTATAAAGCAGATTTACGTCTGCACACCAGGGGTCCTTAAATGCAGCAATACTTTGTAGAGAAGATGCCCTGCAGGGGGTGCACGCCCGGGGGTGTGGGGTTGGGAGGGAGGGGGGATGGGGAGCTTGGAAGTGGAATTTGCTATTTGCAAATTTGTGTCTTTTACTTCTTGGTGATGGTCTTTCTGTGGGTTTGAAAAGATATACTTGATATATGGAAACTCTTTTTTGAGTCTGACATGTAAAATATGCTATTAAATTACAAACTTACAATAAACATTTTCTTTCTTTTCATTTCTTGTAATCCTAGTTTTCAACAGGTTGGCTTTGAAGTCTATAATATTTGAATAGAACGCACTATGGTAGCAAAAATGTGGCAGAATGTTACTGATTCTCCTAATCCAAAACCAGAGGTTGGAGAGATTGACACTAGCCCACCTTTCCAGTCTGTTAAAGATGCTGTCACTCTATTTGGTGAAGGTGCTTTGTCTGGGGAAAAACCTGCCATTAAGAAGGCAAAACCTTATTCTGCTGAGGTAAATATGGTTTTTGTATCTCTGTATATCCCATATAATGTGGTAAAACTATATCTGTAAGTTATACATCATGTAAATATTTCATTTAAAATATTAATGGGCAGTTTTGATTTAAGTTTATCCTAAAACTGATCTGGAAGTTAGGACTCTAATTTTGTGATTGCACTGCATATTCTTATGGAAAAAAATTTGTGCAAACTATAATTTAAAAAAAAAATTAAAAATAGAACATAAATAAGTTCTAATTAATCCCTTGTTTTGTTATTGTTTTTAATTTCACAACCAGTTTGATATCTTCCTGTATCTTTTTCATAAGTGACACAGTATCCTCATCCGCTAGCATCTGATGGAACATATCATGTTGGCTAAATTTTTGTAGTCATCACATAAAATCTCAGTTGGGTGACATTGAATTGATCATAAAAGTTAGATCACCAAATTTGAACAATTGACATGTTAAGAAAGCTTGTGTTATTTTCAAGTTCTATACAACCCTAAGAAGAAATAAAAGTATAATTTTTGGCAAATTTGTTTGCGGTTATTAGTTTCTTCTTCTTGCGAAGATGAATCCTGCCTCTGATGATTTTGGTTATATGTTTTGTACAGAATAACTTCTGCTTCTTTTTACAAAGTGAACCAATTGTTCTATTTAACAGTGCATTTGCCCTTTGTGTTGGTATGTTTATTCTGATTTTAAATCTTACCTTATTAGCAATGACTTTTCATAATTAAATATAGAAAATTTAAAGAGAAAACCATTAAATGTTTAAATGACAATAAATA
Source organism: Dicorynia guianensis (assembly GCA_037013595.1). Lineage (NCBI taxonomy): Eukaryota > Viridiplantae > Streptophyta > Magnoliopsida > Fabales > Fabaceae > Dicorynia > Dicorynia guianensis. Next base: position 43,044,934 of record JASUAB010000002.1, read on the forward strand.
GTTTAGAAAGTGAAAGAAAATTTTTATTATTAGGTGCACACTGCCCTAGTTTTCTACAAGTTTCATATATATTTAAGTTCCATATATATATATATATTTATATAATATGTGTGTGTGTGTGTATACAAGTTGTCAATTGTAGTTTCTTTTATAGCTATCATCGATTTCCTCAATAAAAATTTGATATCCAGCAGAATTGAAGTTTCAATATCTGTAGCATCTTTTGTGTTCATCCTTTCTCACAGAAGGTATAGTCCCTTTAGTTTTGAGATTGTAGATAGCAGTGCTTTTATGGTTTGCTTTGAAACTTAAAACATCTGGATATGTAGGAAAGAATTTATTATCACTTTAGTATTCCAGCAGCAAAAATAACAGAACGATCCTATTTTTTCAGTCTTCATGTCATTTGTGGCACATATATCTAAATATCAATTGTGATTCTAAGTTTGAACTTCTAGAAGCTGCAAATAGTCTGGAGAATTAATCAGCTTCCTAGAATGGTCTGAACAAAATTGTGTACACTTATAGCCCTAATGAGAATCAGAAACATAATCTCTGGGCAGTCTCAGTGTTCTTGGTTGGAACTTGGAAGATATTTTAGCCTGTGATGGTATTCTGTTTTTGTTAGTACATTCTTATTTATTGACTGAATTACTTTATGAAACTAGGGGACCAAAGGTATAATTGAGCCTATCTACTTATCAGATAACCAGTTACCAGAGAAATCTATGCCTAAGAAATAAGACACCGCCAACCTTAATTCATTCTCATCTCATCAAGTTATCTGGTTATTCTTTTCTTTTTCTTCCTATTATGGTTCTTTTTTGACGTGGCATACTTTGTCTTCACATTATAATTTGCCAATCTTTTTGTTTTATGTAGAGAGTTTTGGCCAAGGAGACACAACTTCACTTAGCCCAGAAAGAGCTGAACAAGTTAAAGGAACAAGTAAAGAATGCAGAAACTACCAAGGCTCAAGCCGAAGTTGAGCTTGAAAAGGCTAAGAGAGCAGTTGATGATCTGACACAAAAGCTAAAAGTTCTTGGTGAATCTAGGGAATTAGCAATAAAGGCAACAGAAGCTGCAAAGAGCCGGGGAAAACAGCTTAAAGAAGCAAACTGTGACGACCCTGATGGAACCAATGGTACTTGGAAAGAAGAGTTAGAAATTTCAGTAAAAAAGTATGCATCAGTAATTACGGAACTTGATGCTGCAAAGCAAGAATTGAGTAAGATTCGTCAGGAGTATGCTTCATCCCTGGAAGCAAGAGTTTCTGCTATCAAGCAAGCAGCAGAAGCTGAAGATTTAATGAAGGCAAACACAGAAAGAGCATCTGAGCTGTCGAAAGAAATTTCTGCTGTACAGGAATCAATTGAGCAAATGAAGCTTGCATCTGTGCAAGCACAGCAACAGCAAACACAGATATTAGCTGAGAAAGATGTTTTAAGACAGACATATAGAGTCACCCTCCAACAATCAGAGAAGAAATTGTTTATCTTGAAGAAAGAATTCAATCCAGAGCTCATAAAAAATCTTGAAGTGCAGCTGTCTGAGACAGTGAGTGAAATTGAGGTTCTGCAGAAGGAATTGGAAAATAAAAAGACTTCAGACTTGGACTCTCTGAAAAGTGTCACTTTGGAACTTGATGGTGCTAAGGAGTCACTGCAGAAGGTAGCAGAAGAGGAAAGCTCTCTTACAAGCTTGGTGGAAGATCTAAGGGTGGAACTAGAGAATTTGAAAAAAGAGCATTCTGAGTTGAAGGAGAAAGAAACAGAAACAGAATCCATTGTTGGGAATCTGCATGTCAAGCTCCGGAAAAGTAAGGCTGAACTGGAAGCCTGCTTGGCTGAAGAATCTAAAGTCAGAGGCGCTTCTGAGGAAATGATCTTGACGCTGAACCAGCTGTCACGTGAAACTGAAATTGCACGACAGGAAGCAGAAAATATGAAGAAAAAGGCGGCAGAGTTGAAGAATGAAGCTGAAGTCACCAAACTTGCTTTAAAAAATGCGGAAAAAATGCTTAGCGAATCACTGGAAGAAGCAGAAGCTGCAAAAACAGCGGAGGCAAGTGCTCTTGATCAGATAAAGGTGTTATCTGAGAGAACCAGTGCTGCACGTGCATCAACTTCTGAATCTGGTGCTAAAATTACAATTTCAAGGGAGGAGTATGAGTCATTGAGTAGGAAGGTTGAGGAATCTGATAAATTAGCAGACATGAAAGTGGCTGCTGCCTTGGCACAGGTTGAAGCTGTGAAGGCTAGTGAAAATGAGGCTCTCAAAAGGTTGGAGGCAACTCAGAAGGAGATAGAGGATATGAAGACTGCTACGCAGGAGGCCTTGAAAAGGGCTGAGATGGCCGAAGCCGCAAAGAGGGCTGTGGAGAGTGAGCTTCGAAAATGGCGTGAGCGCGAGCAGAAGAAAGCAGCAGAAGCTGCAGCTCGAATATTGGCTGAAACACACGTGTCATCAGAATCACCTCCACACCATTATAGGATCCAAAAGCAAAATCCACCTCCAAAAACTGTTGAGGTGCGGAAGTTAGAAAAAGAGAAGGTTTCGATTTCAAAGAAAGTATTGTTACCTAATATTAGTGGCATCTTTCATAGGAGAAAGAACCAGGTTGAGGGCGGATCTCCTTCTTATCTGCCTGGTGAGAATCCTGTGTGAAATGTGCTACGGTTTGTGCAGCTGATGAATGTATAAACATATTGGTTTGTGTGTAGTTGAGACCAAACGTGGTAAGATTTTTGTCATTGTAGTCTGTTTGGGGGAAAAGAGATATGAAATGTCAATAGTTTGGAGAAATATTCGGGGATGTATCATGTAAATGGAACCAGGTGGTAGATTATTATCTTTTGGTATTTTGCTGCTAATGCTGAGCTTTCATGTCAGGTAGAATGAGTTCTTTCGCGGCAAGCTTTATAAAGATGATTAAGCTGTATGATGGGTTATGTTTATTTTCACAAATTTATTAAACCTTTATTTAAAAAAGAATTTAAACTATATTTTTTAATTAAATTTTATAAATTAAATTATAAGATTCAAATTTACCAATCATTAATAATTATTTGGTTGTAGTTTTTTATTTGTTGGTTAAATATTGCAGTTTTCTTTACAGTTTAGTATGATTGTCTTTTTATTATGCATTTACAAAGATAGAAAGATAGAAATACACTAACAGAATGGGAGATATAAATATAAAATTAAAAATATGTATAAATATATTGAAATATAAATTGAAAAGCAATAAATATAAAATAATAAAGGTAGGAAATTTAATTTTTTTTTTACAAATAAATTCTTATGTGAACATAATGTATATTTATTTTGTGCATTGAATTAACAAAAATAAAAAGTAAATTTGTTAAAATATTATACAAGGAGGTCTAATTTTAAAAAAATATTATAATATCTACTAATTCTAATTAGTTCAATACACAAATTATATTAGGTATTGTATAAAATCCAGTGACATATATATAAAACGATATATATAACTAATATGAAAATATATATAATTTGAAATATTTAAAAATAATTAATAATTAATATAAAATATAATGATACATCAAAAATAATTTTTAAAAGTTTGTAATATTATATATAATATATAAATAATTCTCATATGTATATGTATATATTAATTTCTTTAAAATTGGTAATGTACTTAAAAAAGGCAGTCCTTGAACGACACGTGTCGAATACCCAATGGCTGACCCGATTCCACTAGCACGCTCTACTTCTCATGCCACAGGAACACTGCCCAATGCCTCCCTACCGAAGTAGAACCTTCTACTGAAAGAGCACATTCAGTTTGTGTTCTCTTCTCTTCTTGCTCTCGCTGGCACTCACTGCTCAGAGTGAGAGACTCTCTTCCTTTCTATATCCCAAAACGCTAAACTTGATGATGATGTTGGCCAGCAACAGAGACAAAGAAGATGCCCTCACATTCCCCAACCCATTATCGTCTTCGTCCCCAATCATCGTCTCTGACCAACTCGACAGCTACCTCACCGACCCTACTTCTCTCATCGGAAGTGCCTCTAGCAGTTTCCAGGACGAGGGTGTCCTCTGCACCGGCGATGCCGGCCACAATGGCAATAGCGACGCCGAGTTCGGATTCTCCGGACCCGATTTCCGGCAGAGTTCGCTCGTTGGGACCGTGGAGTTCTATGAGCGCCATGTCTTCCTTTGTTACAAGAACCCCCGGGTTTGGCCACCGCGCATCGAGGCTGCTGAGTTTGATCGCTTGCCCAGGTTGCTTTATGCCGCCGTTACGGCCAGGAAGAGTGATATTAAGAAGGAGGTAATGTGCCATTTCATGATCTTTAATTTCGGTTTTGAAATGTTTCAGGGATCAATGTTGAATTTGAGATGGGTTTCGGTTGTTTTTCTCGATACATCACGTTTAGGGTACGAGTGTGCGGTGGAGGGGATCTATTACGGTGCCTTTTCTCTTTCCATAATCTTAGGTTGTGTTTTGTAGTGGTTTTATGGAGTTCTGTTTCATAGTTTATGTTCACGTTAACTTCTTGTGATTGATGTATAAGTTCCTTTTACATGTTATCTACATTTTGTGATTCAAGATGGCCAACTTGATCATAGTAAAAGTTCTGTCAAGTTCCAGGGGATGTTTATTTAAAAAGAAAAAAGAAAGAAAGAGTTTTTTGGAACGATGACTTGTTCAGTTGTTTGGGTTTAAGTGATGCCTTTTCACCACAAAAGGGTGTGACTTTGATGTAGGGCACATTTGAGAAGAATTTATGCTAGAAAGGAAGTTTTATTTGATGAAAAAAAATTAAAATATTGGGAAACTAACACTGATTTGCGTACCTTTCGTAAATCTAAACTGATTACGTCTTAAAGCATGCAATTGAGTATAATAGATGATTTCTTCCCCTCTCGTTCAGATAAGCCTTGATAAACACACGACCTAGATTTTTTAAGCAAGACTACCTTCTTTTACTTCTGTTTCAACACTCAAATACAGCAATGAAATTATTATTATTATCTTAATGAGAATCTTTATCATTGTATTGTTTTTGTAATGCTAATTAATCTGGTGCTTGACAATCACTACTTCAAGGAATATGCTGATTGAATTTCCTGTAAAAATGTTTCGCCTTTTTTTATTTGTTTTACTCATTTAGTGTCATGTTCACTGTAGCTGATTGTCTTGGACTTATCTCTTTGCTAGACCCGCTTAACAATATGTGAGGGGCATGATGGGACTGAAACTTCAAATGGAGATGTATTAATCTTTCCAGACATGATCAGATACAGGTTAATACCAGTTATGTAATGTAGCTTTTGGTTCCCAACAAAGGGTCCCTATTTTCTTATCCCAGTTCATTACCAATAACATTTGAATCGAAATTGCAGGAGATTGACACATTTTGATGTTGAAACATTTGTTGAAGAAGTGCTGGTGAAGGATGGAGACTGGCTTCCAGGAACTCCTGAAGCCTTAAAAGCTTCGTATGTTTTTGTCTGTTCACATGGATCTCGTGATCGTAGATGCGGGGTCTGTGGACCTGTCTTGGTGAAAAGATTCAGGGAAGAGATAGAGTTACATGGCCTTCAAGGTAAAGTGGTTGTTAGTCCATGCTCACACATTGGGGGGCACAAATATGCAGGAAACATCATTATATTTGGATCAAGTGTCAGTGGAACAGTCACTGGGCACTGGTAAGGAGGAGACCTACCTGATTGTTGAACTCTTTTTGGTGAGAGTCACCATTTTAACATTGTTTATTATCTTGATCATTAAGCTGAATTATATTCTTTTCAACTTAATATTTAGGTATGGATATGTTACTCCAGATGACGTGCCTGCATTGCTTCAACAGCATATTATAAAAGGGGAGATTTTAGATCCATTGTGGAGGTAATTATTTTGTATAATGCTTCTTTTAGCAGCTTATTGAGACTTCTCTTGTTTTTTTTCTTTTAGTTCCATCGATTAAAAGACAGAAGTCTCTCATTTTTTTTTTCTTTTTTCTGTGTGTTTTTTGTTGGCGGAGGGAGACCACCCCCCCCCCCCCCCCCCCGGCGGGGGGCCGGGCGGGGGGAGGAGATGGATGAAGGATTGGAAGTTAATTTCAAGTCTGTTGGAGTGGACCAACAGCCTGTGAGTGTTCGCTCTAGTGGCATCCTTGCTTGTATCCCTAGACCCATTCTTGGATTCGATTTCCCCGTTTCCCTTCTAAAAGCCATATGGGTCATGTATTACAAAAAAAATAATAATAATAAAGAGTGGACCAAAATAGTTGGTACTCCGTACTCCTAATGCAAAATTGTATCTATACTCTAAAGGTGTGCTGCCATTTGCTAGTCATATTTTTAGAAATTCATAGCAGAAGTGGAAGGTTAATAGAGGAGCCAACTGGCAAAATTTTCTGGCTGCTAGTTGGTTCTTAGCACTCATGGGAGAGAATTCTTATCCAAAAAGTAAGATCGATGGGATTTTTTCTTTCTTTATTATTATTATTATCAACTGTTTTTACCAAAATGGTTTCCGCTCTTAAAGATATAAATGCCTTTTTTCCCATCAATATTTTTGTATTTTCTTTCACCTTCCATCCTGCCATTTGTAATATAGCCTCCTTCCCTAGAAAACTCTGATTTTTATTTTTCCAGATTTGTTCCCAACCTTCAGCAGTTGCGCTGCTGACAAGTATTTGATGCAACTTTTTTTAATATTACCATTAGGGGTCAGATGGGTTTATCGGAAGATGAACAGATGGAAAACCAAGAACAGAGGCTTCAGCTGAGTGACATAAGAAATGTGGAAGAAAACACGGAATTTTGGATGCAGATGAAGAATCGTGAGTTAAGCACTGCTGTTTTTAGGACGCAAGACAGCTTCGTAAGCTGCTGCCAAACAAATGGAGTGAGCTGCTGCCAGGATAACGGAAACTCTTCCTGCTGTCAGAACCATGTGTTAGTGGAAAAGAGAAGTAATCCTGATTCGATTGAAGCAGAAGCAAAGCTCTCAGCTGATAGTAAGAGCAGTGGGACAGTGATTTCTCGGAGGAATAGTGGTAAAGGAGTTTCACGCAAGTTTCATTCCTTGCCAACATGGCTTGATAACTGGGAGCAAGAAGATACTTATGCTGCTCTTGCTGTTGTCTGCGCTGTTGTGTCAGTTGCCATTGCCTGTAGCTGTTATAGAAAGTTGAGATAAGGGGAATCAACAATAAATTTGCGCTGTAATTTTGGCAGACTAGGTTACATAACTTCAACCTTATTTGATCTGTAAATTAGTGTGTCATGTTGTCTGATGCTAGCGCAGCCCCCCCTTTGCTCAATCCTTACTAGAATTTAGAGGGGAAGGAATGGGTGCTTAATCATTAAAATCAGGTGTTTGCTTGCGAGTATGGCTGAGGCACTTATAATTAGCTAGTAATCTTCACTCTGTAGTTCTTTTATTTTTTTGGTTAAATCTATCTGTGGTTCTTTGCATACATGAAACCTTAGCCTCTGAATACTCAAAATTTTTTTTTTTAAAATTTGGGTGGAATTGATTTGTAAAGTCTAATTATATACAAATTTAATGTAAAGATTTTGTATTCCTCAAATCTGTTCGTTTATCCTGGAATTGTGAAATCAGCAACATAGCACCCTAAGTAAATACTACGATTGAGGATCCCCGCGTGTATCATACTCGGTGAATGATTCATGCCGATGCCGATGTTGCGGGGTCATCTAATCCTGCGGCGGCGTATTTCCTCCTAAATAGTAACTGCCACTGTTGGGAATGCTTGTCAATTTTTTTTTTGGGTTACAATTTTAAAAAGGAAAAAGTATCTTAAATTTTAGTAAACCCTACAGTAATTACTAACTATCATTTTAACTTCTATAGGTAAAAGTTATTAAAAGAAAATCAACAAATTAAAAGTTTAAGTAATTACCCACTACTCAATATCTCTTACTTTAAAGAGTATATATTTATATTTTGAAAGAATTTTTTTAAAAAAATCATAAGTCAAATAATGTTATTTAGCGACCCGTTTACCTCTAATCTGGCTGTTATCTTCCTATCGTTGACTTAATTATTTTATCTCATTAAGAAAGTCTTAAATTTTTGCGACAGTTTTTATTCTATGCTACAGTCTCCATAATTTTGCTAATAGATATAATCCTTTTTTTTTTTCTTCAATCAAATTTTATCTCTGATGCAAGACAAGTAAGAAAATGAACTGGAAAAATTGGCCATGCACTCTATCGGATAGTTAATGACGTAAATTTTACCAATTAAAACATTGATGAGGAAAATAATTTTACATTTTTAAAATCAATTTTAATGACTCGCTAATGAAGTCTTAATTTGCACAATCCAATAGACCATGGGTAAATGACACCACTCGAGATTTTGGAAGTATGGTACTTTATATTTTTTTTAAGGTAAACTACCCAGTGAATAAAGTTTAAGGGATGTTCTAGATATTAACCCTTAAAGGTTAGCTTAGCTACTTAGCGTCCAATCAGAGAACGTAAATATGACACCAACAAAACATTCTAAATTGATGCCATTCTTCCGAGACTCTGAATGAAAATTATATGCTTATCATCCAAAGGTGGTTATCTGAAATTAGACTAAATGTTTTGTCCTAAGACGCCAACATCGAGTTGATGCAAGCATTTCAGTATTACATCCAATAATTGAGTATAAACCTTCTATGGATCAAGAACAATAACCGTTCTCATCCAGAAGGGATCAAAAAGTGCTCAATAATTAAAACTGTGGCAGAGGTCTGAAGGAGGTCAGAAATGCATAATCAGTATTCTCCAGGTTTCAACTACCATTACCTACATGACCATTTAGTGCGTTGGTATGGCTTTTCTGATTCTCCAATTTGTGGAATTCAATTTCTATGGTCTTGACGATCTTGGCATCATCTAGGTCTGGCTCCGGCAAGTCTACATAGAATGACCCCTGTCTAATTGGAGATATGGACTCCATGATTACAGCTTGCTGCTTGACAAAATTGCAGAGTTGTTGATGGAAGGCATGGTTAAGGGAAAAACAATTTACAGTAGTATTCACTGCTGCATAATGTTGGGATGAGCGGGAATCTTCTTTTCTACAGAAGTGTGGGAGGGATGCATAGTCCATTACCTGCTTACAATTTCCCAAAATGTATGTCAAGCATCTAACAGTTACAACAAAACGAGGAAGAATGGAATAGATACAACTAGCAACGGTATGTCAACAGGCTGACCACAAGACAAGTTTAAATATTAGCATCTTCATTGGACTATACAGCAATTTCTCAACATTACATACAGAGGTACAGAATATTAGCACATTCACAAAATCAATGTAACATAACAATATCTCTACTGGTGCAACTACACCACTACAGTGAAGTACAATAGACTTTGTTAGATGTGAAGCAAATACAAACAGTGCAGTATTGTTGTTATCAAAATTACAACTTTGTTCAGAGAAAGAAAACCAAGAGGAAAACTCATGTACATAGAATGAAGATCATAATTTCAGAACAGATATAAATACTTGCTGATAAAGTCAATATATACCTTCAGCAATTCCTCCCTACCACAACCTTGCAGCACATGGACTTTCTTTCTTGTTCTTTCCTGTAAAAGAGGTTTCACAACCTGCCAATTGATTTTAGAGTCAAAGAGATTGACGTGCTATTTGAAAATATAAGTTTGTCTTATGTGTATCATTTAGGATTGGAGCATTCCAAACTCTTCAAACATGAAGATAGGCACAAACCTTCCAACATGCTGAGAATACATATGGCGCATTAACAATGTAGTATGTATCTGTCTTTTCTGGGTAGTTCAAGTCATCTATTGTAGATATAGCAGTCAAAATCTGCAAAAGTTAGTCGAACAGAAAGTGACAACTCATTGAGCATTAAGAAGGAGAGGGTGAAAAACCAAACTCTCAAACAAGGGACTTTTATATGCCAAAAAATGGAAAGAATAAAAGAAACAAGTACAAGGTTCTATATTATTGGCATACCCTCAATTGGTTCAGTGCTGAAAGTTTTAAGCCAGTCATATCCAAGACTTTCAGACAAGTTCCAATGTATCGCCCATGCTTCTTTGTAGCCGATGGCTACAATAAAATGGCCAAATAAGAAAGCTGAGCAGCAAAAAATTTATGATAAGCAAATAATTAAACAGGTTTTCATACACTCACCAATATTACACGATCTCTAAATTCATTCATTTGTATGTGTGACTGTACATAGTATTTATCCTAAACAAAAAGAAGTGGCAATTTAATATCAAATATAAAATAAATTCCAGATGCCACATGGGAAAATAGACAAGACAAGAAGCAACATTGAACAATGCAGCATTCATGTATAGGCCCACAATTACACTTCTGAGAAATCAAAAGATCCCAGGGCCCAACTAATTCAGAGGGTTAAAAAAACAATTTTGCTTTTAGAATACTCAATCTAACTGCAACTAGTCATTAGTAAAACTGAAATATCACTAAGAACTCAGTAACAAAATTCAGTGATGAAATAAGAGTGCTGACTGTTTAATGTATGAAAGAATCATTGGCATTTAACATACTAAATGAGGCATGTGAAAGCAAATTATGGTCATTTAATTATTTAAGCAAGGAAAACGTTATCAATTTTTCCACCAATTTTTCAATTAAATTCAATTTGGTAAGTATTAAACAAACACTACTAAATCAGTTTCGCTGCTGAAACTTTTCATTTCCTGAGACCAGTGCTGCCCTTTCTAACTATATAAAGTCCCATTTAAAAGTGTACTATATATAAGTTCAAAATCCTTACACAATCAGGCCAAACACAATCTAGTTTGCACATTATCCTTCTAATCAAATGTAAAATTTGCAGCCAATATCTCACTGAAACCAATCTTAGCACGTCTTTCTATAAATAGAATCAAGAAAATGCTTAATTGGACAGAGTATACTCTAAGGAAAAGGATTTACTTTCTACATCTCTATCGTCAACAGTTTGAGCATATGCATAACCCATTTAAACAAAGATGAAGAAGAAACAATATACTGTATTGGAAAGATAACCTTCTTTTCTTTTTTTTTTTCTCAATACACTGCAAAATGAGATTGGTGGTATGATCTAACTAAAGATTAGCTATATGTGGTGAAGCATATCATTGCTCAAAATTCTGTAAATAAAATCTTTATTTTAGAAAATCAATAAATTGCAGTAACCAATCTTTAATTATTTGGCACATTTTATGTATCATATTGTAAAGAAAGGATGGATAGAGATGGTATGAGATACTTACAGACACTTTGTCATATATGCTGAGCCCAACTCCAACAGCAATGACAGGTAGACCCTGGAAAATTCAGCAGCAAATGAAATAAATAGACAACCATAATGTCACATATATTTAACAGAAAAATTATAGATGATCCATAAATATGCCACCTCTTATGTGCAGTAGAATAACCCATATTGGGCAAAGGCATTGAAGAGCCATAAAGAAGGAAGAATATAAAATTTGATTCCAGAAACATTTGATGTGACCCCGTTTAGGCAAGTTTCCATTGTCAAATTCACTATATTTTGACTTTAACACTCATTTGAAATCAAACTAAAAGAGAGGAATACCTCTTTTGAGTAACCAGACATTCCTATAAGTTGAAAATCTCGCACAGCTTTGTACAAATCGTTGGGGATTGGCTTCTGTTAGAAAAGAAAAGAGTATAATTCAATAATGCAGCACATTGATTATCACCTTGATCATGAAATATAGAAGACGCCCATTTTACACCAGTGATTCATAGATTTGATTGAAAAAAAATATCAAACAAGTCCAGTGACTCAGTGGTTTTCATTTGTAGAGTGGTTTGACCCAAACTCCATAGCAGCAACATTCAAGTTTTCTATATCCTCTCCATTCAAGCCCATCTCCAATGCATGAGCATCATAAACTAGTAAAAGCTCTTAATTGATGAGATTAAAGTTGATCCACCCAAACAACAGATGAAGTAACACTTCTCAGTTATGCAAGGTATTCATCCATGACAAAAAGGAACCAGAATTGTAACGCTTAATAACTATCTAAATTAATTCTGAGATAAACTGTTCCAAAATTAACATTTGAACATGATCTTTCTTTCTTTTCTATGCCACATGACTAAATCTGATTGCAATGGAGGTGTGATGCTAATGTAGTGATAACTTTCACAGCCAATGTCCCGTCCCCCCCCCCCCCCCCCCCCTCCCTTTTTCTCCCCCTCCCCACACACATTTGCTCTAGGAACCAACTAAAGGCACTAGTACTGTTTCTATCAGGCAACACATACATTTAAAAATATAAAGATATAGCATTTTGGAGTAAGAAAGAGTAAAATTTCTCTTTATAGGACCAATATCATTGAATTGTGCATTCCATTTATTTTGGTCATCAAAATATTGTAAACATTCCATTTATTCTTACTATGACCAGCATTACGAATGGTAACTAACTAAACCCAACATAAACTGTAAATAAAAATTGGAGACATTTTCACTTCTGTCAATATCAGATGCAAGATTTTCCAGAGTAAATTAGACAGGCAGCATAACAGATATCAGTACAGAAGTTTCAGGAATGGGGAATAGATAACTGATAATCAACATAACAATAGAATTCAACAATATAATGCATAATGGAGAAACTTACTGCTAAAACATTGTCAATCTGATTTTCCACTCTCCATTGTAAACAATCAACCAACTGCCACATTTCAAAATGATCAGAGAAGTATATATATCCAACGATCAAAAGAATTTCCATGAGAAATGAACTCTCTAGGGGAAAAACTTGAACAGAAAGTTTGCAATAGACAAAACTAAATAAACCATTTTATGGGCTTTGGCAACATTCCAGTCCCTTGCTTTGAGAAATCGTACTAATGTTTCAGTTGGATGGCCCTGGTGCATATTCTGAAATATATAGAACATGCATTCAGGGTTAAATTATTCATGATTCAATCACCAAAGTAAAAATCATAATCACAGATAAGAATATAGAAAAAAAATTATTCATTTCACAAAGTAATACAAAATCCACAGCTGTGGTCAACCAATAGCACAGCAAAATGCAGAAATATACTATATAATAATAAGAGAACAGAAGTAACAAACTACTTGAGCCATATCATGAAAATTTGCTTATCCAATTTAAAAACCACCTAACATGTGGTGAGAGAACCCCCTGACCATCCCCATTAGTGAATCTCCTGCAATAAAGTGACTAATTTCTCTTCAGTCTTCAATACTAGTTAAAAAACGACTCTCCTTACCTACCCTTACGACTAGTACAAGTACTGTTAGAACAAGACCTTAATTCCCAGTGTCCCATTCCTATAACATGAATTCTTTACTGTGTACTTGGTAGAAGTAAATATGGAAAAACTGGAAAGAAAGGGGTGAAAACTAACAATTCAATTCCTCATGATCCTGTTATAAATTACAATTTACACACTTCATTCCTTCCTTTACATTCCTTCCATTTTCACTTATACGATCAGACCCTTGAACGGGCGCAATAAGCACTAAAATCCAGCATCATTTTTCTGAAAATTGTCGGCTAAACATATTAATGTGGATCATACACCAATTAGCAAAAAATTAAAACTTTCAAGCTCAACAACTATATGACCAATGTGGCATCTATTGTCCATCGAAGAACTTTCTTAACAACTGCAAAGCACCAATAGTACAGATCAAATTGGCAGTAGCCTCAGCTGCCAAACCCAATCCAGAATGGTTAAAACACAGAATATGTAATCTGAGATGAACGGATTCTCTTTATTCAATCAGGTAGAATATCATCATGTTTTAACTTCTATTTATTGTAATTCCTTATCTTTCTTAGCACTCTTTCAACAAAGATCAGGCAAAACATAGAGAATGAACAACGAAACCTGAAATGTGTTCTTCAGTTGGTCATCCACTGTACATGATACAAAAACGAACCAAAAGAAGAAATGTGTCAGCGGTTAGTAGAGATCACAAAAGAACAACAGATGAATGCAAGATGCTCACCGTTTTCCAGCAAAGACTGCAACTGCTTGATTGCCTCCTGACTACTGGTACCCATCTTCTTCTGTAAATTCTAGATGAAAACTCTGAAGTTAAAATAGCTGAGAAATTAGCAAAAAGATTATGTAACTGGGTTTTGAATTGCTGATCCTCAAACTGCCCCAAGAAGCTACAACCCACAAAAATTTAAACTAAATCACCAATAGCAGGAGAGAGACAAGAAGGGGTAGGGAGGGGAGGTGGGGTGCCCCTTCTGAGGAATCTGCTTTGTTTTGTCCACCTTCTCTGGGCAGGCATGAAGGTATTTTGGCCTTTTGTGCAGCTCGCCTATGACCTGCCTAGTCAAAATTACAAGGAAAGTAAAGCAACTGTGAAAGTCAAAAAAGTCAAAAGAAAAAGAAAATATGGGGAACAAATTGTATTGTTATACGTGTGTGAACCCTATTACTTTGCCGGATAAAAGAAATTGGGGCCATTAACAATTAGGGACCTTTCCGTCCATTGAAATTCCAATACTTATTTGCTGTTTTATTTGAGTAATTTTAAAAGGTGTACATCAAGTTAGCGCTTTGATTATGCAAATCCTTACGATTTTTTCCTAATTTTTCCCTCACTTTAAAAATCATTTTCCTAAACCATTAACAACTTCCTTTTATTTCTACCAAAAAAAACTTACTTTTATTTAATTCCCTAAAATATCTAACTTCTATAAAATGTTTTATATTAAGCATTTATAAAATAATTATAATATATTAATATATTAATCTTACAATTTAATAAATTTAATAACTCAAATGAATCTCAATCTTCTAAATTTGAGAATTAAAAGGTAAAAAGTACAGTAAAATAAATAAATATAAAATTAAAACATTCATCAAATATATTTAAATATAAATGTAAAAAATTATTAAAAATAATAAAAATAAAAAATTTAAATATTTTTTAAGTGAATATTTAATAATACTTATTTTATAAAAATAATTGAACTGGACATATATATAGCCACAAGCTAGTTTCTTGCCAAGAAAATGTTTTATCTGTTTGTTGTGGTGGAGAAAGAATTTGGTATACCTGAAAAGTTTGCAGCCATGCATCTTATATGTTACTTTATATTGTAGGCTAAATTTTTCTTAAAAATTAGATGAATCATATACCTTAATTAGTTTAAGGATAAACAAGTTTTATAAATGGATCTGTTTTGAAAATGAAAACCACTAAGAAGCATAAAGTGGGAAAACATGTGTGGTTGTGGACACTGCAGCAAAGTGATACTACATGTACTCAAACTAAGAAAAAACAAAAATAATATAATTAGTATAAGAATATTGTTAAAGATTTAATTTTTATAAAATGGAGAGTATATTTTATGAAATAAAATATTATTATTATTATTATTGTGCAATAGCCAATAGGTAGGTATAGTGTATATGCATTATGAGATATTAATTATTCAAGAAAATGTTTACTCTTACACCTCAAATCTTATATAATACTTATATTTTATCGTGTGGCTTTTTAAATATTTTATTTTTTATAATTTAATATATAAAATTTAATAAATTTAATAATATAAATTTTAGGCTAAAATTCACAGAATCCCCCTAAACTTTAGGTCGATTTTAAAAAACCCTCCTAAACTTTAAAATTTTTCAAATGACCCTCTTGAACTATGAAACGTTTGCAAAACACTTTATTCCGTCAAGTTTTCCGTTAAAATTTGGATGTGTTTCGGATAAAAAGATAAAAATACCCTTCAAATGCACATAAATTTACAAATCTGTCATAAATGCAAAAAAAAACTTAATGTAAATTTGTAATTTAGGGTTTAGGGTTTAGGAATTTAGGGTTTAGGATTTAGAGTTTAGGGTTTAGGATTTAGGGTTTAGGGTTTAGGAGTTTAGGATTTAGAGTTTAGGGCTTAGGGTTTAGGGTTTAGGATTTAGGATTTAGGGTTTAAGGTTTAGGGTTTAAGGTTTTAGGATTTAGGGTTTAGAATTTTAGGGTTTAGGATTTAGGGTTTTAGGGTTAGGATTTAGAATTTAGGGTTTAGGATTTAGGGTTAAGGTTCAATGTTAAAACTCTAAAATTTTACTGTTCACAACCTTCAATTTTTAACTTTACAATGAAGATCATTTTCGTCATTTTTTAAAATTTTGACAGAAACTTGACGGAAGGGATTATTTGCAAATGTTTTATAGTTCAAAAGGGTCATTTGAAAACTTTTAAAGTTCAGGAGGATTTTTTAAAATCGGCCTAAAGTTCAGGAGGGTTCTGTGCATTTTAACCTAAATTTTATATTATAAAAATAATAAAACTTATCATTCATAAGGAAGTAATAATATTTTAATGTAAAAATATTAAATACTCACAAATAATATAATTTTTATTAGATTAATTAAATTTTATAATTTAATTTAAAAAATTTAATAATTCAAATTTTTTAAATAATTATTTAATAAAATTTTATTTATAAAAATAATAAGACACTCTTTAGGTGGAATGAGGTTTGAGCAAAGCGTAAAGCAAAGCTGAGTCCATTACAAATCAATAGATTAGAAAGTAATTAAACTGCTTCAATTAAACCAGTCTACGAAGGCATGAACTTTTGCGCCCCTTTGCATCTACTTTGAGAAGTGGTTCCACATGTTTGTTACGATCAAATCCCAAGATATTGGCATTTTCTGGCTTTTCTGCTAATGTTGATGCCCATCAATGTGATTATCACTGTTTCACATGTATGTTCAATCAAACCACCCATTTGATGAGGAATCGTATCTCTTCTCTTTAGTAAATTTATCATTTCCCTTTCCTTGAATTTTCTTTTCTCTCCTTTCCACTGTCCTTCCAACAAAAACCTAAAGTTTGGCAGTTGTTTTGCTGGTGACCTAAAGAGTCGAAGAGAAAGAAGAGTGCTTTTAATAAATGTAAGAAAAAAAAAGGGTAATATTTAATTCACATTAGATATGGTACGTGCCCCTTTTCTGAATTTGGACTAGAAGTGGCTAAAATGAAAGATGCTGAAATAATTGATGAAAAAAGATGTGGTGGACTTGTTTATGTATAGGGAGGATATCACCTCTCCTTTAACATAAAGAAAGAAAAGACTAAAGTATTGCCCTTTATCTTCAAACTTGTAGGTTCAATCCTTTTTTTCCTTTCTCCTATCACAAGTTATTAGACTTTCTTTGTAATCAAATAAAAAAAAAAAATGAGAGAGAGAAAAGGGGGAGGGGTGCTGTTTAGAGGTGCCCAAAGAATAAATGACACAAGTGAATGTACCATTTCAGCATCCAACGATATTTATGTGTGAATGTCATGCAGCCAAGGTTATTGGTATAAAAGTTTTATTTTATGTATAAAAATTACAATAATTTATATTTTATAAAATTGTTAATAATTTTTATAAAATTTATGATTAATTATTACTGATAGAAGTTGTAAAATTAAAATTTATTTATAAATTTTATAAAAATTATAAATTTGATATAATTTATATACACTAAATCTTTATATAAATAACATTACTCATTGTATAGTTAGAATTTTTGTTACTTGGCTTCCATTAAACTCATAAGTAGTAAAAGACTGAAGGTGTGAAGGGAATGTGGGAAAAATAGGTAGAATTTATATACGTGGTAATGTAATATAGATGCTTGGCTAGCTGTCTCCAATATTGCTGCTTCATTCTATATGTTTCTCATAATCAATAGGATGCCTCCATTCAGCAAGTCGATTCTCTAAATTGCCAATAATGTCACATCATATTTAGTATACAGCATGGTGCAGAATTTTTTTCTTTTGACATGTTGCTACAGAATATCATCAATTACTCTTCTACTCTCTAAGCTCATAAATCGCAAACTTCAAATGACCATCATTCCTTCATTTCTCATCATGTAGTGTATTATTAAGAGAACAGTAACCAAAATTGGACATAAATATTATGGAAATATACTTGTCAAACATCACATGTATGCGTGACTTTTGTTTTTTGACACTGGCGACTTTCTTTTTTTTTTTTTCCACCTTGTAATATTTTTATCTTGTACTTGTAGAGTGGGCCAAACTATAAAATAAAAAAGAGAAAAAACAGGTCACTAGACACATAAAAAAAATTAAAATTATAATATCGAAATTCATATATACAAGGTTAATTTTTAGCATAATTTAATAAGATCTGTAGATAATGTTGCAAAAATTCCATTTGATTAATCGTGAATTATAAATAGTTATTTTTGATTTATCATAAACAATGGAAAACTCTCTATTCTTTCTCTTTTATTTTTTAACAAGATTTTTTTTCTTCTTTAATAATCTATAAGTCATGAAGGATGTAAGATAAAAATGTATTCGATTTTGAGTCATTTGGGTTAAACAATAAAATAATATTAGAGTTTCACATTTATAATTATATATATTTTAAATTATTATGTATCATTAATATTTTATAATTATTTATATAAAATATGAAACTGTTTATGTATTATGACTCAAGAAAAAAATAAATTAAAAAATAAGATAATATTAAAGTTATACATTTATATTTATATATCTTTTATAAATTGTTATTTATCACTAATATTCTATAATTATTTATATAAAATATATACACATAAAAGTATAAACCTATGGTTACTCTAAAATAAAATAAAAGAAGAGAATTTGGAAGTGCATGTCCGTATTTAAGAGTCATACAGTAGTGGTTAGAACGAAGACGCAGACCTTCACAGATTTTCACCATATCGATCGTTATAATGTAATCCAAGCTATGGGTTCGAATTTCATATGCATTTGAGACGACCAGTCCACCACAGCCTTTTCCAACTACGAGTTTTTACTTTATTTGATGCCACACTTCTTCTTTAGCCGATCATTTTCAAATGGCCCATGCAACTTTATTTCCTTCGTCTCTACGTATCAATGCTCACAAATCGTACTGCACTAGTGCACCCACTTCCTTGAATTCTTTGATTGTGTGGTACATGCGCAATGGTCAAATTGACAATGCTCGGAGGGTGTTTGATCAAATGCGTGAAAAAAGCATTGCTTCCTGGAATGCAATCATTGCTGGCTACTTCCAAAACAATCGCCCTCGTGAAGCCAAGATTTTGTTTGACAGGATGCCTGAGAGGAATGCTGTTTCTTGGAATGGGTTGATTTCTGGCTACGTCAAAAATGAAATGGTTAATGAGGCAAGGAAAATATTTGATCTAATGCCTAACCGGAATGTTGTTTCATGGACCGCAATGGTGAGGGGTTATGTACAACAGGGTATGATTGCAGAGGCAGAATCACTTTTCTGGCAAATGCCTGAAAAGAATGTAGTATCTTGGACAGTGATGCTGGGTGGCTTACTCCAAGAAGGTCGAGTTGAGGATGCATGTAGGCTCTTTGATATGATGCCTGTCAAGGATGTTGTAGCCAGGACTAACATGATTGGAGGATACTGCCAACAAGGCCGTTTAGCTGAAGCCCGTGAACTCTTTGATGAGATGCCGCGCAGGAATGTTATTACTTGGACTACTATGATTTCAGGGTACGCACGAAATCAGCAGGTGGATGTTGCTAGGAAGCTTTTTGAAGTGATGCCTGAAAAAAATGAGGTGTCTTGGACAGCAATGCTTATGGGTTATACTCAATGTAGGCGTCTTGAAGAGGCTTCACAGCTTTTTGATGCCATGCCAGTGAAGTCTATTGTTGCCTGTAACGAAATGATCATGGCATTTGGCCACGAAGGAGAGGTAGCTAAGGCAAGGCAGGTTTTTGAGCAAATGGAAGAGAGGGATGACGGAACATGGAGTGCAATGATCAAGATTTATGAACGAAAAGGATTTGAGTTGGAAGCGCTTGGTGTGTTTGCGGAGATGCAAAGACAAAGGGCTGGGCTGAACTTCCCTTCATTGATCAGTGTTCTTTCTGTATGTGGCAGCCTAGCCAGTCTTGATTATGGTAGACAGGTTCATGCCCAGTTGGTGAGATCTCATTTTGATCATGATATATATGTTGTCTCGATTTTGATTACTATGTATGTCAAATGCGGAAATCTTGTAAAGGCAAAACAGATGTTTGACAGGTTTTCTCCAAAGGATGTTGTTATGTGGAACTCTATGATCACAGGTTATGCCCAACATGGTCTGGGGGAGGAAGCCTTAAATGTTTTCCATGACATGTGCTCCTCCGGAGTTCCACCAGATGATGTTACTTTTGTTGGAATTCTTTCAGCTTGTAGCTACAGTGGGAAGGTGAAACAAGGACTTGAATTTTTTGAATTAATGAAATGCAGATACAATGTGGAGCCGGGAGTAGAACACTATGCTTGCATGGTTGATTTGCTTGGCCGAGCAGGCCAGGTAAATGACGCAATCAAACTCATAGAAAAGATGCCAATGGAGGCGGATGCTATTGTTTGGGGTGCATTATTAGGTGCATGCAGAATCCATATGAAGCTGGATTTAGCTGAAGTTGCAGTGGAGAAACTTGCACGGCTTGAGCCCAAAAATGCTGGGCCTTATATCTTGCTCTCAAATCTGTATGCCTCCAGCGGAAGATGGAGGGATGTGGAGCACCTTAGAAAAAAAATAGGTGCTAGGAATGTGAGCAAATCGCCTGGATGTAGTTGGATAGAGGTGGAGAAGAAGGTGCACATGTTCACTGGGGGAGACAGTAAGGGCCATCCTGAGCAGCCCATTATTATGAAAAAGTTGGAGAGCTTAGGTGGGTTGTTAAGGGAAGCTGGGTACTTTCCTGATGGTAGTTTTGTTCTTCATGATGTGGATGAGGAAGAGAAGACACATAGTTTAGATTATCATAGCGAAAAACTGGCTATAGCATATGGACTTCTAAAAGTGCCTGAAGGGATGCCAATAAGAGTTATGAAAAATTTACGAGTTTGTGGCGATTGCCATTCTGCGATAAAATTGATAGCAAAAGTCACTGGAAGAGAGATAATTTTGAGGGATGCTAATAGATTTCATCATTTTAAGGATGGCTATTGTTCTTGCAAAGACTATTGGTGATTTTCAGAAACAGAGTGCATATATAGCTTTAGATTTAAAGATGCAGTAGAGACAGGTGGAGCTGGAAGGCGTTTATCTCTTGAGATCAATGGTCTGGATTCTGTACTCTACAGCGGGCTGTGATTGAGGATCAAACTGCGTCTTCTTAGGATATTGTTAAGGTTCTGCGCATTGCTTCTTTGATGGTTGAGGTATGTTCATTTGGTACATTTGAGCTTCTAACTTTAATTAAAAGTTGGTAATGTTATCAAGGAATAAAAAGAAATAATGAAAAAAAAAAAACTTTGAACAAGATGATAATCGCATATAGGCCAGCTATTTTTTCTTTTTCCAAAGGAAGAGGAGAAATGAAGCTGCTAAGTTTACCATCAAGCCTGCCTAATGCCTTTTTCTGTTCTGAAGTATTTGTGTGTTTCTGTAGGAAAACGGTCTAGGAGATCATCTGACTCATGTTACAACCAGTAAGTAGCAACTATGGATTCGGGTGCTTGTGATGATTACACATTCATAATTTGAAGTGAACCTTGAGCGTGTGGTTCCACTCTGGTTTTTGTAGAACATTCAGAGGGAGTGTACAAGGAAGAAGCTGTGAATCCATGTGATCGTCCACTCTGAAATGAGACCAACCATGAGGTGCTTGGGTGGAGTTGAAACAAATGGGAACAACATCAATTTCCTTTGTTCTTTCGAGCTCGTTTGCATGGGGTTTTTTACTCTTTAAAAGCATTTTTTTTAAAAAAAGTAAGTCGTTTTAATATTTAACTGTGTTTGGAAAAAGCATAATATTAACTTTTTTTCTAAAGTTAAAAATTTGTGCTTCTAAAATAATCATTTGCAATAAAAGAGGGAGAATAGTACTGGTGATCCGTTATAATCTTTCTTGTACAATGATATTCTCACGGTCGTATCCTCTTTTCTCTGTTTCTTACATTTCTTATTTATACTATGGTTACATTTCTCTGCTGGTTACATTAGGTGCAAATTGAGCTACAGACACATTGGTCATTGAGAGGCACTCAAGTGGGTCTACCCACGTCTTCTATAAATTATGTGATTTGGTTTTTAAAAAAATTTTAAGATATATTTCACAAGATAAAATGTAATTTGAATATTTTATTAATTAAAATTTTCATTAATAATAATATATTAAAATGCATAATAACAATTGAATCTTTAAAAAGATTATTAAATTTTTAATATTTTAAAAATATTAAAGTTATTTTACATTAAAATAATTTTTAAAATTCTATTAAAAGTACTTCTAAATCTAAATATTACCAAAAAAATGCTTTTAAATGTCATTTTCATTAATTTTATCAACCAAAAGTGTTTTTTTATTTATATATAAAAATTGACTTTTTAACTTAAACAAACTTCTTGATTATTGCATTTAAAAATGCGAAAATAACTTTAACTTATTGAAAAAATTTTTAGAACAACAGTATATTAAAAATTCATTTTTTTAAACCGCATACAAACGGGCCATGGTGTTCTGGGACTCGATGAGAGCAAGAGATTTGAAACCTTGTAGATTATATTAGAAGCTAAGAGTTTGGTTATGTGATCTACGACCCTCAACGCATCTAATCCTTAATAGAGTGTTTGTCTCTCATATCGTCAGAGTATGTTCATCCACTGAACATCAAATACTTTGTTTATGCTTTACGTTCGTAATTTTATTTGAAAAGAGTTATGCAGAGAATTAGACAAGTTACGAACTCCTTTGCCGCAATTTCTACTTGATTTTCTCTTTCGCATTACACCTAGCTGACCGAATCCCTCTAACGTATTTACATATTAAGGGTCCACTGCCCAAAAGATATCTGACAGGTAAACCAAACGCCAACATGCCAAACAAGCAAGAAGACGTTTAGATCCAATAAAACGATTTAGAACAGGTGCAAGAAGAGAAAAAAAAATAAAGTTTCTCTTCCCTTTCTTTTTTTTTTTTTTTTCATTTTGACACTTGCAGCATTGAAGTGAGCCTTCTCATGTGGTACTGAAGGAAAATTGAAGAAATAACAACAACACGGTCTCTTCTGCAACAGGTGCATGTCGTTCTGGTATATGCTTTCATATCGCTGCATGGTATCGCACAGATGTACTCCGATCGTGTTTGACCCAAATCCTGTGCTAAAAAGCCTAAAACTGTGCTCTTGGTCACTCATACAACAAGTAAACTACGTAAGCTCTGCTTTGCAGGCTGCCACCGATCATTCTCCATTTTCCACCTTGTTACTTGCAGCCTTCTTTTCTTTCTTCTTTTCTCTCAAAGCTTTTCTCTTCTCTTCCCTGCAGAAAATTTCGACTTCAGTATATTCACCGGGACACTCATATCCATATCCAGCCAAAAAGATAATGTATTAAACCTTTGTCATAATTATTGAATTGAAAGAATATACTTTAAAAAGTAAATATATATGAAAATAGGGCAGTGTCAAAACGTACAACTATTAACCTGGCTTTTGAGACTTCCTCCTTAGATGGAAATTCCCTTTTTTTCCTCTTTGTGGAAATAGATGTAGATGATTCTTTGCCATTTTCAATTGGAATGTCACTTGGATTCTCCTTTTCCCTTGCAACCTTGATATCTTCTTCCTTTTCTGATGCTTCAGATGATTTTGAATTTGGGTTTGAGTTGCTCATCTTTTTCAACTGAAAAATATCAATCAGAAGAAATAATAACAAATTCTATTTTAAGTCATCAGGAGTAAACATACTTTCAAAACTAAAACTAGTAGCGCCTAGCAAATTACAGCCTATATTATTCTGCTTTGGATTCAGAATGACAACAATCTCTGGTGTTGGACAATGGGTGTATTAGACGGTACTGGTATTCATGGCAACCCGTTTCCCTAAATACAATCACAACTCAATTTCAGTTAAAAAGAACCGGCAGAATAAAATTTATGTGTACAGGGAGTTGTTTCAGAGCACTTATCATTTGATTCCATCTAGTTGTCAATTGTCAATCAAGTAACTAATTGGTATGAAGTAGCTCGTAAGGTTAGCTAAACACAGGTAGATGCAAATGTACACAAGAGGACATAACTCTCAGATAATAAAGATGTATTCATCCAGCTCATCGGTTTAATAAGCGAAGTTACATATTCTATAAATACTATATAACTTAATTGTACTTCTACAAATGACGGTTTAATAAGCAAAGGTACATATTCTATAAATACTATATAACTTAATTGTACGTCTGCAAAATGACCAGGACAACATCCTATGTTTAGTAATTCATTTGAACTTCAGTCAAACCGAAGACAGAGAATTTTGAAAACCGTTTTGTTGATTCTTTTATCCTGGAAAATCATGCAAAACTCTGCACTCCAATAACTACCTCTAAAACAAGAAAGCTACGAACATGCAAGAGACAACAAACTAGCACGGCATACTCCCAAATGGACTTCCATCTTGGGCAAAGATATTGTTTAACGTAAAAATAATGTGCTGAGACTGAGTTCAAACTGGTCAATGCACAAGCAAACACACATATGCATGCATGCGTAGAATGTGCATTCATGCATATTGATGAGAATTTTTTCTAATAGATTAAATATAATTACCTTTGCAACAAAAAAACCATCCATATTGTGCATGTGAGGATAAAATCGCCTTGTTTTCTCCAAAGAAGGATGAAAACGTTGTTCTCTAAATCTTATAAACCTGATTGAAATTAAATGTCACTAACATATATGGGAAATTTACAAGAAGCAAATGCAATGTTGTAAAAAGAAACAGATATATTCATTACCCTGGACGCCCAAAGTCAAGTCCACAGGGCACAAGTTTAACATCCCTCTTCTTAAGTGCATAATCAATAACTGATTCATTCTGAAGAAGAAAAGTAGAAAAAAGTTTTAGAAATATACGGAAAGAAAAGTAAGGAACTGAAACTGACCAGATGAAGCAGGAAAACAAACCTCAGCAACCATAATGGAGCATGTGGAATAAACAATGTATCCCCCAGATTTTGAATTAGGATCCACCATGTCAATTGCAGCAAGAATCAGTTGCTATAGGAAAAATATAGAAAACAAAAAGCAATAATAAAAGAATAAGCACACAGCTTCAAATGGGTTACATGTTATAACAACGTAGCATTTGACTTCACTAGCAGAGAATAAAAGGCTTCAGTTGAAGAACCAAAAAGCTACCCCATTATTTCCAGGAAAGAACTTGAGAGGAAGGAGGTGGGCGAGGTTTCATTTATGCAGACAACCTTGGTATAATCTCTTGTGATAACAAGAAAAACCCTTGGAATAATCTTCATAATTAAAATTAAAGTTGTTATTCATTCTACACGACAGGCCCTTTTATAGGCATGATGAAACTTGACAGACAAGAAACAATCTTCTAAGATGTTCACAATCCATGCAGAATACTAATAGAACTGTAATTTTACCATAATTACCTTGAAATTGCATAAGATAACCAAATTAGTCTCTAAAAACAATCACTACGAAATTAAGAAAAAAAATACAAAATTTTCATTGACCACCTTTTGTCCTGCATCAAAATATCAAAATTTCAGATTTCCACTACATGGAAAGAGTACTAATACATGGGTACAAATTAACACCATCTGGCTGTTTCTGTAAGACTTATAACAGAAGTATCAATGCTTAAAAAGTTTCATCTCTCGAGTTCAAACTAACAACCCAACCCTAAAAACAAATTTCAAACAACTTAAGACTTATTTGGGAGAGGGGGAAAGAATGAAAATGTGCAGTAAATAGAAACATGATGCATATACTTGCACACTGCACCTTTTAGTTCGTCCCATGGTCCCACCTCAATGACCTCATTCATTTCTCTCATCACGACCCAACAAATCCTAAAAGACAAAACAAAAATGTGATTACCTTCTGCAGATGGGTAGACTTCTGTATATCTTCCAAGCTTTTAGAGGTTTTAACAGACTCATCTTTGGATATGACCTGCAAACAAAGATATTTTTGGTGCCATTGAAAAGAAAGAAGAAATAAGAAGTTTGATGTTTGCTAGATATTTTAAAATCAGTAACAGTTTCTTACCCCAGTCCCACTGCAAGGAGCGTCTAATAATACTCTGTCAACTGTATTGAGACCCAAAACGTTTGGAAGCTGATATACAAAAAACATAAATGACAAAACAGATGTCAGCATAGTGAGGACATCTAACTTCATTTCAAGGCTAGCTAAGAGGAGTCCTTTTTTAACTGTTAATAACGAAAAGTTCATCAGCAAATAAGAAAAGAAAAGCAAATCACTACATACTGTAAGCATGCATCTCCAATAGCCCTACACTTACTTATACCAAGTCTCTCCCATAGTATAATAATCAATCCCTTTCCTTCTTTTTTCCACCTTTTCCTTGACGAGATATAAACTAAAAGAAATAAAGACCACCTACTATTCAACTTATCTATAAATCATATCAATAAAAAGGGAAATTGCAGAAATTGCTGAACCAGGATTGCAAAAACCATTCAAACATGCACTCACTCCGTTCATATCGAAGATGTCATATGAAAATTTCAGATCCTGAATTAAATAAATAAAGAAAGAAAGAAAAATCAGCTTCTTTGTACAAGAGTAGCAGATGAGTAAATATCCCATATTTCACCACTACAGTTGCACACAATGCCAATCCAGGATGACCAATACCAAAGGGTTGAAAAAGATTGAATAGAAAAATCTATGATATAGGCATAGTCCTCTCCTAATGGAGTATCCAGAAGTTGATAAAAAATGAAGGGTTCTTTTCCAGTGTTCTGTTCAACCCACCACAGGTTTCCTTACTTGGCTTTAAATATTCACTATCATCTTCCCTTATTTCAAAATTGAGATCATAAATATCATCATCATTGCAAGGGTTTATCCTCTTCTTAGATTGCATGATCTTTCTTTGAGAACTGCCTATTTAAATCACATTGGTAGCACTCTTTCCATGTATAAAAAGTACATTGTGGAATAAGAGTCATATTTTCAAATAACGGAACAACAATACAAACTCCATAACATGTGTTGAGTGTTCTATTTTCTCATAAGAACTTTATAATGATTTTAGGGGTGGATTAGCACATCACCAACAACATAAAATAGTGACCAATTCCAATTCTTGAAACAATTTGCAACACCAAATGTGCAGGACCACCACAGAAGCCAGACTTATGAAAGGCAAATATAAAAGTACCAAATGACAATAGAATAAAAGAACAGTAAAATATATTGATATGACTGGGAAAAAGATGCTAACCTCCTTCCCATCATAGTTGCAGACCACTGCGTTTGAAACCCCCATACGATGTAAATTTGCAGTCAGTGACTTAAGCCGTTGTACCTTCATTTCATTTGCAAAAACTATTCCTGCCATGAATTGAATTATATGACAGCAAACACAAAATGTTGAAAAAAGAACATATAAATAATAACAGGGACAAAAAAAAAATTAAGATGGCATCAACAGCAAATGCCAAATGGGCACTTTGTTTTAATAATTGCACAGATTCCTAGGCCCAACAAAATGCAACAATTAGAATATCATACATATAAATCAGCTCTAAGAATTTACACCTCATCCAATTTAGTTTCTCAACTTGATAGAAGAATTTGGTGCAGCAGCTTCTTATAAGTGTAGCTTATGATAAAATGCACTTAGGTGTGATGTCGTGGGATTTAACCAGGGTTCAAACTTGCAGTAAAAACAGTGTTACCAATTCAATTTAAAGCTGTACAACTACAAGACACCATTACAGATCATTCCCATTCCATCTTTCTGCTAGCCATTATTTATTTACATTTCTTTCTTTCATACAACAGGACAAAAAGTTCAAGAGGATTTTAACACACGTTAAAGATCAAGCAAGCTGGATATTATATGCACTAAAGACAGCATATGTATCAACCGAAACATATGAATGACATATCATTAAAACCCAGACAAAAAAGCAGAGCCTTCGGGAATCCATTCACGCATAGAAAACAAAGCATCATAAAAACTTCTACTCTGCTAAAAATGACCAAATGCAATTCAAGTTATCTTCACATAAACCCCAAGAGAAACAAATTATCATTACCATTAATCCATATAAAATTTAGACCACTTATTGCATCAGATTAATGTTAGAAACTGCTAACACATACCATGGTTAAAAAAATACATGGAAGAGCATGAAACTCATATTAGAAAAGAGATATTTCTGACAAACCAGTATTCTTCATCAAAACAGCAATGTAAGTTGTTTTACCGCCAGGTGCAGCACTGCAAAAAGCATAGTGTGTTCAGCATGGAAAAGAAATAACACTTCTACCATAGAGAGAAATATGACCAGACATTGCTGCTGACAAGGAATAGATTTATGGAACATCTTATAATTCAAATCTTCTAAATATTCAATAGCATTTTAAAAAAAAATTCCTGACAGAAAATTTCCTACCCGGACAACACTGTAGTGTGAGACACCCATGAACTGATTAAGGCAACATAATGGAAACCAGATTTAATAGGAGGGAGGGAGCGGCACTATAACTTTCTCTTCTTCGTTTTGACTGAAGAACAAAAAAGATAATTTTCTGGAGTGAAAAATGTTACTATTTTCCAATCAGTTCTACTTTTAGTGCCGCCCAATCATGATGACCAGCATGAGATTTGCTACGTTTCATTTTTCATATAATATTTGTTTTGTATGAAAAACAAATTCCAGCCAATAAAAGTACACAGCATTCTTGAAACTTAGCCAACACCCACAGGCACCATAGGACAGTAAGCTAGAATAACAGAGGGCCAGTAACTGGCAGGTGATAATTGATCAGGTGAAGCTTGCATTCAATCAACATGTGGGTCATCAATCAATAGTGGTTACTAATGAGGATGAGTGGCAAGTGACAGGCATTGAGAAGAACCAATTGTTTGTGTGATTAATTACGGTGGAAATATGATTTTCAAGAGTATTTCTAGTTCCTACAAAATAGTAAATAAAGTCACGTCCTCCACCTTTAAGGGTTATTTTCTACTATGAGAGATCATAGTTTTCAATAGTGAATAACACACTTATAACACTTGAGATCATTACGATATAGCTCATAACGTTGCGTATTGTGTACTGTTATTTGAATAATAGTGTAATTATATTACATATATAAATATAGTTTTTTATATATGTAATATAACCTCAAATAACAACAAATATAAAAAAATATGTCAAGCCCTTATGTTGTGATGTTTCTTCCTATTGAACACGCTATAGCATAGAAATAGCGTGTGCTATGCTGCGTTATGTAAACTGTGCTATGCTCTGGCTATAACATAGCGCAACGCTGTGCGCTAGAGCAGTTGCTATAGCGCATGATTGATAACACTGTGAGAGACAACCCTAAGACAAAAATTTCACAAAGATGAACCACTGCCCTGCAATTAATTATTAGATTTCTTTTTGGGTAAAATTAACAAATTCAGAATTATCTAGCAGATTTTTTTTTTGGCCTTACTTTGCCTAAGACAGTGTAGAACAAACGTGAGCATAAACAAACAATAAGGATTTCCAAATGAAGTTGTAAGTTACAAACAGGCTGTGGGGATATGGGATGATCGGCTTGATAAATGCCAATAAGTAGTGGAATTTCTCTAGAAGAATAGAATATAGAAATCAGCTACATCATCTGTAGGCAATAAACCAACACTTACGCCATATCAATAATCCGTTCCTTCTCTTGAGGAGCCAAGGCCATTACAGGCAAAAAAGAATTTGCACTTTGGAGCCGTAAAAAAATAGGAAGATAGCCTAAGGGCATCATGTACATTATTTTAAATGCAATGACAATTCAAAATAGGAGCTCACCTACCATATACAAACCAGCCATATACTCAGGAGTAGCACCAATGGGTACTTGAGAATCATACACAACCAAACCAACCTGTGATAAAGTTAGAATGCTACTTGTAATTCTGGTAATAAATAGAAGATAAAAGTATACTTCATATATGATGAATTCCATACTTTTGACCATTTGCTTAATGGATCCAGGTTGACTCCTCTAGCTATCAAAGTATTAGCCAAATCCCGTCTGCGTGTCTAAGTATATACAAGAGAAGCATATTCACTGAGATGCAAGAAACCAGTAAA
Source organism: Dicorynia guianensis (assembly GCA_037013595.1). Lineage (NCBI taxonomy): Eukaryota > Viridiplantae > Streptophyta > Magnoliopsida > Fabales > Fabaceae > Dicorynia > Dicorynia guianensis. The sequence goes on from JASUAB010000002.1 coordinate 43,075,089, forward strand.
AAATATAGCTAAATCTAAATCCCAATTATCAACGTGGAATATTTGAAAGGTTAAGTTACCTTCAAGGTGTTGGTCCGAAGACATGTAGGCCGAGGCTTTTCAAAAGCTTCGATCAGTTCCATAAGTTCAACAACAGGAAACATCTGTGAGATAAAAACCAACCTTCATATAATCCTGAGTTCACAACTAGACTTCCCCCTTCCAAGAAAATGGAATTAGAAAAAGGAAGGAAGGGAGAAAGGGAAAGAGATGACAAAAAACAGGCGATGGATAGGTTAGTAGTAACAATATAATTCAATAACAACAACCTCAACTAAAGCCCCAATTAGAAACTCATTGTAGCCATAGTATGAACATATATCCTTCGTAAGTTGTTGAACGTAATCCTTCCTCGTTGACCCTTCTTGCCTCAAAGCCTTAAAATTTGAAAGAACACGAACAACTACAAAACAAATAAATATTTAAACTAAATAAAATAATGACAACGGACATAAACTGAAAATGCTGCATGCAGCGCAGATAGTTTTATTGGACAGTTACTTACTCTCTTTGATTATCCTTTGGAGATTTGGAAGATCAGGTGGACGTAGAGCCTCTTCCTCAAGTTCCTAAAATTTATGGAAATAGGAGCGAAAAAGTAAGCATATTTCCAAACATTTCAACTGGGACATGGTTTATGTAGTACGAGGAAAAGACCTCCGTAGTCGGCAGTCTAAGCTCGTCAGATTCTTCCTTGATGTTGAGTTGCATTTCAGCTTCTGCATCCTCTTCTTCTCTCGCCCTTTCTTCATCAATAGCTCTTGACTTTTTTTCAATATCATCATCGTCAGAATCCGAACCCGAAACTGAAGCTGAGACATCTCTGCAGCACATAACACAAAAGAGTATAAAATTCAAACGCTGAAAGCAGCAGTGCAATGGCAAAGCTATAATTTGCGGAGAGGACGCACCCTCATCATCACTTTCTTGAAGTAAATCGTCAGCGAAAGGATTATCCCCGTCAGAAGAAAATTCATCAGAAGAACCAGAGTCATCTCCTTCAGAATCTTCATGTAACACCATCTCTTCATCTTCACCATCAGATTGATCGGAAAGTTCATTCAAGTTTGCATCTTTAGGAGTGAAAAACTCATTCTTTTGCTTCTTTTTGGGCGGGGCTTCCTGAGACTTCGAAGATTTTTTCTTATTAAGGGCTGAAGCAGCCATAGCAGTTCGAAAATAGAGTAGTAATCGATATTAGAGAATACCAAACCAATTTGGTTCTGTATATTCACCTTCCTCTTCAGAATTGGCGGGTTTTAGAGGAAGTAAGTAAACCAGTACAGAGCTCGGGTTTTTCTTCTCTCTCAAAGCCTCTGGTTGGTTGTGAAGAGGAGAGGCGCGAAGTTGAAGAGACCTATAGATTTCTCGGGTTAAGTTTGGTTGGGTTTTCACTAACCTTGGGCTATAGCCCGCGAACCGGAACGTTAGATGAACAAAAATCTGTTTAAGCATTCAAGTGATCCATGTGTGAAGTGGAGTCCTTTGGGCTTGTTTACGCTGGAGTAAATTTTTGTCATTCCACTGTGGAGTATTATTGTATTTTGTGTAGGTAAAAAAATTGACTAAATCCGTATTAAATATTAGTTACTTTGTTTGCAACGAGGATTACATTTTACCGTGAGAATAATAGTTTATATATATTTAAATAAAAATAAAATATTAGTCTAAAAAATAAAACTAAATAATATTATAAATTATATATAATAAATATTGTATTGATAATGATTTATCAACTTATCATAAATTAATATGTAAAAAATATATTCATATTATTAAAATAGTTTATTCAAAATACAATGTACAAACGTGATGATAAAATAAATAATTAATTTTATTAAAACTTCATTATTAATGTTAACATTCTTATTAACATATTAAAATAAATTATTAAATTAATTATGTTTATATTTTAATTCATAAAATATAAAATTTTTATAAGAATAAAAAAGAGTAGTCAGTTTTGCGAGCTAAAAGTTACAATTGACGATGGATTCCGATTGCCTCAATTAACACGTACGGAGATAATCTTAAAAGTTAATGTGCATCCCTTCTATGTAAAGCGCATTTACCAGATTCGGATTCGTTGCAGTAAGTTAATGTCACTTTGTCCTTTCAGTATATTCCAACCTCTAAAGTTTATGTTTTAAAAACTGTATAACTTTTTGTCAGTTGACTCAAACGTATTTTAATTTTCGTAACGGATGACTGAAATATTTTTAAAACAAATATTTCATTTATAATCTTTAAACTCATAATTTAGTCATATTTATGAAGTTGCACAACAGATGAAAGTGAGAAAAATGAAATGAGGAGATAAGTAGAAAAAATAAACGGCAAAGATGACGGAAACGTGGTAAATTGTAAGTAAAAACTGTGAATGTAACATTGTTGCTTTTACAATACAAAATCAGGAGTTCCAGATCATATTTATCATCTAGGATATGTACCTGATGCTTTGTTGCATGTTTGAACTTCGTTCTAGTTGTATTAGAGCAATCGTCAAAAAGGTTAATCAAAATTTCAAGCAAGTATTGAATTGGCTCTGCAAACACTGTGAGTCTATGACAATTAAAGTACTTTAATGAAACAGACATTGAAATTTGCTAATCATGTAAAATTCCTGTTTATACATCCATAAGTTTCCATAGATTATCTTGCCCAAGGTCAAAAATAATGGGAAAATTGATACCGTAATCCTTCATCGTTAAGAATCCAGCATGAAAAGCCAACATGTATAGAAATGGAGATAACATCAGCTGGGATCAGTTGAACAGTCCTGGGTTTAGCCAGTCTCTAAGAAATAGAAAATAAACTGAGTCAAGTATAGCTAGACAAATATTAAAACAAAAAATGAAGAAATATAGCAGGATACAAGAGCTTACTTGCTTATGTCATCAAGGTGATCATCAAAATCTATAATGTCATTCCATCTCTCAGATGAAATATAGTCCAATAAGACCAGATTTGCAGACGGCTCCTTAAGAGTGAATCGATTGTTTCCATCTGACTGGACTAATCTCCAGTTCTTAGATGCATCCCTAACATACGGCTAAATCATAATAAAAAGATAATCAAGGCAAATGTAAGCAACCAAAAGATGGCTCTGTAGCATAAGGGGAAACCATGTATACAAACACACTAATATGCATATAGACATCCATACTTACATACAAGTTTATCATTACAAGTAAATGAAAAATTCTGGGCTGGAACTATGGAACCTCAAACAATGACAACTAGCAATAGACAGACAAAAAGGCACATAGAACATTATGATTCTAGAATCATAAATCAAGGACACTCACTTATAATCAATCAGAAAGCAATGCACAAATTTAGAAAGACTTCTACTGAAGTGGCTAGATCAGATGTCTGAGGCCTTAGAGTGGTCAAAATGAATCAATGTGTGGCATAACAAACAAGAATATAAAAATTCTCATTCCTCCCATTTTTATCGTAAAACACGAGTAGCAGGCTAATCACTCCCTATTTAATTCTTGTTGACAAGCATTTTTAATCCTAAATATCAGTGCAAGCAAGACAAGGAACAGAAACACACAGAAAAACTACATTTTCAGAAGGGATAACCTTATTCTCCTACATGTTTAAAAAAAAAAACATTGATCAGTCATTAAAGTGTTTCTTTTTCTTTTTTATAACTTGCATTTTTCAGTTTATTAAAACAGGCCCAGTCGGCCAGTCCAAGGGAGGGAGTGTAGCTGTGTAGTCTAATAATCCAGTCAATTTATTACATATTTGTTGTCTAATTAGTTCGCTTTATGTTAAGTAGCAACTCAGTGCAAGACAATTAAACTAAATCCTTTTGACTTCTGTCCAAGGAAGGGAGTGTAGCTGTGCAGTAAAACATTCAAATCTGCAATTCAGCAAGCCTTGCTATCAGATCTTGAGTCCAAAATGCTACAACCAACAAATCCCACACATCAGTAGGTTAGCATTCAATTTTCTAATACTACACACCAAATAAGTAACAGAAACGAAGATGGAATACCCGGTCCTTTCCTTTACCAACTAATCAGCATTTATGTGCATAACACCAGATCTAACTGAATAATCAGTCGTTTTAGAAAGCTGAATTGGTTAAATTACATCATGCCATAGCAGTAGCAACAATAGGTCAGTAATGTGCACATGGCCTTGATTTTAATCAAATACTAATCCAAAATTCCTCAACCTGATCCAAACATCAATGTGAAAGCAATGTTATAGCATACTGATGAATACCGGTCCAACAAAAAGATGATGGCGAAATTAGAGCTTGAACTTTACTCAATGTCGGCTCGCCAATTAAACTAGCTGCCTGCCACTCATGGAATTAAGGCTTATAGACAGTATTTGACCAAAGTTACAGTTTGGAAAATTCAAGAGAAACATTTTAACGGATATAAAATTATAAATTTGTTCAAAACAAGTAGAATATCAAATTAAAATTGTTTTATTTCATGCAAAATAAATGATATAAATATAAATAATCTAATAAACTTCAAGTTCTTCCGGAATACACATTTGCTAATGCAAATTATTCCATTTAGTCCACACATGGAAAGCCCTCGAGAATATCTAAATGCGGAAAATAAGATTCTTGAGAAAAGCTCAAAAAACATGCATAGTGCAAGTAAATGTAGTCTTTATCTACCTTCAAAATACAGGCCTTGATAAAAATGATTACAAATATTAATAATGCTAACCTGCACGATGGCGCTGTGATCCTTGCTCTTCTGTAAAGCTCCAAGCTTCTTGTTATCTAACTGTGAAGATTTGAAAGGGAAACAATTCAAATAACTTTAAGACAAAAGACATTAAATTGCTTGGAAGGTTAAAACGGTTGCACAATTTTGTACATATTTCAGCACATACCAAAAGAATAGCAGCTTGGGGAAAGTAGCGGCAGATGTGATCACCAATATTCTTCGCCACACCACCAAGCTCATAATCATCAAACCTCTCATTTGCGTGAAAATAGCCAACTATGTTCAAACCTTTAGCAGAAAAATACTCCTCTATCTATCTCAAAAACCATTTATTGCAAAAAAAAAAAAAAAAAAATCAGAAAACAGCTGAAAATCTATATGTAACAAATTCAACTGAAAACAAACTCAAGAACGAAGCTTTCAAGTTCCAATTCATATCAATCAAAAATCTACTTGATACCCAAAGGAGTAATTGATATTTATATATATATATATATATATATATATATATCTTTATGTATAGTTTCAATTGCAACTTTTTGATACCATTTTCGGCCAGAATTGAAAGAGCAAAACTTTTCAAGCCCTACACTCAAAAACTAAAAGAGCGAGTAACGAATGGAGAACCAGAAGGAGGGAAGTCTCGAGTTGGGGAAGAAGGCCGATGTGAGAATGGAAAAGAGGTACTGCATCGGTGATTTCAACGACGTCGTTTGCAGGGGAGATGCGCCCAATCAAAATGCCGTTGACGGCGGAGGCTTTGTGCCTGAGGGAGTGAAGCACCAGCTTTATGTAGGCATTCTGTGCGATCTCGTACCTCAAGTCGCTGCCCATGACTCAGCAAGCGGCGGTAGCAAAGTAACAAAGGGAGGGGAAACGACTAGGACTGCGATTGCAAGGCGAGTCTTCAGTTGGGAACTTCAGTTGTCTCGAGAAACGTCCTTACGAGTTGAAGCTAATTTTGTAGAAATTTCCATTGAAAAAAAAATTTAGAAATTTATATTAATAATAATTATTATAAATCGGGATTATTATGCATTTTTATCACTTATTTATTTTGTATTTAGTTATATCTTTTATAAAAATGGATAACACAACAGTACCATTACAATTTTGACAAATTATTTATGAAACTCGACATGTGTTTTTTTTATTACAATCCTCTAAGCTCCTAAGACAAAGCAAAACAAAACAAGAACAGATTTTTTTAAGTGATTTCTGTTATGTGTATATTTTTTAAGTTATAAATTTTATATAACTTTTTTATATTCTCTTATTTTTTATTTTTTTATTTTAATATATTTATATATATAATATATAAAATTATATAAGCGAGCCAACCATGGGTACACCATCGAGCAAAAGGAATTCCATTCCCTTGGGAGGGGTGTCGAAAAGATAGGTTCCCATGTTCTGAGACACCGCGTAGTTTGCAAGGTAGGCAGCACAGGAACTATCTTCCCTGATGATGTGGGAAAGCACGATCGTCCAATCCCTCTTTAAAAGGGTGTGAATATAGGAAATAAGCTGTTACTCAGTACCCAATTGATTCTCATGATTCAACCTCTGAATAGGATAGGAGATAAAAGAATCACACTCTAACACCACCAAACGGTAACCCTTCTTCCAAGCCATATTCTTGAACAGACCCCATGCCTTAGTTTAAAAAACTGATGAATTCCCATAATTTCTAGCAAATGCTTGAATGAAACGGGCGTGTTCATTTTATCAGGAGGAATTTTCCTTCTCCAAATCTGGGAGGCGTGGACACAGTTCGTAACACATGGAGGACTATTTCTTCCTCATTCGGACAGCAATTGCAGGGGCCAATACCATTAACGACGCTACTTATAAAGGAGCGTGTCATAAGGCGATTGTGCTCGACCATCCACACCCAAACTTTAACCCTTTTAGGAATTGCAAGAGTTCGCCCACATCTCGAATCCACTCCAACAGGGGTCAATCTGCTAGACGCCAGCATAAATACGCTGAATTCACCAAGAAATTGCCATCGTTTACGCAGTCCCATAAGATGCAGTCTCTACTTGAATTAGGCATAGGGGGATGCACAAAACATCCTCATGGGGAAGAATCTTAGTCAACAGATCCAAATCCCAGTCCCCATTACTCACAAGGGAATTAACTGCCATCTCCCTTTGATCATCGTCAATAGGCGGTAAGGCTTTCTCCAAGAGAGTGGACCCATTTTCAAGCCACCTATCACTCCAAAACTTCAAACTAGATCCCTCTCTAAGACTCCAACGAGTGTGAGCTACGGTTTTAGACAACAAACACATGCTATTGCCACAAAGCTGAATCGGACGCAGCACTCTGCACTGAATTAGGCCTGTTACCCCTGTTCCCATATTTGCGTTTCATGATTTTATATGTTATATAACAAAATTATAAATGCTAAATGAGCGGAAGTGATATGTTATAACAAAAGGAGTGCTACTCTTAGGCTTTTAAACATTATGCATTTAGTATGCAAAAAAGAAAGGATAAACAATAAACACAATTTATTTCCTCTTTTATGCATATTAAACATGTGTGCATAAAAGCATAATGATAATATTATTGTTACAAAATTATTAGGTTTTTGTGAGTAATGTAACTTTTTCAATTGGAAGGCATAGCACTTCTACTTGTAAGTTTTTTAATTTGCATAACAATTGTATAGTACACTATTAAGAAGCGGTTTTTGATTGAATTGTGCAATCCTTGTTCAACTATTCATATACAAGTAGCATTGCTTATTGTCATATATCTTGAGGATGGTGTTAGTTACCAAAATGGAAAAATAACTCTTAAAGTGAGTTTGCATATTTTACATATACTTTCTAATAATTCTAAATATATATACGTGTGTGTGTGTGTAAAATTAATCCTATAGACAACTATACAAAACATGGGGAGATGCAGGAAGTAATCTTATATATGTCTATGTTTTAAACATAGGCATCTTGATTAGACATCCGTTTGGGATGCTTGAAAGTGTTAGATGTCAACATGCCAGGCACCTTAAAAGAAAAGGACAAATTAAGAAGCCTTTGCTTAATAAAGAGATATTTTTACAAAAAAAAACTCAAACCAAGGATTAAATATTGCAATGACATTTACATTTGAGTTTCATAATATGGAAGATGATTGACAAAGAAAGTAAATGAGAATGCAAGAGAGCTTAAATCCCTGTGAGAATCAAAACTATTTAGTTTAGCAATTGGGTAATACTAAGGTCACACTCATTTTTTTTTTGTTTACTATTGGATAAGAATTACGCATACTTACATATTTTATAATTTTAAACCACTTAAACTACTCGCATTTGACAATTTTAAACAATTTCAATTATTTTAAGACATATGTTAAACTATGAATTATAATTACCCAACTTCTTTTTTTGAGTTTTTCTTTTGATCTTAAATTTAACAAAGAAAATTTTGAATTAAATATAAACTAGTATTTATATTATGAGATAGATAAATTTATTTATTTTTTATTATAAGATAAGGATCATATCAACGTATTCCAATATTTATTTAATTCTTATATTAAATTAAATTAGTATTATTTTAGTTATTATCTTAAATAAAAAAATAACATCAAAATATGTACAAAAATTAGTCATCTACTTAATTTTTTTAATCTAAGAATTGATTGACCATTGACTAATTTCTCAGTAGATTAAAGGTATTTTTTAACTCTCTACTTTTTATAAAAGAGTAATTTAGTTATTTTATAATTAAAATTAAGATAATTTAATCTTTTATTTATTGAATTCTCTTTTTTGAGTATGTTATGACTGATCAATGGTAATTTAAATTTTATTTTTTTTATTATAATGTGATGTGATTATTATATGAATTTATTTCTTAATTAAAGAGTCATTGATATGCATAAAATTATGAACAAATAACTAAATTGTACTAATTATTTTTATTGAGAGATTAAATTACCTCAATTCTAATTATAAAAGAATTAAATTATTTAATTTAAAAATGAAGAAATTAAATTATTCTTTTAAAAAAATAAAAAAAACTAAAAGTGCCATTCCTCTATTTCTCAACTATCTTAGGCGGGCCCAAATCAATGCTAAATTTGAGATGAGCTATTTTTGCTCCAAGAGTCTCTCTGTCGACCAAAAACATCTTATATAATTACAACTTTTATTATTGTAGTTACACATTATCTTTGAATGTGTGAAGAAAGAAGAAAAAACTAAAGATAGTTACAAGAATCATCATAAAACTAATAATATTTGTAAAACACATACTTTGTTGAATTAAAATTCATCTTAATATTAGAACATTATAAACAACATTAATCTTAACATTAGAACGTCCCGTGTTAAAATGTTACCTTTGTGTATGAAAATTGAAATAGATGTCAAGCATTAGTAGGTAAAATATATATTTTAATAATTTTTGTAATATTGTTATTTTCCAATATTTGTGGGAAAAATTATGCATGCTTAATTAATTTGATGTGCATAAACATTTTTAATAAATAATTAAGCTAAAATGTATAAAATTTTTTTATATTTATAATTATTTACAAATAACATTCTCTTACTTTTAATTTTTGTACAAAATTCTTTTAAACTTACAAAATATTGTTATGTATCCCTCGATTTATTTTTTGGCCCAAATAATGACAAAAATCGCAAAAAAAGGTCAAACCCAAGTTGATCAATGCAAATAATCCTATTATATTTTATTATTAATTTCATTAAATCTTCTTTAACTTTAACACAAATTGCAATTAGTCTTCTTCAACTTTTTGTAGATTGCAAATAATCCTTTTAGGAATTTCAATTTTTGTGGGCATTGAGAAATTTTTCACAGGTCAATTTAGGGTTTGACAATTTTTTTTTAAAATTTTCATTATTGTTTTGGTGAAAAAATAAATAAAAAAAATATATATTATAATATTTTGTAAATTTATAAAGATTTTATGTAAAAATTAAAATATAAAAAAATATTTATAAATAATTTTAAGTATAAGAGAATTTTGTGTGATTTAGTTAAATAATTATATGGAGGTTTGCATATAGGATTTTCTTCGAACAAAATTTTTGTCTCTCCTTTTTTAGCAGATGTATAATCAACCCAATATCTTTCAAAATTTTTAAAATAGTAAGATTAATTATATTTTTTAATAATATTTCTAGGAAATTGTACATTAATTAATGGTATTTTTTTAACAACTTGTACATTTAAGTTATTTCTCTTATAATATTTAAGTTGTTATATATTGAATAATATATTGTTCTTTGTAATTAATAAAAATTTGATATGTTTGCACGTTTAATGCTGCAGTTGATTATCTTAATTTTTTTTATTTTTTTTACAGAATTGTAGATTTTAAACGCAGCTGTTTATGCGCGTAAGTGGCATGCTATTTTAAAAAAATTGATTAAGATATTAAATTTAATTAATATAAAATTTTCAGATTTAATTCTTAATTATTATTTTTTTCTTCATTTTCTGGTCTACCAATTTTTTTGACAAAATTTCTTACTTTTGTATAAGATTTTAAATGTTGAAAATTAGGAGTTCCCGTATTTCTTTCCTTTTATGCTTTTTTATTTATTATTCAGAACGCTGATATTCGAAAACGTTTACGACTACGTCCCAAATCTATACCATAAAAATATATTTAAGTTAAAATGAAGAAAAAAAGCATTCAGATTCCGCCATTGCAGCATCATTGTCCTATTATTCAACTCTGTGTCTGCTCTTCACCACTCCCCTTTCTTTTTTAAGTCACACTCTCCCTCTCTTACAGAAAACATTAAAACATGAGCGGCGGTGGTGGGTCTAGGGTTCCGATCCCCAACAATGTACGGAAAACCATCCAAGATATCAGGGAGATCACCGGCAAGCAGCACAGCGACGATGATATCTACGCCGTCCTCAAGGAATGTTCCATGGATCCCAATGAGACCGCTCAGAAGCTGTTGTATTTAGGTTTAAACCTCTCTTTGTTTTATCATATGAAATGCACACGTACGCCGAATTACGTGAACTTCATCTGGGTTTGCTGTTGGGCTTACGATCGTGTGGATTTTCTGGGGTTTTGTTTTCGTGAATAAACGTATTTGGCTTATTCTAAAAAATGAAATTGTTGCAAGTCTGAAACTTGAAAACACTCACCAAAGCAGTTGATTTTGGCAGTTTAGTTGATGTTGTCAATGGTAGCTTGAAAATATTGCTTTTATGTATACGGATGTTGGGTTTTATATCAAACTAATGAGAACTGTCTATTTTGTTAGACTTGTAGAAAAGCTAGAATTTTCTTATAAGGAACTTAATTGTCCTATGTCTACATTAAATCTTTTCATGGATGTAACCTTAATTATGTATTGAAGAACTGTAAAAAAAGATGGAATTTGAATATTAACGCTTTACTTTATGTTAGTTATTTTGATGTCTGTATGGGGAAAGTCTCATGGAAGTCGATGAAAATCTTTTTTTTGGATGGTTTTAAATGAATGGGATTTACCGTAGACCTTCTTTCTGTATTAGGAATTGGCTGAAATGCTTAATCTAAAGTAATTGCTGTAGTTGATATGTTTACCGTAGTACTCTCTGTTCATTCGTTGTGCTCAATAGGTTAAGGATTCTGTGCTTCATTTCGATTAATCGAGTTTGATGGAGTAAACATGAGTTTCTGATGCTGTGTCTACAACTAGATTTGACATTGCTTTTATATAGCTTGTATCTTTAAAAAAAAAAATGTTTTTAATGGCATCTTTTAAATTCCAACCTTTATATTGTTCTTGAAAAGAAATGGGTTTGTTCATTTATTTATTCATTTTTGCTCACAGATACTTTTCATGAGGTGAGAAGGAGGCGTGACCGGAAGAAGGAGGTAAGATTTTTTTTTCCCCATTTCTGAGGTTCGTACTTATATTTTTGCTGTTACTTGCTATGGATTTATATTCATTTGGTGTGTAGCTGCTGCTCACAAAGTTGAATTGAGGCTTGCTGAGGAAGATTGATTTCTTGCCTGAACTGTTAAAGCACAGGCTATTTACTCTTCTTCTGGTATTAATGAGTAGAACTGTATGAAGTTTGTTATCTATTGATTGAAGTCCTATTGATAATGTGTTGGCTTATGAACATATTGGCTGCTATACTCTGGGTTTGAATTAAAGAAGGGTACACACTTTCTTGGAATGTCTGAATATGTCTGGTTGCAGTTGAATTTGACTACTGTCTTTTAATGAGTGTGTAATCTTGATCTTGTTTCAATATTGCAAGATGAAAGTAAAATATCTGGGCTTTATTTTGTATTTTGCCATAAAAATTTTCCTATCAAGATCAGTTTACATCAAGGGTCATCCTTAAGTCCAAATCTTTTCACTTTAGTGATGAATGTGCTTATTGGACACATCCAATATGCAATTTCGAAATGTATACTTTTTGCAGATGATATAGTCTTTGGAGAGGAATCAAGAAAGAAGGTTGATTGTAAATCGGAGATATGGAGAGAAGCTTTAGAATTAAAGTCGTTTAAGCAGGAGTAAATAGAGTATATGAAATGTAAATTTAGCAAGAGTCGAGTAAATAATAATTTGGAGATAAAAATTGCAAAGTATTGTATACCATGGGTGTCCAAGTTTTGGTATCTTGAATCGATTTTACAAAGTAATGGAGAGATTGATGGGATATCACATACAGGATTCAAGTTGGGTGGAAGAAATAGAGAAATGCTTCGGGGGTCATTTGTGATCGCAAAATATCTAGTAAGCTAAAAGGGAAGTTTTACCGAATTGCTATTAGATCAGCTATATTTTATGGTAGTGAGTGTTAAGCTTTGAAAGGTCAATATGAGTAAAAAATGGGGGTGTCAAAGATGAGAATGTTGATATGGATGAGTGGACATACAATAAAAGACAAAAATTGAATGATTGTATACAGGAAAGAGTTGATGTGGCACTTATTGAAGAAAAAATGACGGAAAGTAGATTATGGTGGTTTAAACATGTGCAAAGAAGACTGCAAGAGACACTAGTGAAAAATGTTGATTAAATGATTTTTAGTCCAATGAAGAGACATAGAAGAAGACCAAAAAGAACACTTGAAGAGGTTATTAAAAAAGACTTTTGGTTAAATGGTATTTTTGAAAATTTGGTTTTTGATAGAATTTTATAGCATTGTTTAATCTATGTAACCGACCTCATTTAGTGGGATAAGGCTCTGTTTATTGTTGTTGTTGTATTTTGTATTTTGCCTTGTATGGGTCTTAGTTTTCTTAGTTGTAGCACGGACAATATTCCTGTCTGCTCATATAATTGACTGTGTAGGTCTTTTTATTGGTTCATTTTGTATAATTGTATTGCATGTGTAGTTGTACGTGAGTAGATATGCTTGAATCTTTCTATCCTTTTCTTTGTGTAAGGGTTCAATCTTTAGTTACTCCAACTGAGTGATTTGTGTTTCATTTCAGGGTTTGAGCAACAGGGCTTTGGAAGATTCAAGGTTGAAGCAAGTTGGACAAGGGAGAGGGGGAAGGGGTGCTTCAGGTGGCTATTCCTCTAATTTTTCTGGTACTTTTTAGCCTCTTTTCAAAGCTAGGTTTTGGGCTCTGATTTTCTTTTCCCACTGATTTGTTTATGGTGAGCTGTCTCTCTGCCAAAATGAAATAGATGGAGGATATTGCCAATTCTGTGTGCTTTTCCTAAAATCTCTGTACCTGGGTGATTCTTTCCTCTTAAGATAACTTATTTCCCTGATCTTTAATTTTCAAGGAGCTTTGTGGGTTGGCAAATTTTGAGGTTCATGCTTTTAGCTCACAGCTGCATAATCTCTATTACAACATCAAGTTCATTTTGGGTCTATCAACATATGATTTAAAAGTAGTACCCCCTCCCAAATTTTAGTTTAAAGTTCTCCTGCAATTTTTTTTTCAGTGACCATTAAGACTATGAAATTTTCTTTGAAATAGAATCTGTTGACTTGTTACCTTGCCTTGCAAATATCAATTGTTAGACGGTGGTGGTGGGAGGAATTCTGTAATTCGTCGGGAAAATGGAGTCAATCACATTGCGGAGAGAGGTCATGGGTCTTCTAGTCAGCCAGTTTTGCCGAAAGTGAAGAATAGTGCAGCATCTCAAGCTACTAGGTAATAATCTGTTTTAAGTTTTTCTAATTAATTTTTTCCTCTTTCTATAATTAAATTTACTCTGATCCTGGGAAATTGTAATAGTGGAAAGAAAATAGGTATTTTGTTTACTATCTATTTGATGATGAAGAGTTAGGCAAGAGAAAACAAAGGGTAAAAATTCACATCATTCATTTTTATCCCTGCATCTAAAATTCTGCTAAAATTGCCTATGTAGAAAGGAAAAGTGGTGGCCCCTACGGGGAAGGTATGTGTCACTAATAATTTCCTCCTAAGTGATGAACTTACACACACACTCATGGGTGGATATATATGTCTCTTTCCTTTCTAGTGGTAATATGCTTTCCATAACATTGGTTTTTATCAACTCTAGAGTTTCAGCTATTGCACCTAATAGTTCTGTAAATCAATCCAATGGGAGTTCTGATCATGCTTCTTCTGGCCAATCTCTAATGGTTAGTGTCATGAGTTCCTCCAAAAGCAGTTCGGCTGTTGATGACACTAGCAAACAAGAAAATGCCCAACCTCAAACCACTGTAGCTGCTGTTTCTTCCCGTACTATGACCCTTGGTTCTGTTTCAAGAATTGACCTGGCAAAGTCCCTGTCGAGCTCTGATCAGCTTCCCACTTCTGATTCTTCAGCATCTGTGCCCGGTGTTTATTCTTCTTCATTGGATCCTTTATTGACATCATCAATGAATCTTGGTGTTGGTGGTACAATCACTAGGGAAGTTGGGAGCCAGAGAATAGCTGCTGGACCAAATCATTTTAAAGGAAACAAAGTTGTTCAAGAAGGTGGTGATTTAGAGGCATCAAAGAGTGAAAAACCTGGGCCTCTGAATTCAACAAGCAAAAAGAAGACCCTAACTAAATCAAACGAAGTTGAAAAGAATTGCATCTCTGAGACTTCACAGCCTGTCTCCTCCTCATCGTATGATGGTTCTTTGGGGTCAACATCCCGTTCTGGTGGCCAGCTACCTCAAGGTAAACTTATCGTTCTATGTTTGATAATCATGAGTATTACGATTGCTGTACATATAACAATTTTACCAGATAGGAGTGAAGGGATGTGGGCTATCCTATTACAGAAAAGAGAACAGTATACTCAAAGAAAAAAGAGGGTAACAGAAACCTACAGATTAGTAGGAAATAAGCCAGTCGGAAAAATCTTTGAAAGTACAGGAGAAATAAGCCCTCAAAAGAATATTGTGTGGGAGAAGCACCAGGACTTGGCCCATAATATAAACCAAGCCCAGTTACTCATGTTTAGATTCTTCTCTTATGAATGAACCCCGCAAATAACTAACATTTAAATTTTCTGTTGTCTCCTACATATCAAGAATGTATGCTAAGGAAAGCAAAAATCACATAACATGTGTTGTTTTAATCAATTCCTTTCCTAAATTTCCTGTTTTTGTTGCTTCCTTTCAATGTGTCTCTGATTGTTTTGCTTCATGATATCTTTTGGTGTTTACTTGGTTATGTTTCTTAAACAGCCAATGTCCCAGAGGCTTCAACTCCTGAAGTTTGTTTGCAATCCTCAGCACAGTTGAGGCAACATGTTACTTTTCCAAATCACTTCCAAGTACCCGAGGCTTTAAAAAGTGGTCTGACATTTGGAAGCTTTGATTCTAATTTCAATCAGAAAGAGCAATCCAGGAGTGGAACTGACAGTGACAATAATACTTCGTCTGCTCTTGAATCTTCTTTAGGGAGTGACAAAAATGCTGCTTCTAGGTTTGTGGTTATTATATGCTGTCCATGTCACTTTGTGATCATATCTAATTACATGTCTCAGATTATCTTTCTCTTGCCTTTACAATGTTTTGTATAATGTATTGGTGGGTCACTTTGCTTTATAGTTAATTTAAATCAATAGAAATACAGATTAAAAATAATACACACTAATTGGATCACAATCCAACCACATACTGACTTTGTAATTTACGTAGAATCACACAAATCTGCCACTTGGACAGCCCTCTGGTTTTTGAGGAACCAGAACCTCCCTTCTTAACCTTGTTTGAATCCTCCTTATCCAGAATACAACAACAATAATAAAAAATAGAGTCTTATCGCATTAGGTAGAGTCGGTTACATAAATTAAATGTCGTTATAAAATTCTATCCGAAACCAAAGGTTTCTTTTAATAATCTCTTCAAGTGTCTTTTTTGATCTTCCTTTACATTTCTTCGTTGGGTTAAAATCATTTGGTCAAATTTTCTTATTAGAGCCTCTTGCAGTCGTCTTTGCACATGCCCAAACCATTGTAACCAAGTTCTCGCCATTTCCTCTTCAGTAGGTGCCATCCCAACTCTTTTTCGAATACAATCATTTTGAATTTTGTCTTTTCTTATATGTCCACTCATTTATTTCAACATTCTCATCTTTGTCATCCCCATTTTTGCTCATGTTGACCTTTCAAAGCCTAACACTCACTATCATAGAGTATAGTTGGTTTAATAGCAGTTTGGTAAAACTTTCCTTTAAACTTATTACACAATAACTACTCATAACTGCTACTAATACATAATAACTACCACTTATGATAAATAACAGCCACCTATATACTAATACATAATTACTGCCTCTTATGACATTAATTTCGGTCTACTCTCGTGTTTCTTTGAGTAGACCGGACATTAATAATTGGTGGTCTAACAATAATTGTATGCCAAGCTTCTTCGTTGATAAAATAATGACATTCTACCTTGATTAATTTTGTTGTCAATTTATGGCCCCAAAGGGAGGGGGTGCACAGAGGTTGTGGACTGTCTCTAATAATAGTGGGAACCACAGGTTATTGAGGTTGGGACTTTTGTTACCTTTCCTTTCTACTTGTGCTGAAAGTTGGTATGCTTTAGAGAATGTATCTGACTTCTTTGAAGATTCTTTGGCAATCATAGGCTGCAGCTGCATTTTCTTTTTGAATTGTTCTGGTTGAATTGATTAATTTCTCTTACTGCTGCTAAAGGTGTTGCTTGTGTTATGGTATGCTTCTATAATCTCTGTTGTTATAGTATTTCATGTTTGGATGCAGCAACCAAAGTGCATCATCAGCTGCACATGGAGATCATCCTGATTCTCCACGTTCGCCATATTATAAGGTTGAAATAACACCAGCTTCAGAAGTCAATTATATATCTGGTGCCGATCCAAAGGCTGATCAGCCAAAGCAGGAGGTGTTGGCTCCCGAGGTGTCTCCAATGGCAGTTGTTCAAAATACACAAAACCATGGTTTGAATATCATGTCCACCATGTTAGGGACTCAGCAAGTTCACTTTGGGGGAGCTGAGCCTCAGGGACAGGAAACATCTTGCCTTCCAAACTATGGTGTAAGTCTCCATTTTTATCTCTTAAGGTCAACAATAATATTCTTTTAAACTATGTCTTCTTATGTTTCCATTGCCCGTTGGTGTTGTTTTGTTTTGTTTTGTTTCTTTTCATATTCTGTATTCTGTATTTTGTGTTTTTTTTTTTTTATTTTCTGATCTCTTATCATTGATCAAGTTTAGTTGGAGAGATAAACAAATGTTCTCTGTTGTTAAAATTCTCTTGTTGAAGAATTAATCCAAATTTTTAGGGTAGTTCTGATGGTTATCTTGATTCTTAAATCTATGTGCTTGTTCAATTTCCCTTAAGTGTTTTTTTTTAAAAAAAATAAATTCAATGTAAATACGTGCAAAATAATGCATGTATCTTGAATAGAAAGGGCTTGTTTGAATCAATCCCATTTTTTATTCTCTAAATGTGTTTGAACCCTATTATCGATTTGTAATTTTTAATATTATATATATTTTTTGATGAGTAGGCATGTGTTGGACCCTGCCAAACTAGGACCAGCCGACCAGGTCTGGCTACCTTTATTGTTTCCCCTACAGGTTGCGTTAAAAATCAGCCTTGGATGGCCGTGCCTTTGGATTGCCCAGCAGTGATTGATAGTTATTTTTATTTTTACATTTATATTCAAAATTATATGCATATAGAATAATTGCTTTGTTGTTGTTGTTGTTGTTGTTATAGAATAATTGCTATGTTGCCTAGGTAATGACAATTGTCATGCCTGGAACAGAAAAAACTCATGTCCTAATCAAGGTTGTTCCAGTTAATAGGTAGAAGTGATGTTGGAACTGATCAGTAGTCTTCAGAAATGATCAAACAAAACATGGGCTTTAATATTTTTTTGTGCCTTAAGGAAATAATATGATGTTTCCATACACACACACAAATCTACACATTAGGTGATATTGATATGATTACTTACTGATGTTGGGGAGATGTCTAGTACTTATAAGACCAGTTTTCTGTCAATTAGGTTGTGAAAGTAAGGTTTGTTTCAGGCAGTTTACAAATCATTTCCAGTTGCATGTTTAGCTTGTTTATTCTAATTTACAGAGGACTGCTTACTGATTGTGTAAGTATTATTAAAACTGGAGCATTTACTTAGTTATCGACATATGTTGGTTGTTTTCAATTTTGAAGAAATAACAATGCTACCTGAAAATGGTTATCTATATTTATTTAGATTTAGTGCTTTGTGTACTTTTCCTGTGTCTTTATTTTTCCCTTCCTCCCATCCTTTCTGTCCTCAGTAATACATCCCAGCTGATTGGCAGTGAGATATGAACTCAGTGCAGCCTATTTGGAGAAGACTTGTGGCTACTGTAGGCTGGATGTTACTTATCCTTTTTTTAGCCAGATGAAATTGTGGTGGCATTGCGATTTGTTTTCTTTCTCTTCACAAATCTGTTGTTTTTCAATTTCCCTTCAACTTACTGATTCTGCAATTTACTGTAATTTTCTTTCATATAATTTTATTTGTATAACTTTATGTTTTTATTATCCTTTTTAAATTATAGGTTGCCAACTCTCAGGCTGTGACTAGCCCTAGCCCGACTCCACCTCTTCAGAGCTCTATACCTATATCTCCACAATCAGTTTCTATTTTCAGGCCACCTTATCCAGCTAACTTTTTCCAATATGGCCACTATTACCCCCCAATTTTTGTGTCACCAATTCATCAATTATTGAGCCACAGTGGCTTCACTCAACAGCCATCAGCTGGCAACGTGTACCTATCAGCGGCAGTAGCTGCTGGGACCAAATTCCCTTTCCCCCAATTCAAGGCTGGAGCAAACACAGGAAATACTCCCCATATGGGAATTGCTTCTGGATCATTTTTGTTGCCACCTGTCGGATATGCGTCTACTCCAACAGTGAATACAGGGAGCTCTGCTGGAAATGAAGATGCTGCAGTGTCTCAATTAAAGGAAAATCATGTACATACGAATGGACAGCTGGTTAGTTCACTTTATTTTTGTTGTTCTGTCTTTCCTCTGCGTGTTTCTTGTTATGATTAGAGGCCACACTTTTACTATTGTGGGTCTTCGGTTGCATTAACTTCCTGCTGATCCCTGTATTGAGTTTATTTTTGCCTCATCAACATTAAAATTCTTGGATTTGGTTTAATTATTATCTGCTTTTTTTTATTGCCGTGTGCAGAGTGAAGGTTCAGCTGTTTGGATACCTGCACCAGGCCAAGATATATCCAGCTTGCAACTTAATTCTTTGTATAATCTCACCCAGGGACAACATCTTTCCTTTTCTTCAAGACAGCCCGGTCATGGTGCATTTGCTGGTATCTATCAACAAGGGCAAACAGTAGCTTCACCCTCTACCCTATTACAGCAGTCTCAAGCTGTGGCTGGAGCTGGGGAAACTGTAGGACCGCCTTCTGGCACTTATCAGCAGCCTCAGCATGCACAGTATAATTGGAGTTCTAATTTTTAGGCTGGAAAACATTCTCTTGTGCCATAATGTTCAAATGCAATTGATGTGCTGACGTCCAGGAAGTATGAAACACTGGCCTGAACTGAGTGTAAATAAGAAATGTGGCCAAGAAAAGGAACAAGAAAATCAGTACTTCCTTTGTGGGAACTATTGATCCTAACGATTTTAAGGGGTCCTAGTGGGAGGTTTTCTTTTTCTTTATTTTCCCCTTGGGTTTGAGTTTCCTTTACCCTCACCTTTTTGTTTCTCCCCTTAGAGAACATTTAGCTGTTGCTACAAGGAAATTAGTATTTCCTAGTGATATTATAGGAAGCCAAGAGTTCATTAGAATAGGTGAGATCTACCAATTTTTCCTTTCTGATGTCTCACCTGTATGTTACCTTCTGATAGCAAAAGACATTGAATTATATAGTTCTATTGGCCCACGAGAATTATTGCATTTATTTTTCTCCAGAGACAGTGCAAATCTTTCTCTTGGTAATAGGTTAAGCAGTTTAAACAGTTTTATTTCTTTTTGTGAACTCTTCCGCTTGGTAGGAGTTCAAAGCTTTTATCAAAGCCTTTGTATGGTGTTAACAGCCTTCTTTGATCATGCATGGGAGAATGCGCCTATGAATTTTGTTATTGTCTTATTTCTTTGGAGCGAAGATTGTATTTTTCTAGACTCCATGCCATGGCTGTAGATCAGATCGCCATGAACGGTAGTCTTTGACCACCCTGCATTTCCGAGGAAGAATTTCATCTGACTTGTAATTTGACTTGTAGATATTACATTTATGCATTAATATTTTTTAGTTATGAAGAACTAAACATGATGCTTGAGGTGTGCGGGCGCCTTAAACTATGTGAAAGCTCCTTGGAGCCTTGATATTCCAGGCCTTCCCATGCTGATCATCTCGTTACATTATCATACTTTTCCACAATGGTGGGGCCATGTATTTTGATTACAGACTTAGCTTGTTTTCGCCTCAAAACTTTTTGAGTGTATACGATAGTCTAATTCATAACATCATCTACATCGAAATGAATCCAGAACCATTCCGTTAGCCCAAAGGCCTTTGACAATGTTAGGGTCAATTTTTTGGTTTTTGGGTACTAAATGTTAGGGTATTAATTGGCAGGTTTCTTATGCCTGTAATAATTCCAGTTGTGCGTTTCTTTTCCAAACACTGAAAGTTGATGGGGCATACACATCCTCAAACGGTCTTCAACCTAATGTTCTTCAAACTTATAATATTAGCCAACATGGCTTCTTCAAGGAATCAAGGCTGTTTGGCAGTTCGTGAGTCTATAAACTACACGAGCATTGTGTTCTACAGCCCTAGAACGCCCATATAGTTGTTTTCTGACTACTGACCACAAAGGAAAATTGTCTAAAACGAATAACCGGGAGAACAATCACTCTGGAGCTTTTCCATTGAGTGATTGAATTACTGTGGCTAGTTAAAGTTTATCTATCTCTATACGAAAAGGCTCGTGGCATACTGGAATTGGACCTAATTTGCCTGGCAAAAGGATAATCTGAAATGAGTGTCCGCAGAATTTGTGTTTTGGTCCTCTTCGATTGTACATGGCTACTAAACTCATTCAGACTACAATAGGGGTAATTTTTACATCCGAATCTGTGCTATCTTCAGTATTTGCTTTTGGTTTTAGTGAAGGTGAAATTTGCTTTGGAAGCTGCTTATTCACACTCTCCTGAGATTCTTGCAAGTTCAGTGTTGTGTAAACTGACATTCCAGAGAGAGCAACGACAGCCCCACCAATGCTCACAATCCCGGGATCTGAATTGAATATAAGATAGCCTCCCAGCAGAATGACACAGGTCTTGAACTGTCCTAAAACAACATGAGAAGTAGCAGACGTGGCCCTGCAGTGGTTGTATAAAGTTATCTTAGCCAAAGTTTGCAATAACCCACAAAATCAGAAGTAGCATTATGTGTGCAAGGGCACGCATCTCCCAGTTGCAAGAGTATGGCAGAAGAGAAGGGAAGTCTCACCCCAGTGCCAAGGCGCCTGACCATTGTAAGAGAAAGCCAAGCAGGGCAGATATCATAATGGCGGTTAAATTGTTTAAATCCCACTTGAAGGATAAGACTCCCGGTGGATCTAACCATGGCATCAAAGTTAATAGGAAGAAAATTGTGACAGGGGTGGTCTTCCACATCAACCTACAATAAAAAAGTATGTGTATTTTGAATTCAAAGTATTGACAACTTCATTTTGCCAAGGGAAACATGTGTTGACTAATGATTGCATCACTTACGCCAGAGCCGTCCAGTTGCCTTGCTGTTGCAATCTAGACCATAAAATCTTATTTATGGCACTTGGGATTATCCATGCAATTGCAATCAATGCACCAAATAAATTGAACTCTAAATCTGTTACAGTTGCAATTGCTACACCTGCTGATACTGCAGCCAAAGCCGAAACCTGCATCATTGCAATGACATGAATAGTGCATACAAAATTTAAAGGAGGGATTGGAATCTTTTATTTCATTATATTATTTTGAAAGACTTTAAAAGAATACAAAAAGTGGGCAGGAAAAGAAAAATGCGAAAAAAAGGAACTTAATTTCTTGACCTTCTTAAAAGAAATGGTCTTTCTGAAAAGTATGAACTCTGCAAGAACAATTGTGGGTGTAACGGCAATCTTTGCCATTTGGTAGAAACCAACACTGCATGAGCTGGACTGTCAGGAAACAAGGAAAGTCCCAAATCTTTGTCATAAAAAGATGTTAAAGCAAGAGGGGAGACCTGTTATACTTGAGGCTGGTGTTTGCAAGGCCAGAGGCAAAAGCCATGATAGCACCCAATGCAAATAGAGAAGAGAAAGGAGTTGTCTTAGATGGAGGGACGACAGGAAGCACTGAGATTATCTTGAAAAAGGCAAGGAGAAGCCATGCAGTGATGTAGTGAATAAATGTGAGAAAAATTGGGAAATTGAAGCCTACTTTTCCCATCACCTGTGAACAAAGTTATATTCAGGTGTAAGAGTGCTTGAATCAATAGGTTGAACTTGCAAAGTATTAATGACCGGTTGGGACATTTTCCCCTTTCCAAGTCCCAACAGGCCAGCACAACATTACAATTTATGCAAGAAAAGAAGCAAATTGTACAGACTAATTTGTTGGCCATGATAATTCCAACTGCAACCATAAAGTTGAAGGTCATTGCCACCATTGGTCCACAATATCGTTGCTGTTGGCGCTTGGCGCCTTCTGAGGTTCGAAGCTCACTGTAGAGGGAAGATCTGAGCTCTTCCAGCGCCCGACCTGATGAGTTGAACTAGTGAGCACTTGCATTAGGCCAAGAGTAGTTAAGAGAAATTTAGACTAGTTTATCATGAGTAATATAATCAAAATTAATCACTTGAATGAAAATTTTGCTCTTCTAACAACTGCAAAAGAAAAAGAACAGCTTCAAGATTCAGAGTTCTGGCAAAAGAGAACTGTGGAGCAATCAAACCAGAAACTAGAGAAGGAAAAGTGCGAAAACAAGATTAATGTTTGTATGCAATCATCTTTTCTCAAGCGAGAAAAATGAATTCTTACACAGAATTGGTGGTGCAAAAGAATAGTGACACAACAGTTCAAATTTAGCCGACAAGAATTGGACATCTCATTTGCAGGCAATGCATAAATGATAAGAATATATAAAATATAGATAGGATCACAGAAATAAGGCAAATGAGGCAATCAAACGTCTCATTTGCAGGCAATGAAACTCAAATGCACAATGTAATCAGCTCAGAGATTCAGAAAAAAAAAGAAAGAACCTGCTTCGCCTGCATCACTATCTTTTCTTTTAATAAACTTTCGTCCTTCTCCTCCTCCGCCCCACAATGAATCAAACCACCCCATACCAGCCTGACCTATGCATCTGCTTGGATCACATATTATATCAAAATGCTAGTGGACCAATGGATCATGAAAACGATTCTGCAACAGTTGCTTGCATTAAGCCAAAAAAGAAAGGGAAAATAGAAAGGTTAGCTATTTTTATACAGGAAGATCATTGATTGGTTATGTTGCTTAACATATAATCAATGAATGAGAAAGGTTGTATCTGGAAAATAGAGTCGCTATATTCTTCAAGTTCAAGGAGGGATTTTTCAAGTACAACATTCAAAAAGAAAAAGACAAAAAGCAAAAGGGATGAAGGGATATTTGCTTTGTGTTCCTAAGAATCTTGCATTAGATCTGACCAACAATTCGATGACACGTATTTACCATTTCAAGCTGCTAGAACACTAGGTGAGGGGTACAGTGATGTAAATGTTGATTTACGGGGAAGTTAAGGTAACATCATGTTATATCATTAAGAAACAGTCAAGACACCTGTGGTAACAACCGTCAGGCACCCTTTTAGGTCAGAATGGCTGATCTCACGGATACTACACACCTTCCTTTGGGGACAGGATTTCACTAAATTTGATGCCCAAGTTTCATTTCAACTTTGTCTAACTAAAATATAAATATTGCCCAGATCCACCGACTGGTTGGTGGTGCTAACCGTATTCAATTACAATCTCGAAAAAGCAAATAATTCTATCAACACAAAAGTCCTCCTATTCCTAATATTCATTCTCACAACATTTAATTTAGATAATTATATATATGAAATTTTTTTTGTATAAGTTCATCACGGAATATCTCTACCATTATAAGATAGAACTGATCCGAACAATTTTACCCCTTTAACAAAAATATTTCATATTTAATAATGGTAGAAGTAAACTTGCGTCACTGATGTGGACGTCTATATAGTAGCATTTAAGTTACGCCATGTCTATTTAATATGCGTTGGGTCCATATCCCATTAATATTAGTACAGTTTGGTGCGCTACCTTTGCGGAAACACAAGTTCATAACTAATGGCAGCTGAGATGCTGCCATTCCGAGGATTCATATTTGGACAGTATCGCCAATAAATTGCTCTGAGCGCATTTTCTTTTTAACATTTGACTCTGGGCAAAGGGTTGAGTCAAAATGTACAGTTTAATTAATAATCAAGTTTCTAGTTTCTATTATTCTATTCTTGCATTCTTGTTTGATTTGGAGGTGACTTTTCCGACCCAGTTTTCGATGAAATAAATAATGTGCTTAGTGGAAGCATCAAATCTGCATTTCCCCGAGAAGATTTACACCATATAGCTCTCCGTTTTGAGTCCAATTTCCTGATATTTTTGCTGCCTCTTAAGACCAGTCTGAAGCAAGGCAACAGCGTGAACAGTTTAAGTTTTTCATGTTAGTAGCATTGCTCTGCTCCTCAATGAAATAAAAAATGAAAAAGGACTGAGCCTTCTGAAAAAAATGGAAACGCCCAAGATCAAGCATGAATGCTACTATCAATCATTCAAAATCAAAAACGAAGAAAAATCATGTAACTATATACCTAGTTAGAACTTTTAAACAAGTTTTCTCATGTAACACTTAAAAATAGTTGCTTTTTTCTACCAAAAAATAGTGTAAAGTTTGTTTAAACAAATTCACTCATCCTGATACTGTTTCTCAAGGTGTTCGTTTTCCCTAAAAATAAAATCAAGATCAGCCTGTAGTTTGTGCTCATCAAAGCTTCTGGATGCGATGGCTGCTAATTTTATTTCATTTCATACTCAGCCACTTCTCTTCGAATTCTATCAGTTGCCAGGATTTTCTCTGATATTTGTTCAAAACTTTCGTTGTTGCTAGTGGGGAGACTATAAACCTGAAACCCTGTTGTGTCTTTCTTCACTTCCCTGCACTCTGCAGAGGAAAGAGGGAATAAATTGCCATTATTTGTCTTCAGTTATAAAACAAAGTCAGCTTGGAGCAAATACAGAAAGCATTTACAACTAGATCTTTTTTTTTTTAATATTCTACATGTCTATTTCTCTTCATTCCTGTTCTCCACAGTTTTTTTTTTTCTCAATTCTTCTTTCCTATGTGTGCTTTGCACTTGCATACTGGTGTGCGAGTGTGGATGTTCTGGCAATAATGAAAATTTCATACCTAAATACACTATTTCATCTGAAATAGCATATGTCAAGTATTCTTAAATAGAGTTACTCTCTGATTGAACCTCCTTAGTTTCTAATAAGAACAGAGTAACAGAGGGAAGTGGACTCTATTTTTATCAAAAAAACAGAGGGCTCTGTTTTTACAATAAAACAGAGGTAAAAACAGAGCCCTCCGTTTAAAAACAGAGAGCTTTTTTTTTTTTTGATGTAGAAACAGAGGGGCCTCTAACCAAAGTAACATTTGCAGAAGACTACAGTAATTTGTAGATTCGGTGGAAAACAACAAAATTGTGGAGAGAAAGAAAACCAAATGCGATGTCACTCACAATATCATCTGGCTAAAAAAAGGTTAGGTAACATCCAGCCTACAGTAGCCACAAGTCTTCTCCAAATAGGTTGCACTAACCTCTTTTTGGGTTTTTTATTTTATTTTCTTTTATTTTTCTGTATAGGCATTGCACGTTGTGAGTTCTCTACCGAAGTAACATTTGGTGTTCGTGGGATTACAGATTCACAATCCCATAGCTCTCCATCGATTTCAATAGTATCTCCTGAGACTCTTCCATGGCGCACTCTTTTCCTCTCTACTCTCTAGCCACTACCTTCTTCTAGAATCCAATCATCCAATGGTAGGAGCTTTGGCTTTTGCGTTCTACTGATGTGTATTTTACTGTGTTAGACTTGAAGCGCAAGTTCTCTGCACACTTCACTCATTCAGCGCGAGGGGCGTTGGTGTTAGTTTGTCATATCTTCATGACAAAAGCGAAGTCGTATCATCTCGGACTGCCCTTGGACGATTTATTCCATCTCTCGTAATTCACATTTTTTATATTCCTTTTGTTTGTGACAGAAGAGTGTTAAGTCATTTAAAAACACATACGAAGTTTTGAATTGAAACCTAAAAACATGGATAAATAGTATTTTAAAAGTTTGATTTCGGATAAAACTCAATAAATATAATTTGATTAACTAATTTTATTTTGTAAAATAAAATTTAATTTATTATTATTATTTATCTCTTTTATTGTACACCCTACCTTTATATTCCAAAAGTAGGGAATTCAGATCCTGTGGGTGATAGTTGTCTTGGCCACCACATGCACATCTCAAACTGAGCCTCTGCCATCCATTTACACACCATTTACATTTTATGTAGAGTGACAAGTGTTGATGTGCGTATGTGGTTGTTGGGCAACTACACACACCATGCAAAGATGTAAACAACGCATACACAAGAATACTCTATTTCTAAATTATACACGTATCATGTTCAACTCCCTTTTTTTAATTATGTTTGATGTTGTGTTGAAAAGGAATTTACATTATAAGATAAGCACGTAATTGGTATAAACTTTCCAAGCGCTGTCACAAATGTTCTTTTTATCTCACCCAGCACTTACGAAAATGAATCTGCAAAACCCAATTCCTGTTATTGGCTCAACTGTTTAATTCTTACTACCTTTTTGGCTTTTTCTTTGTATACAATTCTTTTCATGACTAACAGTGTGTGGAAACAGCATGCACACTACCGTGGAAGAAGCATTGTTCGCAGTCAGGACATTGGTCTTACAATGTCAATCTGCTTATGTCACTTTATCCGATTCTGGCCTCACCTCCTCTCTCAGAAAAGAGTCTCTCATTAGCTGGACTTTCCCTGAAGACGGTTGGCATAAACTGAATGCCGATGGTTCGTCTATGAAAGGGATGTGGTGGGGTTATAAGGGATAGCAGAGGTAACTGGTGTGTTGGATTCTGGCAAATTGGTCCAGGAAGCGCGCTTATGGCGTAGCTTTGGGGAATACTCTCGGGGTTAAACATGGCGTGGAATCATGGCATACGTGAACTTCCAGTTGAAAGCGACTCTTGGCTTGCTATTAATTTTGTTCTCAATGGCTGTAACCATAGTCACCCATGCCGAACACTCATTGAGAAGATAAGAATCTGCTGAGTAGGCGGAGTAAAAACAGAGTTAGCCATAATTTTTAGAGAGGCAAACAGTGTTGCTGATTACTTAGCATCGGAGGCCCATCGACGATCACTTGGCATTGCGTTATTTTTTGTTCCCCTTCCCCCTCCCGGGTGTGGTTTGGTCCTGTTGAGGGATTGTGTTGGGGTGTCTTTCCCACGTAATATTTGTATGTAATTTCTTTTAATTTCCCTTCTTTCCCAAAAAAAAAAAAGCAAAATCAATTAGTGCCATCTATCTATCTTTAGGAATGCAGAAGCGCACTTTAATTTAATAAAATTTTCAGGTACTTATCAAGCCAACTCTTGTTCATTTTCTTGACATGTTGACATGGCAAATCATAATGGTTAAAAGGGCATGTGAGAACTACATCCAGGCTTTTCATGGAACGAAAACTTGCCATAAGAAGTATGTGGCGCAACAACCAAAATTCTGCCCCCTTATATAGGCGAGCTATTGGTCTGTTGCAGTTGACTCACTACATCTGAGATTTTATTTAACATTATTACTGTTCTCAGCTTAGATTCAACCAGCTATCTCTCCTCCTAGTGACATCCCATAAACATGGAAATTGGGAGAGAGGATGATATTGAGGACATTTCAATGTCACCCCCATCAGTGGGTTCTATGCAGATAGCAGGAAGCAACGGCTTTGGTCACAACATAGAGTTCATGTCTCAGGCATACCTTCGGAATAGGTATTCAGAGATTGGCATAGAAGTTGAGGATTCCAGTACAAAAAAAGAGCACCCCCTCCCCATACACCTCAAGGTATGGAGCAATGGCTGACTCTATTTTATAACTCCATTTTCTATATTAGAATCTTGGTTCTTCAAATACTGCAATCGAGGCGCTTTATATTGATATTGACAACTTATTTCAAAGAGTCAGAATGTTACTTAGATAATCTTTCTGTTCCTAATTGTGAATCGAAGTTATGATTTTGGTCACTTGATCTTCATAATAGGCGCTTGATTTCTTGTTAATATGCAGTTTGAAGATGTGGAGTTTAGGGTGAGAAATAGCCATCCAGCGTCCAATAACCCTGTGAAGACAATGGTGTCAAACGTAGCCACACAACTCAATGTCGAACAAGATAGATATAAGAAAATTTTAATGGGTATCACAGGAAGCATTGGCCCTGGCGAAATTCTTGCTCTGATGGGTCCTTCCGGTAGCGGGAAGACAACTTTGTTGAAAGTTATAGGAGGAAGATTGCTTGACAATGTCAAGGGGAAAATAACTTATAATGATGTTCGTTATAATTCAGCTGTCAAGAGGAGGTTCATTGTCTTCTTAGACAATCATCTGTGTCATGGCATGTACTTGATCTTCTTGCAAAACATAAACTATTTGCTAATATTGTACTTTTTCTGTCGTACAGGATTGGATTTGTGACACAAGAGGATGTGCTTTTCCCACAACTGACGGTAGAAGAGACATTAATCTTCTCTGCATACTTAAGGCTCCCAACCAGCATGAGCAAACAGCAAAAGTATGCAAGAGTGGAGACAACTGTGAAGGAGCTAGGCCTTGAAAGGTGTGTTTTGAATAGGACAAAAGCTACAATTGTCCTGACAATTAAATATTATTGAAGGCTCAAACTAAACTACTTGTTCCTTCAAAAGAAAGACAAAAAACTGCTTCCCTAAATACTCTCTTGTATAACCATAGATGTCGCCACACAAAAATAGGTGGAGGATTTATCAAAGGCATATCAGGAGGAGAAAGGAAGCGAACCAGCATAGGTTATGAAATTCTTGTTGATCCTTCACTGCTGCTCCTTGATGAACCAACTTCAGGCCTTGATTCCACCTCAGCAAACAGACTTCTCCTCACTCTTCAGGGACTTGCAAAGGTATAAGTAACCAATTAAGTATCAACCATTGCGTGATTAGATGTTCCAGACACAACCCTGAAAATTTGAAACATGTGCTGAGAATCACACTTGACTTACCTATAGGCTGGAAGGACAATAATCACGACAATTCATCAGCCATCTAGCAGAATCTTTCACATGTTTGACAAACTTCTCCTCATATCAGAAGGGTATCCAGTTTACTATGGGAAGGCTAGAGAATCAACGGAGTACTTTACATCCTTGAGGTTTATCCCGGAAATTCCAATGAATCCTGCAGAATTCTTGCTTGATCTGGCTACTGGACAATTGAATGATATAAGTGTTCCTGAAGATGTTTTGGAAGATCAAGAATCAGCTGAGCCTTCTAAAGCTGTTATCAAAGTAGGAATTCATTATACTTTTATGTAAATGCTCTCTCTCATTTCCTCTTAATGATTGTTTCTTTTTTATGTTAGTATCTGCAATTGAAGTACAAAACTTTACTGGAGCCGAAAGAAAAAGAAGATAATCATGGAGCAATA
Source organism: Dicorynia guianensis (assembly GCA_037013595.1). Lineage (NCBI taxonomy): Eukaryota > Viridiplantae > Streptophyta > Magnoliopsida > Fabales > Fabaceae > Dicorynia > Dicorynia guianensis. Next base: position 43,105,110 of record JASUAB010000002.1, read on the forward strand.
CAGGCACCGGAACACCTTCAACTAGCCATTCAAGTTAAGAAGGAATGGACATTGAGTTGGCTGGACCAATTTATGATTCTGTCTAAGAGAACATTTAGAGCAAGATGTAGGGACTATTTTGATAAGCTAAGACTAGTTCAAGCACTAGGAGTTGCCATCTTGTTGGGGCTTCTTTGGTGGAAATCTTCAACCAGTACAGAGGCTCAACTAAGAGATCAGGTAATTTCCATTTTCCGAGGTATTTTCTTTTTCACACATTACAACATTTAGTTGCTATTCTATTCAAAATCAATTTATCCACTCATCTTTGTTTCAATAAAATAGAACCTAATTACCATTTTTACTGCAGGTTGGTTTAATGTTCTATATCTGTATATTTTGGACGTCTTCATGTATTTTTGGAGCAGTCTATGTCTTCCCATTCGAAAAGGTCTACTTGGTGAAAGAAAGGAAAGCAGATATGTACAGATTAAGTGTATACTATGCATGCAGCACTCTCTGTGACATGGTGGCACATGTTTTCTATCCTACCTTTTTCATGATTACCTTGTACTTCATGGCTGGTTTTAAGAGGACTGTCACCTGCTTCTTCCTGACTTTATTTGCTGTGCTGTTGATTGCTATTACAAGTCAAGTAAGTCAACAATGCTCAGAATAGGTGGATGGGTTATAATTTGTTTGAAGGTTTAATGAATATGGTTCTGTTACTAGGGGGCAGGAGAGCTATTTGGAGCTGCAGTGATGAGTATTCAAAGAGCAGGGATGGTTGCTTCTTTGATACTCATGTTATTCCTTCTCACAGGTGGCTATTATGTCCAGGTAAACAAAAATAAGTGTAAGCTATTAGATTAGTTAAGTCTTAAAGTTTAGACAGTGGAACCTAATAAGTTTGATGGTATGTATTCTTTTAAGTAGAATTTTTGTGAGATTTAATTTATGAAAATAGAATGACTCATAGCAATAAACTAGGGAATACAAAACATTGGTTTCACAACATGGACAACTAGAAACTGAGGCAGAAGAAGAAGTCTGAATATGTCATCAATATTAACCTATGGAATCTGTAATTAATCCAATCTGGTCTCAAACATCTCCATTCCAAATTAAATGCGGTAAATTATGAGATGCTATTTGCGGCCCTGCTGAAATTTCTTTACGTTTAAGTTGGAGTATTTTATTTTATGATCTAAAAGAACTTTTTGAACACTAACAGGATTCTTATTTCTCTTGCAGCACATACCAGAGTTCATGCGGTGGTTGAAGTATTTGTCATTCTTGTATTATGGATTCAGACTTCTACTGAAAGTGCAATACTCAGGAGACCAATTGTATGAGTGTCAAAGTAACGGAGGGTGCCGGCCTTTGCAGAGTTCACCTTCATTTGACACTGTAAACTTGAAAGGAGGCTTAAAAGAAGTATGGGTTTTGCTAGCCATGGCCCTCAGCTTCCGGTTTCTTGCTTACATTTGCCTCCGTAGACGAATCGATATCTGCAATGTTTGATGATGTTTCATGCTTAAGATCTATTGTTGGTAACTTAATTACCTGTGATTGACATTTGATAGAGGTGTGTATTTACTAAATTGCAGCAGGGTCTAAAAGAATCATACTTTTGACTTCATAAATGGTTACGGTTGCTCAATAATTATCAAGTTTCTCAAAAAGAAAAACTAAATTCAAGCTTTACAACGACAAAAATCAGAACTGCACTCAAAAGCATCGGCTTCTGTATTACAAAAACAAATATCAGTTTTTAAATTTGAATAATGGCTACTTTTCTTTTCTCTTTTTTTTTTTTGTAGTTTTCACATGTGATGCCAAATATGACATATATGATTGTTTGTGCGGAATAATAATTATATAAATAGAAGGAAAATTTAACTCTTGCGAATTTTTTATATTAAATATTTATATATATTTATTTATGATGTGTTACTTTATTCAATCTTATAGTTTAATTTTTTTTATAATTTTTTTGGACAACAAGTGGCATTGCAATATTAAAATGCTAGCAATTATGTATAAATTAAGGAGCAATCTAATGAGAAAAAAATAATAAAAAAAATATCATTTCTTTTTATATAATAAAAAATATCATTTTTATGAGTAAGTTATATGACCTTTTCGTTAGGAAGTGTTAATCAGTTTGGATCGGTTCAATTTGGGCCTTTTAACCGTTCTAATCCATTATATCGTTTGATGAAAAAGTTATCTAATCCGTCTAATTATTTTGGATAGGGTCGGTTTTTGCCAAAAAAAGGCATTGTCCACTAGAGACTACAAAAGTCTATCACAAACAATAAATTAGCCCCAAAATTACTTGCCCCGACCAACAAAATAACCCCAAATAACCGTCCCAAACAATAAATAACCCCAAATACATGTCTCAAACAATAAAACATGGTTTTTCTAAAATATGTAAATAACTAATATTTCATAAGAAAAATTGACAAAATATGTATATATAATAAATCATATATAACAAAATTTGTCTAATTATATGTTCTAATTGGATTTTTTAGTATGCCATCCAAGAATCAACTAATTAGGTCAGTTTTTTCAAAAATCAATCCAATCTATTCACTTTTTTGATCGGTTTTGTTCCGATTGAATTAAATTGGTTCAGTTAGAATCGGTTTAAATCGATTTTGAATGCCCCTACTTTTCGTACATGAGATTGAACACTTTCAACAACCTTTTAACAATATGTAAACTGTTTTACTATAAACATAGATGCCATTGATTTATTAAATGGAAGGCGCTTGTGTTTTTTATTTTGTTTTCCTCTTTTATTTAGGTCACAACCCAGACGGGGCAACTTAGCTTTAACTCAATGAGCATACACCTAGTTTTTCGTAGTTCCACAAACAAAAATGAGATTGCAGTAACAGTATCCAGACGCTTGGACCCCAAATTCTATAGGATAATAGGAGGAATGACCACGGCAGAGTTGGTCAAAATCTTAGACTTGTAATGAAAGTAATTCTATGGATATTAGAATTGAACATGCATAATGCTATTGATTTAAATATAATTATTTCAGAATTCTGTTGGAAGAATTGTTCAATAAGAATTTCTAGTTTATAACTAACCAATGTGAGACAAGTTCGTTTCTTTTTTCTTCTTAATTTTAATTTAGACAATCCCTACGGAGACAAATTTGTTAGGGGTGTGACTAAGCTAATCTGCTTGTTGAACAAGAGGTGAATAAATTAGATTTGAATTTTTTATGTTCTTTCAAGAATTATTTGAACAAGTTTAAACTTAAAAATTTAATTAATAAATGAACAAGTTTAGACAACATATTTATTCATTAAAATTCAAGAACAATTTGTTTAGTAAATTCATATAAGTAGTAAGTTATCATTATTTTTATAATTTATATTTTTATATTGTCTATCAACTTTAAATATATTTAAAACCATAAAAAAGAGTAGACATGCATATACAACTAGTGTTAAAAAATTTATATCACCAAATTAAAAGAAGTGGTGCTACAAGTAATGCTACCAATGAATATTGGAAAGAGATTTTATCATGAATCAAAGAGACAACATCTGAAGGAATTGATGCACGCCTTTCTTGAATGGTGACGGAAAGGAATTGAGCTATTACTCTGTATAGCAGGAGAGACAGCATCAAAAGAAATTGATTATCACTCTACTCTTCTTTGACAATGACAAAGGTAATAAAGGCAACATCAGAAGAAATTGATTCTCCAATCTACCTTTCTTTAATAGTGGCAGAATTTAAATGTAGATTAGTTAAAGAAATTTTTTGCACGACTTAGGTCCCCTGAGGGATTTTCTTTGTAACATTTGACATTGTAATATGCTCTACTTTCAATTTTTGAAATATTTTCTTGAATTGCAATGCAAGATAACATGCTAAAGAAAAACTTCACAAATTCAAATGAAAATAAAATGGTGGCTGCGGATTGAGAATGCTGGAGCTTTCTACTATTTGTAACAAAAAATTGAACCTATGTGTAGTCAGCCACAAATAAAACACACGACATTACAACCGAAATGAATCTCTTATTTCTCTCTTGCATAGTCCTTCATAAGCTTATACATAAATGAGTCTACATTTTCTATGTTTGAATTTTGTTTTGTCGTAGTTGCACACAACATCGGACTAAAGATGAAGTTGACAGATTTGGTTATGAGTACAAAGGTGGCTAAATGCAGATGATTTGATTTAAAGATATGGATCCATGCCAAAACTGCATGCAGCCACTCACAATAGAAGCACACCATCTTAAAACAAAAATGCGACCCACAATTACATTTTTTTTTTTATTTTCTGGACTAGAACAACCATAATCATCAAACTATATATTGAGAAGTGGTGCTACAAATAATGCTACCAATGAATATTAGAAAGGGATTTTATCATGAACAAGAGAGATAACATTTGAAGGAATTGATGGATGCCTTTCTGAGATGGTGGCGAAGGCGATATAAAAATTGATCTAACATTCTATATTGTAGGAGAGACAGTGTCAAAAAAATTAATTATTATTCTACTCTTTTTTAACAATGGCAAAGGCAATAAAGTCAATCAATATCAGAAAAAATTAATTTTTCAATCTGTCCTTCTATTGTAGTGGCAGAATTTAAATATAGATTAGCAAAACGATTTTTTTTTCACGACTCAAGTTCTCTGAAAAATTATCTTTATGATGTTTGACATTGTCATATGCTCTATTTTCAATATTTGAAAGATTTTCTTAAATTGCAATGCAAGATAACATGCTAAAGAAAAACTTCACAAATTCAAATGATAGCAAAATGGTGGTTGCGGATTGAGAATGCAAGAGCTTACAACTATTTAAAACAAAAAAGTGAACCTATGTGTAGCCGGCCACAAATAAAATAAATCAGAAATGAATATCTTATTTCTCTCTTGCATAGTCCTTCTTAAGCTTGTTCACAAATGAGTCTAGCTTACTCATACAATAAATGAGCCAAACTTGTATTAGCTAGTATTTGACTTTGCTAGGCTTATTTACGCCCCTAAATACTTACGAGTGCTGCTGAATAATTTGTCAAATGAGTTTTTCACCTTTTATAGGCTTCCACCTCCTTAATGCATGGTGGAGATCAATTAAATCTAATGATGGTAAGAGGAACCCTTGAATCCTCTCTCAAAACATCTAATATTTACAAGTGATCTATAAAATTCTCTACACAAATCTATACAATTCTACAAGAGAGTTAGACAAGTGTTTTATAAGATTTTTACAAGTGTTTTTAAGAGATTTTTATAAATTTTTGAGTGGGAATAACATTTTTCAATCCCAATTTCATAGGAGGAATGACTACAGGAGAGTTGGACAAAATCTTACTTGTAATGATAACAATTCGAGGGATATAATTGAACATGCATAATACTATTTATTCAAATATAATTATTCCAGACCCATAAAAAAATATAATTATTTCATAATTATGTTGAACAAAGTCCTATTTCAAGGGAGGTTCCATATCATGAGAGATTACAAAGTTAGGATATAATTAAACACGCATAATACTATTTATTCAAATATATTGATTGTTAACCACTTAACATAACTATCCTTCATCGTCAACGCTTGAAATCTGCTATGCAAAACATTGTCGCAAGCAAAAGGTAAAATATCAAAGGTGTGGCTTTTGGGATTTGAGCCCAGGTCTCAACGGCAACAAGTTAGGATTCTTGGTACTAAGAAATGTGTAGTGCGGAAATTTCTCACTTCTTGTCTTCTTTATTTTAATTCAGACAACTCATATGAGACAAACCCAGCATTGCAATGAGCAGTTGAGCACGTACAGTAGAACAGTACAGCGCGTAATCTAGAAATCAGCGGTTTTGTTGACTTGGTTTAATTTTAGAGTAGTTGTCGTCTGGCCGATTTATAAAAATTATGAGACTGAGTGGGTTAAAAACAAAATTGACAACCGTTTTTCATATTGTTTTTGGAACCTTAGCGTAAATATGTGATGAAGCAGAGGTGCAAACTTTTATTTTCGCTTTTGTTTAACGCCATTCAATATTTACAGGTTTTCATGAAAACGGAAACCTCCGCGTTATTCATCATCCATAGTCTTCGTTTTTTTATCTGCTTTCTGAGTTTGACTCGGTTATCTTCTTGTCTTGGTATTCCTTCCTTCTCAGCTGCTTGCTCCTGTCAACTCTAGATTGGATTGTAGCCTCTACTCCTAAATTTCATTCACTCTCTGCTCGATGGAGCTTGTTCCATATTCGGACCCAAACTCCAACAATCCACCATGGCAGGACATGTTCCGATCCGCATCTATCAGAAAACAGTCTCCAAAACCTCAATCCACCGCGCCAACGCCGCAATCCAACATACTGACGCCGAACGCCGACGACTCAGAACACAAAACCAACCTCTCCGGCGATCACCAGGTACGCTTCGCTCTCTACGTAGCCATGGCCCACGCTGGGCTTGCCTTCGCCATATTCATACTCTACACCGTCTGCAAACTTTTGGAAGAATTTCTAAGACCCCTTCTGTGGGCTGTGCTCTGTTCAATACCTCTGAGGGGCATTCAGCAAACACTTGTTGCATTTTGGTCCGAACCCTTAAAGACAGGCCTCATTGAGACTGTGTTTGCAATTCCCGTGGCCATTATTGGAGCTTTTGTTGGTACTCTTGTTGAAATTCGCAAAGCTGTTTGTCGAGTTCTTCTCAGGAAATCAAAATCTGAGAATCAACCAAGACGAAAGCGTAGTGGGTTTTCCAATTTGCTTCGTTTGCTCGTGTCCTTCGGGATATTCATTATTGCGTATGAGATACTTGGTGCTTTTGGGTCTTTGTCACTTCTTGGATTAGGCTTCGTTTTTAGCTCTAAAAATGTAGATTCGACTATGTCTGCTTTATCTTCCTTTAGAAGTAATAACTTCCGGCGCAGTGTTATTAGTGCCTTTTTCACAAGAGGAATACTGAAAAGGTTGAAAACTATTGTGGCAGTTGGGTTGATGGTTGGTATGATTATTGGGTTTTTGACTGGTGTAATATTCTTCTCTTATAAAATTGGTATTGAAGGGAAAGATGCGGTGATTTCGGTGAAACTACATGTAGAAGAGAGCAATTATGCTGAGAGAATTGGTGTTAAGAAGTGGATGGATGAGAATGATGTTCCTGCAATGGTACATAGGTACACTACCAAGTTCTATGAGACAGTCTCTGATCAAATGGATGGTTTGGCAATACAGTACAATATGACTGAATTTGTGAATGTTATTAAGCATTTTGTGACAAGTACGCCTGTTAATTCTTCAGCTTCTTCAACAGCTTCAATGTCCCCTTCACCGTACACACAAAAGCTTTTGAGGTTGAATACTCGGCTAAGGAATCGGGAATGGAGCCAGATTTATACTGAACTGGAGACAATTTTCAGAGAGCTTATAATCACCCGGGAAGATTTAGTTGAGAAGGCCAAAGGGTTTGCTGTTAAGGGAATGGATTTCTCTCAACGTGTTTTTGCTAGTAGTAGAACTGTGCTTGGTAGTGGTGCAAAGTTCATGTTCTCAATTACAAATTCCATCATCTCTGGAGCTGCAGAAGTCTTAAATTTTGTATCCCAGTCCATTGTATTTTTCTGGGTTTTGTATTATCTTATCACTTCAGAGTCTGGTGGAGTGACGGAACAGGTAATGCGCATGCTTCCAATTTCAAACTCAACTAGGGTCAGATGTGTTGACGTTCTGGATAAGGCTATTTCAGGAGTCCTTTTGGCTACTGCTGAGATTGCATTTTTTCAGGGATGCCTCACTTGGCTTTTATTTAGGCTATGCGGAATACATTTTTTGTACACGTCAACAGTCCTTGCCTTCATTAGTCCTCTTCTACCAATATTTCCATCCTGGCTTGCAACAATCCCAGCAGCCATGCAACTAGTGCTGGAAGGCAGATACATAGTAGCCATCGTCTTGTCCGTGATTCACCTTGTCCTCATCGATTATGGGGCATCTGAAATTCTGGAAGATGTGCCTGGTCACAGTGCATATCTTACTGGGCTAAGCATCATTGGGGGAATGACGTTGTTCTCATCTGCAGCAGAGGTAAACAGTTATTCTTCATATTTTAATTTTCTGATGAATCTATAAAGCAATTTGATTTGCAGATTTTAATTTTCTGATGAATCTATAAAGCAATTTGATTTGTGCTTGATTATCGCTTTGTATCATCTTCCGATATGTCGATTTATTTCTGTCTGAGGATCGTTGTCAGACAACTAAAGGATTTACCCGCTTAATTTGATTGAAATTGTCAAATATTGAACTCTGAAATTGGTCTGCAAAGTTGAAAAGCTGAATGCGGTCTTTTCCTGAGTTAGACATAGGTAATCCACTTTTGGAACTGATGTGCCCAGGCATGTGGGATTAATTAATTCTCAAGTAAAAGTTAGTCAATAATTGCCCAAGGACCTCCTGTGGTTGTGAGATAAACATGTCCGTAGTTAACTCCCTTGTAATTTGTGAGCAAATTTCAGATGAATTTTGATTTTGGTTTCTCTTGGGGTTTTGTTTTCTTTTTCTTTTTAGAAGGAGGTTTGGCTTAAGATAGCAGTATAGTAGCACAAGTCCCTGTGCGACTTCTCCTCTCAGATATTTGTTTCAAATACTTACTGCTTGATGATGTTTGGTTCATCATATCAGAAAACTAGTATAGTTGTACTTTTCTTGTATGATCCATGAAACTGTTAGATTGATCACAAGAGTCTGTTGTTCCGCAGGGAGCAATTATGGGGCCTTTGATAACCACAGTCATGATTGCTCTTAAGGATTTGTATGCTGAATTTGTACTAGAAGAGCCAGGGGACAGGGCTAAACACAAAGCAAGCTAAGCCTTTACCTGTGTCGGAAACAAAACTCGTTTGCGGTTGGAGGATGCTTCAAGCACATTGTTTATTGCCACTCAGACGGCGGAGATTGTGTCGAGGTCTGTGATTTGTTCATAATTATAATTTTATCTGTAACATTAGATTATTTGAATTGGCAAATAGTTTCTTTTTCAATCCATTCTCAAAAGTTTAGGGGCCATCAAAGATTTTGACTTGGTGGCATTGTTCAATAGTAGTGCAACTATTCATTTATTCATTCCCGGAAGATTCCTGATTAATTTTTTCTGACAAAAGTAAAAAGTTTTACATATGGGTCTTGAAAAGGGGGCAAAATAAGCCAAGCTATATTATAACTTTTGTTTTTTTTTTTTTTTTTGATACATATTATAACTTTTGTTTTGGGTGCATAAATATCTTGTACAGTTGATGTACAAAAAAAAAAAAATCTGGTACAGTTCACAATTAGATATTTGTTATTTTTTCTGATTCACAATATACAATAATTTTTTATTTTTTTAAAATATCTTTTTATCAAAAAGACTCAATTCTTTCAATAAACTTTAACTCTCAGCCATACAAATAATTCACTTTTTAAAAGTGTAAACATTAAATTATGTGAATAAATTGAAGTACATACAAAAAAATAAGTTCAGTTAAGAAAATAAAATTAGTTGTAATAAGAATAAAATTAGTAAAAAATTATTTTAATATTTAAAAAATGACAATTAAAATAAAAATACCTTGATCAAAGAGAGTAATAATTAAAAAGAAATGTTAAAGTTATGATTATAATTTTACGTTTGAATCATGTTTGTAAATGTGATTTAAGTTTTAATGATTAAAAAATAAAAAATAAAAATAAAAATTATGAATATAAAAATACGGATATAATATTGTTACTAACTAAGATCATAGCAACTCCAAAAAGGGGCAAACTGCTGGGATTGTGTCATCATGCCCCTTGCCCAAAAGTAAGCGCTGTCGGAAGATCGTTAGACAGTTGGGTAATTTTAATTGCCATAATGGGAAATATTATTTAATTCAATTATTATGCATATAAATTTCATTCATTCTCAAATTAATTGTAAATGGATTTAGCTAAAATATTGGAATATATTCTTATTCTTCATACATATTTATAGGTAGAAAACTAGGTGCCACTTGCTTTGGCTCAATGGTATCAAGCCTTTCTCCTCTTGTCTTTTTTTTAAAGGTTTGATTTTTCTTCCTGAAAATTGTAACCTCGCTTTGAATTAAAAGGACCAAAAAAAAAAAAAAAACTTCGTTATCTCAAAAAAAAAAAAAAAAACTAGGTAGCTAGAATTATGTAATAACAGTTTCAATTATTAGGCTGCAAGCGTAAATAATAAAACAAATAAATAGGTTTAAAAGAATGATAGAGGCTGCCATTGATGATCTGAAAGGCACCAAAGCAAAGCAAGCGTATGAAAGTTAGAGGACATTATGGAGCTTTTGGATATATGTAGATATATATATATATATATATATATATATATATTTTTAATTACTCTTCTTAAAGTTTTGCATATAATTTTAAAGAATTAATATAATAAATTTAAGTTATATTTTAAATTATTTTAAGACAAAACACATATTTAAATTCAATTTAAAAATCACTTTTAAAATAGAGATATATCATTTTGCTCTTATCTAAGAAAAGGGACTAGTCTTACTAAAAATATGACTATATCTCTTAAATAAATTAAAAAAAAAAAGCTATGCATATTTCTCTAAATAAACAAAGCTACAAAAAGATTAGAGATAAGAAAGGCTTTTATTGTTCTCTTCAAATCTAGTTCTGAAAGCGACGGCAAGAGATGTCAATATTAACACGTTGCAGGGTATCACCGCCAAATGTGGTCAAATCTAAGTCAGACACGTTAAAGAAAGCTTAAACATTTTCTTTCATCTAGAATTTGTCCACTTAAGCGACATGTTGCCAATAGTCACTGGTTCACACATGGTCCAATTTTAGCAATTCAAGTAACATACTTCCGATTCATGTGCATTCAATCCGTGAAATCCCTATTTTATTTCCATTGATGTGGCACTTTGCTAACATATCTCTAATTTAAAATTTGTTCATATTAAAGTTGATGGAACCAATTTTCTTAGAATTTTATTTTGAAATTGACCCTAAATTTATTTCTATTTGTAATGTTTAAGAGGCAATAGACGTGTAAAGATATGTTTGAAAATTGCACACTTTCCACCGTCCATGGGCTAACAACGCATGAGTATGACTTTACCCATCAATTTGAGACTCACACAAATTCGATTTGAAATTGTTGTAGCTATTAGCTAAACAGGAAAAATGAGGTTTAAATGAAAACTAAGCTCGATAGTTATATAATTCCCAGTGTCCATTTCCAATAATTGTTTCGGAATATGTCAGAATTTGCTCACCTTTCAGGTAGGCCTACTTTCTCCCACATTAATTAGGGGATGTTGACCTATTCAGCTTGCTTGATACCACAAGCTAAATCAGAACATTTCCTTCTTATTGGATAATGAAATTTAAGTTCATCCGAGTTAAACTTCTGCTGTTATGAACAAAGCATAACTGATATCTTATTATGGCAATTCTTTTCCTTTTAACAAAAATCTTTTTCCCATAGATGATAAATTTCAGTCATTTGAGTCAAGAATTATCTTTGCTTATACAACTCTACAATTGTATATGTGATTCCGTTTTAGTTTGATATAAAGCATTTTTTTTTTGAAATTTTTCTAGGGATATATTTTTTTTAAGAAATTAATTTTTTAAAAAATAAGAACTGTTAATAATAAATCTCTTATGATTAGAATAATTTTAAATTTAAATTTATTTTAACAAATAATTTCAAAATTTTTTAAATTAAAACTGACTTTTATTGTGCCAACATAACTGATACAAAATTGCAAATACAAAAATTGTGTATGTAAAACCCCAAAGATTTTAGTATCCTACACTACATCTATCATAGTTCAACTGAAGCTATGCAAATTCGAAGAGAAACACTTTGAATAGTTATGTGGGAGTAATAGTTATAGAGGTGGAGTCTCTATTGCCCTGGAAAGAAACTCACAGAAAAGCGATTACTAATTGCTCTTTCGGGAGTATTTTGTGAATATGATTTCCCGATATTAGAATTTCCACTACTCTCTATGTTTGTTTTCTTTCACTTACTCTGCAAAAAATCCCGACAGGTAGAACAAACAAGCAACTGGGTACCCCACAATAGAGGAGTGGTGTGGCTAATATGCAAAGAGTAGCAATCATTCTCAGACACAAGGAGGGCCACACTTCTCCAATATGAGACCAACTGCTGGTTGGATTAGGTGGCCAACCTTTTACCATATAATCTCCCCGCCACAATTCAAATCTATCTTTCTTTTGTTATTTAGTGTACATTAAACAAATAATTGTTTTGGCCACGACATAATTAAAAAAAAGATATTTGCAGTTAGCACCTGGCAGACGTATATTTTCAGATAACCGCTTTATGTCTTATCCCCTTGAATTCAAAGTGTGATCAACTTTACTTTAATTTTACAGAAATTGAAATATCTTTGCGTTTCTCCTAATTTTCTAACAGGGACCGCCAGAGGAAGAACGAAAGAAAGAGGAATACCAAGAAAGTTCTGAAACTGAACACCCAGTTGCTTTCTCAGTTTGGCTTACTTCATAAAATATATATATATAGCTTCAGGAAGTTGGCCAACGGTTAACTTCCCTCCAAACCTTGTGATTCCCTTGGAATCAAAGCAAAGCTCTGCAGTTGATTCTTGGTCACCATCTGAGACCCAACTTCACCTTCCTGACACACCCTTCATACCCATCTTTTCCTGCTTCCGTTTCCCAATCCTTCTATATACACACATGACTACCATCCCTTCTTCATATTCAGCTCCCTCCATGAAACCCCACAAGAAAATTTCCCCATAAAGCTTTCTGTTGTTGCTGAAAGATTATTTATCTTCTTGAAGCTATGGGTTGTGAGGTTATATCTTGAGTTAGTTGCTGAGATTATAAGCTAAAGCAGACCTAGATAAGTTCCTCAATCGAGGTACCAATTCCAACAAGTCTGTCAATTGGAGTGCTTGAGGGCTTGAAGCTGAAGGTTTCATTATATCAAGCTGTGGCTTCTGTGGGTTTCTTTAGGAGATATTGGAGAACTCTGAGAATTTGGCCTATCTATCTGTATTACGTCTGAGTCCTCTGCTCCAATGTCTTCTACGAGATGGTATTTCAATTTTAATTCAGTAAAATTTCTTAATACTCCTTAGTACTACCTACTTCCTTCCCTTAACATATGCCTTTTAAATTTGGACTATTTCTATTTACAGAGGCAAAAGGGGCATATTTGGTTCATGTTTGGAGAATTGTTGATCTTGATTTGATTTCAAAGAAGAGAATATTTCCAATGAATTCCCGCTACTTATTTACACCGGACTCTTTTTGTAATTCAAGCAACATGGTTTCATTTTCTTCGAATTCTGTTGCTGCAGCAGAAGATAGAATGGCTAGTGCTCAAAACAGGTCTCTTCCTGCTTCGCCACCTTCATTTTTGATTCGTATGGCGATGAGAGTATCAAGAGCAAGATGGTTCAACTTCTTAAGAAGAGTATTCCATTACCAAAATGGATCAAGATCCGACATTGAATCCAATCCGTTCAATTCCAGCACCTGGATGATGCTAGAGTTTATTGCTTTGATGGTTCAAATAACAATCACCACATTTACTTTGGCCATCTCAAAGGAGGAGAGACCTGTTTGGCCTATGAGAATATGGATTTCTGGCTACGATATTGGCTGTGTTCTTAATCTGCTCTTACTTTATGGGCGCTATCGTCAACTTTATCTGACTCAGGGACATAGTCTCAGCCTTTCTGACATAGAACACCAGAGAAGCAATGAAGAAACCAGGTACCCTATGACTTACTTACATTATTTTTCTTTTTGAAATACTGATTTTAGTACTTACTAACAACTTATAGGGCATAATTGTCTGAGGATACTGAAAAGTTAGGCTAAAATTTGTTGACACCATTTTGTTTTTTGAGGGGCTGGATATGTCTTCAAGAGGAAATTGGTTATAAAATTTCACAAAAAGCTGAGGTAGTTCAAGAAACAAATATGCCAGCTATGCTTAAAAAGGTATGATGAGAAAAGGAAAGAAAAAAGGTTGTAATTTAGCTCCAAAAAGGACTTGGAAAAATCAGAATACCCTCAACAATAATGATTGCATTATTGCAACCTTTCTATCTTGTTATGGCTAAATCATGTGAATGATATAGAGCCAAAGATGAAAGTGGAACCAAATTGAAAAAGGTAACTTCAAGCTGACGAATACATAAAAATAATCTGAAACTTTCGCAACAGTACTAGTTCTCTAACTTCGAATTTGGATGGCACGGGTGATTAGTGCACTTTTAACTAGAGATCGAGTGTTCTTCCTTATACCTTCCTTTATTAGCATGCAATTCTTTTTATTGTTTTATTGTGGTGAAATTTAAGACTGTCAAATAACTGTACCATGTAAACAGGAGCTCACATTTGATGAATAAATGCCGGGCCTCACTTGAGCTATTCTTTGCCATATGGTTCGTGATGGGCAATGTTTGGATATTTGACTCTCGCTTTGGATCTTTCCATCAAGCTCCAAAACTCCATGTGCTCTGCATCTCCCTGCTTGCTTGGAACGCGATCAGCTACTCTTTTCCCTTCCTACTGTTTCTGCTACTTTGCTGCTGTGTGCCACTAATCAGCAGCCTGCTCGGGTACAACATGACCATGGGGACCTCTGATAGAGGGGCATCTGATGACCAAATTTCACAATTACCAAGTTGGAGATATAAAGAAATTCATAATAACTTAGAGCTTGGCAGTGATTCTGAAAGCAGTGAAGGGCTAATAAATGAAGATCCAGTAAGTGACACTTTCTATTAAAGATTTTCCTAGCTATGAAAGCTAAAGCACTTTTAACAGTCAATTTCAATCTAAGTTTTTTTAGTTAAGTTCTTTGGGGTGTATCCTATTACTGATTTATGTAAAGTTAATGACTTTTGTGCTGTCTGTTGGTGAGTTGACAGGAATGCTGCATTTGTTTAGCTAAGTACAAAGACAGAGAAGAAGTTAGACAATTGCCCTGTTCTCACATGTTTCACCAAAAATGTGTGGATCATTGGCTAAGAATTATATCCTGCTGCCCTCTTTGCAAACAAGGATTAGAGAGGTAGAGACGCAGAGATAACAGTCAAGAAAATCAATTATATTTAGTCATCTATAAACACTTTTTTTTCTCAAAATTTTTTTCACTTTGGTATAGTACTTTGTAGGAGTTACTTGAGTGAGTTTGTGCATGTACAGAAGAGCTCACCAGTAACCAAATCTACATTGAAAAATACCTTTTTGAGTTCGCAAATGCATATAATAGGTGAATGATACTATATACTTCGTTGAGTTCATTCATCAGAGTGGATCCCTTTGCAATTTCAGAATAGTGGATTGCCTGTACATGATCTTTTCTTTTACTGTCATTTACATATTGTAAAATGAGAAAATCTGTACTGAATAATAAAGTAAGACATATTTGCTTCCTATTACATAGTTTGTACTTATAATTCACACTTGGTGCAAATTAGATTGACATACATTTTGTTAAAGATTTTTTATGTTTCAAAAAAATTAATACAAATGTTGGGAGGGGGGACAGGGGCAAGGGAAATGGCGATGTGGGAAAATTTACCCCAATTCAGTTTAGAAATCAGATTATATAACCCGAGCGGCCCCCTATTCAGATGGGTTTAGTTAAAAATTTCTTTCCATAAGTATGGCAGGCTGTAAGGATGGCTTACTTGAATCTTGCAACGTCAAATGGTGGGCCAATCTTATCCTTACTAAATAAAGTGAATTCATGAATTTTACTAAGAATATGATCTTGAAGTTTAGTAGAAAATGGTCCTTAAAAATGAAGAAACAACTTTTGATCCCAAAGAAAAGGGCACAAGTTTTAACGTCATAAGTTTTGCTTTTGCATCACTATTTCAATCAAAATTGTCTCTGAAACCGATGTGTCATAAATAACAACTAGTCTTTTATAAACTTTAAATTGGGAATGGGGATAAACCTTTATAAAATTGTTTTTAAGTCAATATTTAGAAATTAGTTTGGATGCTAATATATACTTAATACATTGAACTGCCGAAGGCATAGCTTATACGCTTCAATCACTGCCTTGTTACTCGACCTGTACTTGTCGTTTGGAGTTCTTGATGTCTGTTATTTGAAGTCTTAAAAAGTTCTGTTTAGGTAATTAATTAAAGAAGACATAAATTTGTCGTCTTATTTTTGTTCCTCTTTTGCTGGGGTTCTGTTTTGTTCTGAATTGTTTATGCTCAGCCCTCAAGGTGGAAGGGACAAAACCAGAAGAATCTGAAGGGCCATTGCAATGGCATCCTCCTGACAGAAGGACACGCTTTAAGATTCAAGAAGCTAAATGCAATGATGGCTCAATGTTCTCATTTTGTCATTATTTGCAGTTTTCTCCATTTCAAATAAAGCATGAATTTAGACAACAGTGAACCTTTACATGAAACCAGGTCATGTTATATTTATCCATATGTAGAAACAAGATTAATTGATCATTCTATTGTTATTGTCGCAAACTGAATTGAACCCATCACACTCGACATAGACTAATGTAAATACCGTTGCTCTCTCTTTCACTCTAATGCTCCGAGACAAACTGGAAGAAGAGCGCTCTCTCCTTCTGGTTAGTCCAACTTAGTCGCAGTCGCGCTACTTGTGCTGCTCTAATCAGTTTTACCTGTGCTACTGTTCTGATTAGTAGTAAAATGCTTTACTTCAAAACTAAAATATTCTAGGCGGCATTATCATGGAACCAACTGTAGGCCACAGATTTCATCGTTGGAACTTAGGAATTTTCGATTAGAAATTGAAAGATGACCTACATTTCTCCTTTGTCTATATTGTCAAGATCTTATTAAAGGGAAGAAAGAGTACTGTTTGAGTAGACACTACTACAGATTGCTAGCTTAGCTAATTGTGTGTGCCTCACCAACTCATTCCAGTTGAGAAAACAAGGTAAGCCGGTGGCTTGGCTTGAGACTTCAGTGCAGCACAGCAAAAATGTTACTGGGTTCAACAGAAGCTGCAAATCATGTAATAATGGTCGCACAACAGGAAGGTCTGCTTATGGGACACAAATTTATCAGCACAGAGCATATACGGCTGGGTCTTCTTGAGGAAACAAGTGGGGAGGTGGCCACAAAAGTTCTTGAATCCGCAGGAGTTGATGTTGCAGTTATCAGGGAGCAAACAGAGAAATTAACTGGAAGAGGTGGTGGTTTTAGTGGGTCTCTTTCTGTGGAATTTCGATTTACTCATGGAGCAAACCGTGTGCTTGAACTCTCCCTAGAAGAAGCCCGGTGACAAAGTAATTGAATAATTGATGCAGACTATTGAATTTTAAACTAAAATTTTATATCTTATACAGTTTATATGCCTCAGGTCATGCTTCCGTTGAGAGAATGGATTTGCTTTTGGGCTTGCTTCGGGGCTGTGACAGTGTGGTGACTCGTTTGATAGAAAATCAAGGTGTTGATGTGAATAAATTCGGGACCAGGCAAGCCATATTGCATATCTCTGATCTTTCTTTGAAACCTATGTTTATTACAGAGCCCCCGTTAGTGAAAGTTCATTGATGTGAGCAGGTAAATAGATATATGGACAATCATAAAGAAGCTTTTAAACCGGATGACGTACATTCAAAAGATTCTTGTAATAATAATCAGATGCCAACTCTTGGTCTGTCTCAAAACAATGATCTAACCACCAGACCAGCAGATAGAATCACCAGCCTATCCTTGACTTGTTTGGAACCAATATGACAAAATTGGCATAGGAGGTATAGCTTTAAATCATAAACAATTAGACTACTGCAAACAAATTTCATTCTTTTGGTAAAGACTGCAAGGTTCAATTTAGAGAGATTAGAAGTCTGTATTGAAGTAGTGTGCTACAAGTTTATAAATTTATTCACCCTGGTAAATTTGGCATGGCTTACATGATATTATTTATGCCTGGTGTTATAAAAGGTTATTATGTCTTTAAAATTATTGAGTGAAACTATACTTTATTAATTATAGGGTAAACTTCATTCTTTTGTGGGAAGGGACGAGCAACTGGATTGTGTTAATCGGATTCTCTGTAGAATGAAGAACAATCCTTGCCTTGTTGGTGAGCCTGGGGTTGGGAAAACAGCCATCATAGAGGGCCTTGCTCATAGAATTGTGGGTGGAACTGTTCCGGAAAGACTTAAGGAGAAGAAGGTGATTGATGTTATAATTTACAAAATCATCTGAAATTACTCATTCATTGAATAGAATGTGTAATATGGAGTAACAGAGCAATAACATTATTGTCATGAAAATAGTTATCTCAAAAGCTTAAGTTATTAAGTGTAGGCTTAGGAATGGTTTTTATTCTACATTTCTAACAATTATAATGCGCAATCTAATTAATTTGTCTCTCAGGTGATTAAATTGGATGTGACTCGTCTTTTATTTGGGACATCATGCCAAGGAACTCCTGAGAATAGAATTAAGCATTTGGTCAAGGAAATTGAACTATGGGGTGATGTGATACTCTTTGTTAAAGAAGTTCATACCTTCTTTGAACCAATAACAGCTGGGGTTCGCAATTCTGCATATGTTCTTAAAGATGCCCTTGACAAAGGTATTATACAGGTAGGGATTGTCAGTTAGATTTATTTAATAGTACTAGACTACTAGAGTTAAGAGATATAAGATAAATCTTACAAGTTTATCAGCCAGTAAAATAAAGACAAAAGACATATCTTTTTTGATCCTTTACTTTTCACATTAAAGCCATTAAGTTTGAAGCTGCTCAACAGGATAAAATATCTGTTATATAGTACTATGTTGTAATCAACTTCACTTCGTATGTAGTGCATTGGTGCTACTATAGTTACGGACCGTAGAAAGCAAATGGAGAATGACACAGCTTTTAAAAGAATATGTCAACCAGTTAGAATCCTTGAACCATCTGTTGATGAAACCGTATAGATTCTAAAAGGCCTTCGTGGATTGTATGAGACTCATCATAAACTCCAATACACAGATGAAGCTCTTGTGCCAGCTGCAAAATTATCTCATCAATATGTGAGGTATAATTGATTTGTATTGTGGCTTTGCCCTCAACATATCAGTGTAATGCTGCCGTCTGTTTATGGATCAGAAGAATTTCACTGTTTGACTGAGCAATCATCTGAGAATTGCAAAAATAATATCCCAGTGTCATGGACCTGTCCCTTCGAATCTTAAACCAAAGAAGTGAGATAGCTTTTACATTCAATTTATGTTATCCATGGCATATATCTTTTACATACTAAACCTGCCAATTTCATTGTATTTTCTTATGAACACTGATGTTGCTTTAAATTTCCATATATTTCTCCCTCCATTCTCTTACATATGCCTTTTATATATAAATTTCAGTGATCGGTTTTTGCTATCAGGCAATTGACTTAATTGATGAGGCAGGATCTTGTGTTCAACTTTGTTACACACAGGTAAGTAATTTTATTAATGTTTGTAATTCAAATGTTTTGAGCAATCTACTGAAGCTGAAAACCATTTGAAATAGCCTAGGCAGATCAGCCATAAGACGAAAGTTGTCACAAGCCAGAGTGGTTGCTCAAACAGTCCACAAACCATTTGGACTTAGTCCACGAGCTTGTTTTTTAGTTTCTGAATGCCTTCTATCTACTTCAGAGCATCCATCGTCCAGATTTACAAAGCTCCTACAATTATGTTTGTTCTTCAATCTTTACTAGTCAGAACCTAGCTTGTTTACCATATCGTAATTAAGGCAGCAACTGTACTATTTCAAACTTATACGATAAATGCATTTCATTTTTTTTTTCTCTTTTTTGGTGAGGGAACGGGGGCTAAAAATCCCCAAACCCAAAACTAGATACAACTAACAGCCCTGAATTGCCTGTGTCCTATGCGACCCCTTGTTTAGGGAGTAAATTCAGATCAGACGCATAGTATCGGGTCCAAAAAAATATATCTATTCACTATTTTATTTATGTAATTATGTTCAGCAGCTCAATCATTAATTTAATAGTACCAGAGAAAGGTGCCAGCATGCAGTTCTATATTCTTCTTAAAACGGAATTCTGGAAAATTTTAATCTCTGCTTAGCAGCACATCTGCCTTTACCATGTCAATTGCCATTATGCTATCTAATTGCTTTTATTTCTGTTTCCTCTTATGTAACTTACAAATTTATTATTTTATTCGGTAAACGCTATTTTTTAGTGCTAGAACTTGATATGCTGAATTCTTTGGACACAGGGCAAGGGAAAGTATTACAGTATCGCTCCTGGAGTGACAAAATATGAAATTCAGCATGTTGTCTCCTCTTGGACTGGGATTCCAGTTAATGATGTGTCAAGTGAGAAGGGGAAGCGACTTCTCAAATTGGAAGAGATTCTTCACCAGTCTGTCATTGGACAGAATGAAGCAATCAACACCATTTGTTGTGCTATTAGGCATGCCACAGTTGGACTAAGAAACCCCAGAAGGCCTATTGCTAGTTTTATGTTCACTGGTTCCACAGGAGTAGGGAAGACTAACTTGGCAAAAGCACTAGCTAGACAATACTTTGGCTCAGAAGATGCCTTGATAAGATTTGATACGAGCGAGTAAATGGAAACATACACTGTGTCCAAATTAATTGGGGCTCCTCCTGGCTATGCAGGCTTTGATGAGGGTGATCAATTGGCTGATGCTGTTAGGCGCTGGCCTCATGCCGTTGTCCTTTTTGATGAGATTGAGAAAGCACATTCAGATGTCTTCAACCTAATGCTTCAAATTCTTGATGATGGGAGGCTCACAGATGGCAAGGGTCAGACAGTAGATTTCAAGAACACACTCATCATAATGACTAGCAATGTTGGTAACGGCATCATTGAGGAGGGCAATTGTGGGACCCAGCTAGTTATTAAGAAAGATGCATCCTGTTGTCATATAAAGAACCTAGTTATTGAGGAACTGAAGAAGCACTTTAGACCAGAGTTTCTAAATAGATTTGATGCGATAGTTGTGTTTAAGTAACTAACTAAGCAGGAGGTGAAGCGGATGGCTGATTTAATGCTGAAAGAAGTGGGCGAGAGGTTGAAGGCCAAAGATATGCAGCTTGCTGTGACTTGTAGGTTTAGGAACCACTTGGTGGAGAATGGATACAATCCTACCTATGGTGCCAGGCCATTGAGAAGAACGATTTCAAAATTATTAGAGGACACATTGGCTGGAAAAATGCTAACAAAAGAGATAAAGGAAGGAGACTCAGTAGTTGTAGACATTACTTCTGAGGCAAATATTGTCGTTTTCAATCGGAGAAATGCTGGAACAGAAGATCATTCCAAAAGTTTGGTCAATATGAATGTAAACACTGCAGCTGGTGTACTAAGAGAAAGAGAAGCTGGACATATCTCATGCAATTTGATGGCAAGATGTTAGACCTGCTGAGCCATCGAGAAAGTCCATAACATTGCTCTATTCTTCCATCCCTTTTTTGCTACAAAGATGCTGGCTTCTGCAGAATATTCATAAAATTTTAATGATCAAAACTACTTTTGTTAAACGTTGTGATCTCTCTGCTCTCTTTCCCTTATTGGCTACTACGTCTGTAAATTTAACTAAATGTCAGCTTGCAACAACTTAAGGCTAGGAATCAGAAACAACAACTTAATTACAACCTCTTCTCTCTTTCATGGGACACTTCCCTGGCCACAGCTTAATTACAACAACAAATTACAAGCATCACAAACCGCTTCAATCTATGTAATTACTTCCCCGCGATACTACTTTCAATCCAAACCAGAAACTCTCTTCCCGCTTCCTATCCTATCTCTCTCTTCTCCGTTATTACATAGGTACGTCCCTTGCAATTCATTCAAGGACGAGTACCCTATATAGAACCACGGCTTCTCGCATTATTTTGGCTATTGTAATTGTCACCCCCTTATGCAAAAAGAAACACTTGAACTGAATTAGCCAATTGAGCTATGATTAATAATTAATAAATTTTCTAAATGGATGGGTGTAAACCTGTTTTCTTTTGTAGGAAGGCAATATTAAGTGGAATGTCTAAGTAGAATTTTGTGTAGGCAGATTAAAAGCAACCCATGGCTCATTGAAGAGCAGTCAACTGCTTCATCCAATGGTAAACATAATCCTTTTGTGGAATGGCGAGAACTTATGAAATGTGCAGTTTAGATTGTGTAGACGGAGTAAAAGCAGTCCGTGCATGGAGCTAGAATTGCAATGCCAAGAATCTATCCAATTACAAATGCAACAAAACGCTAGTTGCATAAATAGAAATGTTTTCATGATATTTTGTTTTGTAGGTTTCTATGATACTCTATCAAATTTTTAAGTTTCTAAACTTTGAGATGATTATGGCATAGATTTAAGATACATATTGATATAAATCATTTTAAAAATGATGAGTTTATTTTTATTTTATTAGACAATCATCCATAAAGTTTTTAAATTTAGAGATGATTATAGCATAGATTTAGGACACATATTCATATAAATTATTTTAACAAGTAATGCGTTTATTCTTATTTTATTAAACGGTCATCCATAAAATTTCTAAACTTAGAGATGATTATAGCACAAATTTATGACATATGTCCATATAAATTATTTTAAAAAATAATGAGTTTATTTTTATTTTATTGGATGGTTATCCATAAAATTATATTAATAAATAAAATTATTTAAAAAATGTATCTATATTTTTATTTGAACACATTATTTCAAATATATATTATTAGTTTTAGTTGTAATATCATAAGATATTAAAGTAAGAGAAAGACAAATATAAAATTATTAAAAAAATAATGAAAAAAATGTAAAACCCACACATGAAATTATAAAGAAGAATAAAAAAAATTACCAAAATCAATACAAAAGAAAATTTCAATAAAAAACAAAATTAATGGCTATAATATGGGGATAGAGCAATTTTACGGGTAGAAGACTACTGTATTTTGCAGTGATGCCAGGAAAGCATTTGATCCCCTAGAATATATGATATGAAGGTTGAGTTTGTTTACCTTTTCTTGCCTGATTTTTCGTTTAAAAATGACAAGTTGTGGCTAGAAATGGTTGATTGGGTAAAACCACATATTCGAAACAGCAAAGAGGAGTTTGTTAACCCCCAAAATTTTAGCTGACCAAAGGCCGAGCATGCTTTCTCATCATAACCTCCATTAATTTCTCTCTGGCGAGAAAAAGAGAAGCTGACAGATTCAGGAAACCCTCCCTCCCTCACCCTTCCTGCTGCTGACAATCCATCCAAACCACATTCTATTCGCATTATTCTGAAGCAATTTTTTGGTGGAAGGTCTTCAATTCGTTCGTCGTATGCCTTTACGATCACGCACCCAGGTAGATCATCACCTGCTTGTTTCAATCAACGTTTTCTTCATACACTTCTTTTGTACGTGTGCATGGTGTAATCTCATATTTTAAAATGTAAGGATGTAAAATTTCTTAAATTTTTGAGTAACGGCAAAAGTTACATATTTATATTTATATTTTTAATATAAAACGTGATTTGAAATTGGTCTTTTATAGTATAAAATTTTATAATCTATTTAAGATGGATTAAGTTATATGAAAAGTGTAGACATGAACACTCAGTTTTATTTTCCATTTGTTTTATTGAAATTTATGTTCATTTGGTCTCTGATTATGGGTGTTTATATTTGGGTTTTATTACATAGATTTAAGCTGTAACAGAAAAACTATGGAGGAACAGGTGGAGCAAAAGCCCCCAAGGATCAATCTAGGGCAGATGAGTAGTAGTCGCAAACTAAAAATTCCGGATTTGGATTTGGATGATTATAAAAAGCATTCACATCTGGTGTCACCACCGTCCCGAGAGGCTGCGAGCAAATCTTCAACTGCAAGGTGGAACTGTCTGTGTTCACCCACCACACACGCCGGCTCTTTCCGGTGCCGGCACCACCGGACAACCGGAGTGCCCCGCGGCAGATCTGTTGGGTCCAATCTCTCTGAATTGGCGTCTAAATCAGGAGCAATCAGTGAGTCACTCCAGGCTCAGTAACCGAGTAAGCGACTAACGGAGGTGCACATACAGCAACAAAGGGCCCGGTGTTGTTCGCAATATTTCTTCATAAGTCCTCATTTTTTTTTTCTCAAGGATTTGAAAATTTGCTTCACATGAAAACTTGATCAACTTGTGTTTCTTCTATTTGTGTTGTAATTGAAGAACACATAACTGAGTTCTTCATTTAATTATTGCTTCTCCTGTATTATTGCTTGACTAGTGGATATATATTTCGAGTGTGAATGATGTAGAACCTCTTCTTTGCTTTTATCTTCAGTTCTATAAAATGGTATTACCCATATAGTTTTATTAAATGGGTGATTTTATTGATAAAATATTTTTTTAAAATATGTTATTTTAAATTCATAAATTATTGATGAATTTTTTAATTTTTTATTAAAACAATACATTAATTTTTTCAGTAAGTTTCATTTTGTACTTCATCTAAATTTTGTCCTGCAGTCATTATTGTAAAAGATCTCTTCCCTTCAATACAAGCCCAAATTTAATGCAAATTGAAAGGTTATCTATGAAAAACTTTACCTTAATCTACTGTTACTTAATATGTTACATTACGGGCTTTGGGTTTAAATTTCAGATATTTTATGTTTTGGTATTCGCTTATGCCTAATTATTGTTTAAATTTACGATACTTAATGCAATAATTATAGTAGAAAAGTGAAGAGAAAGAAAATTAAGTAGTGAAGATCAAAATCTTAGTATCAATCAATCCAATTCTTAATACCAAAAAATGTGGCATAATAACGTTGATAAAAGTTTTGTTTTTCATTGAGTGGCATAATTTATTTATTTTTAAATAAGTAAGGAGTCTTTGTAAAAAATTATTGAAGAATAAAGGAACGAGAATTGAAAGTATACCAAGTGAGTTAAGACTTACTGGCGAGTAGCATAATTTATATATGGTAAGAGACATAAGAAAAAAGTAAAAATAATGTGTTTAGCTTTTTTCTTCTTTCAGTGTGTACATTGACCGTGCGAGAATGCTATGTACACATAGCATTTCCCTTTTTCATTTTGTTAGTGACAAAATAATTAAAATGAATTAATCAACTGATTAACCACAAACATGGTAACCATTTCTGTACACTTACTCAACAACTCTAACCATTTTTCTTACATCGTATATGAAGTGACAAGTATACTAAGAAAATCGTAAATGCCACATCTCTTGTACGTAAATTCAGAAACAATTACATTATTTTTTATAAATTTAAAATTATTAATCACTCACTTAAAAAAAAAATTCATTTAAAATAACTAGTGTTTGGACTAACTAGAAATATGATCCACGGAAGCAAAGGGAGTGCCTTTAGGGATATTGAATCCAATGAAAATTGTGTTGGCTTTCCTTAAAAACAACCCTTCTCCCCATAACATAAGCATTTATTTGCACCATGTTTTCAGTATCTGGAAAGGTATGGCTGGACAAGAGTGTTTACAACGAAATGCATTTGAAGTAGCTGGCTGGTCTTCTCAGAAACAATTGCAGACTACAATATTGGAGAAGACAACAAGATCGGATCTCCCAGTCTTTTGATCAATGGAGTTAAGTGTAATGTCTATCTGGGTAGCATGTTTGGGAGAAGTACGTTTTAGTTGTTGAGAAAGCTCTTCAAGAATTTGCAACTTCTCTTAAAGTGCTTCTTTTGGTGGCAAAAACGTAAGTACATTCTCGGAGAAAACCAAGACCACGCAATGCCAAAATAAAATTTTTTTTATTTAATTGTGGTAAATTATTTTGAAAAAATAGCAGTAATTTCTCTGTTCACTTCCTCTAAACTTGAATTCATGGGACATTAAAAAAAAAAAAATTAATAACACTGTTATTTTGAGAAGCTACTGGTAATGAGAATTTCCAAATTTCTCTAAATTTTTGTACCCAGAATAAAATTAAATTATTATTTTATCTCAAATTAAAAGATGATTGTTATAACATTGCTCCAGATTGGGCCTTGGCATTAGAAAAAAGATCGGGTTTTTGGGACCCGAAAGAGAATTTTGTTTACTAATGTACACAGATTGTATCTACTAATCTAATCTCAACTACAACTCCATCAGCACCGACCCGATAAGCCACCAATATTGGTATTGGTTCTGTTTTCGGGTCATACCGCAACCGCCTTAAAGACTTGGTTTGTGGTACCTTTGTGGGTTGCGCACGTTTCCAGATTTTTCATTGTAAACAAGGCGCTAACATATCTTACAAGTCATCCGCGGCCGACTGAGTTGTTCCCCTTTCTCTTTCCAGTTTCCAGCTTCATTCTCTCAGAGAGAGACAAGCTCTGAATTTCTGTTTGACTATTTCCGGCGAGGTTGAGGTGAGTTCATCTCGTCCATTCCAAAAGCAGTCTACAAGAATTTGCTGTTTATTGTCTCTGGCAAAGCCTAGGTACTATTGACTTCTTAGCTTTTGCTACCTCTTATCTTTTGTTATGAATTATCCAAAAATTTTCTCTTTATTGTCCGACAATTCTACTGGATTACCTTCTAATGGGTCTTCTGGAATTGTGTCTTTTAGATTCTTGGTTTGAGACTTTGAGGATCTGTTAGAGTAGAACCTATTGCTATTTATTAATCAAAACTGGGAAAAGATTTTAACTTTACGCTATGTTTGATTGTATTTGGATCCCATATAAAACAAATTATATATATATATATATATATATATATATATATATATATAGTAATCGTTTATCCAGTTGGAGATTCTGAAGTTATACAAGGAATTAAACAATATGTAATCCAATTCATGAATTCGTACTATTTGGACACTGAAACTCCATTTCCCGTGTAAATTAATGGTTTTAAATGGTTTACGCGGAAAGCGTACTGCTATTTGAGTTAAATGATTTCCTTTATTTACACAAGTTTTACCATTAACATTGTAGAAATGTTGCAGAACATTTGAATTCTATAGTTTTTAGAGCTTGGTAAGGCAGGCCAACCTTAGTACATGCGATGGTTATGGAAAACTTGTAATATGGTACAAGCTAATTCAAGATATAGTGAAACTAAATATGTTGAAATTGTACAGGCCAGTTTTAATAACAATATTGGCAATTAAACATTTTTTTTAGTAATTATCCCTATAACTTTAAGTTCATAACCATTCCCCTTGTATACAATAGTTACCTCCATTTCCTTGAGTGCATGGTTCAGCAAACAGTTATAGAAGAACGTGAAACACCAGAGAAGATTATCAACAAATCAAAAAAATGAAGTCAATATGTGAAAGTAAGAATTAGTTCAACTTACTACTGAGGCACTAACTGAGAAAAAGAGAAACCAGAAAATCCCTTTCAAACAATTTGAAAGCGCAATTCAGCTGACCATCTCCTGGTCCAAAATATCCCTCATCAAACAAGCTAGGAAAAATTGGAAAATTGTGGTTTTGAACTGAATGGTGAAAAGCAAATGACAAATGGACTATTTATCCACATTGCACAATAGAACCTGCTATCTATAGAATAACATGTAACTACAAACAATTTGCGATGACCATTTATTCTTGGCTTTTGGATTTTTTTTCTTTTACATTTCTCCTGTGTTGGAGAGTTAGGTTTGAAGACCCTCAGCTGGGGTTGTCTCTGATTTTTGGAACAATTATTTTGGCAGTAATTTAATGGTTGATATGTTTTCCCATGGTTATGGCCTACTACTATAAAGCTTGGTTATCAATTGCTGTCAACATGCTTGATGATGTATTATTTATTGTCACACTCGGTTTTACTCTATAGACTTTTATTTCTAATTCAATATTTCATTTCCAGGCCATTTCATCATAGCAGCCTGGATATCAATGTTGACTGCTGGCACAGTTGTATCCTTGCCTTATTCACCACTAGGTAAACGCTGAGCAGTCATTTGTAACACATTTCAGTGCTTCAAATTAGAATGAGTGAGCATTGTAACATAAGATATGTGAGTTTGTTATATCACAAAGTGGAGGAGGATTGGAAAGTGGAAACAAGAATAAGGGAAATTAATTTAGATTCACTTTTATGGTATATTGTTGAGATAGGATGGATAAAAACAACAAAGAAGTATCCATTGTTCTTAAAGAGTTGAGAAGTTAACTATCATTAAATGTGCTATTATTTTAATATCTTTGAAATGGGATCATTTCTGGTGATATGAAGGCTTATAAGATCAGTATGCTTTACAAGTGTATGGTTATATGAACAGAAGCTCAGACTCAGAAATATTGATTTGATTTTTAGTACTACCTGTCCAGGGAGTGAGGATGAACTAGAAGATTGATTGCTATCTGTACCAAGTATCAACAGATCATAGTTTGGAATCTTATGCCTTTGGTACTCGTACTTGTTAGTTGTTCAGTATTATTGGAATATGTTCAAAGACTTAATCTATTTTATTAATATCATAATTGGTTTGGGTTCAATTCAGATCGAGGTGTAGTTTGTCCCCGTTTTGTCTAACTTTTTTAAATGTTTTCATATACTTTGGTTTTGGTATCTCACTGTTTGAAATGATTGAAGACATGAATCCAAACCTTTTTGAGAATAGTGAAAAAGATCATATTTGGTACTTTTCATTTTTGTAAGCAGTGAGAAGAGGCAGCCACTGTCCAGAAGAGATTAATGTTACTAGATCTAATCTACAGAGGAATTGCTTGAGAATCCACTCTTCAGATAGTAAAAGAGAATTACTTAAGATTGCTCATTCAGGATCACTGGGTTATACACACTTTCCATTTTATTCAAGAACGCATCCCGCTCAAACTGTGACTATAATATGTGCAGCAGCTTTGGTGGGTTCTTTCTTTCCCACTTTCTTGTATCTTCTTTGATGTTTTCTTCATTTTCTGAAGTTTGTTATATATTCCAATGGTCTAATAGTCCTACTCTTATACTTTGAAGTGTGATTATTATGTGGGTTTAGTTCATTTTATTCTCGCCTAGAAATCTTCTGTTGTCTTGCCTGTGAGGCAAATAATTATCTTTCTTGGCCTTTTTCCAAGATATACCAGGAAGAAGAAATGAAGGATATGTTTTAGATATGCTAAAAAATTTAGAGTTGAGGTTTCATATTACACGAGCAGATATGGTTTTGAAGCATGATTGTTGGATAATAAACAATCAAGAAGATAAGGTTTTAAAGCATGATTTGGGATTATAAATAATCAAGAAGAAAGTAGAAATTGAATTGGAATTTTCAAAATGCAATATATTTATCAAGAATATAGATTTGAAATAGCAAAAACTAAATGAGATAATTGATTAACTTCCTCCTGCCCTTGCTATGGAGAAGATTGCAACCCTTTACATTCCTCACATACCCATTGAATGAGCCAAAGTCCCAGAATATACTCCAAAAGAGCCTGTATTTCTATTTTCAGTCTAGTGAACGTTCCAAGATGTCACTGAAGAGAAGAATATGAAACATATACCTTATTACGTGTTTTGTTGTCTGTGTTATAACCATAGTTGTTAGTATCATCCAAGACAGACTATGTACTGTGCTATTGTGTATCATTTTGTACTAAGTATTGCAAGAAACTAAATCTGTATTGCAAATTATCTTGCGTGTTGCACGATATAGAGTTCAGCTTTTATAGGTTATAGCTTTTTAAGATACACTTTAGTTTGTATTTGGATGGAAAATCATGTTAACTATATATTTTATAATGGTTCATCTAATTTTTCTTTTTATATTTTCATTTGTCAAAGTATCTTAAGATACACGATACGGTGCAATACAAAATTGAAGAAAATGATACTTCTACGACACTATACTAAATTCTGGTTATTATAGATGTCTCGCCTATGTGTTTATGGAAAATTCAGTGGGAAACTTTCTAAGCTTTGCAAGTCCCCCTTATGATTTTTCACCCTTAGGATATACTTTTCAGGCTGTTATTCTGGCCATTGTTATGCCATACTTCATTTGATCAGAGAGATAAGTGACTTCTACACATTGTGTTAAGATTTTGTATTTGAACCCACAAACAATAACTGCTTGCATTTGGATTATTATAAAGAAGATATTGCTATAATATTTGTCCATCCTTCATCAACCTTCCCCAACCTATGCAGAATGCAAGATGTGCAGCGGAACAAACTCAAACTGTTACCCGTCAGGCTCCTACAATTACTCATATTCCTGGTAATTGCTGATTACCAATATTTATATTGTTAAACTCTATTATGTGCCCCTTTTATCAAATAATAACCTCTCCTGATTGTTGCAATTATATGCTGTTCCATTTATCAGAATCATGCATTTAGATCTTCAAATCAATAATAATCAAGGGCCTATTATCCCTTCTGAAAGTAGTTTTATGCTCTTGAAATATGGACAATTACTAAGTGTTATTAGGAAATGTTGAAATGAATTACGAAGTTGTATATCATGATATAAAACAAGAAAAATTGGTATCCTGTTCTTATGATAAACAGAAAAATTAAGTAACTAATTGTCATACTCGTGAGATACTCCAATTTTTTTGTTCTTTCTCAATTTATTTATTCTGATTAATTCATCTAAAAACCCCTGGAAACATGTCCATCTCTATACACTACTTTTAGACTCTTGCAAAAGTGTGTTCTTAATATCATATCACGATGAACTGACCTTACAGGCAAGGAGAAGTCGCCACAACTCGATGATGGAGGCACTGGATTTCCACCTGGTGATGATGGTGATGGTGGCGGTGGAGGAGGGGGAGGTGGAGGCAACTGGTCTGGGGGTTTCTTCTTTTTTGGGTTTCTTGCTTTTTTGGGCTTCTTAAAGGATAAGGAAAGTGAAGGACCCTACAGAGATGACCGAAGGAGGTGAAAAATTTGCTATCATCATGTTCCAAGGCAAATGCATGCTTTAGTTAGAAGCTCTGCTGTATTCTTTCGTTCCCCTTCTCATATATACATACATTGGATTATATCTGTTAACCCATCTACTGTTCTTCAAGAAGTTATTGATGTTTACGGGTAGAATTTTGCAAAAATTCATTGCGTCTTTAACGAATTGAGCTTTAGATTCCGCCTTGGGAGGACAAGCATCGTATTCTTATAATATTTATCGAGGGTCAGATACCACTTTATGGTTAGTTTTGGTTGATTTATAAGTTATGATTTTAGTGCCATTTCGGATGTAGTTTCTGGGGTCACTCTTCCCACTTTGGCTCCTGCCACGAGCAGTCACTGTCCCGGACGTTTTAAGTGGGATTTCAGGGATTCGAATCCTCTATTTATTATTTTTTAATTTTGATAATTTTTTGCTTTTTAGTTTATATCAAAATATATATTATGAATTTTATTTTTTTATTATTTTTTCTCTTATTTCATTTTTATTTCTCTGATATTACGCATCATATCTTAGCATCCTAGAGATAGAGGATCTTGATCCGGGCTTTCGGTGATGCCGTTGTCTAGCCTACTTATAGTAACTTTCTAGAATTGACTGCTGCAAATTGTACATTCAGTTTGCCTCTGAATAGAATTCTGAATATACTGTTAGTAAGTAGTGACGGCTTTCGCGAGTCATATCTGCCGCTAGAAAGTTGAAATGGATGACCTTCTTGGGCTTAATCTGCGTGTTATTAAATAGTAAATGTAAACATATGCCTTGCGGAATTAACAATTGTTTATATACATATGAATATTTTTCGAAATTACTTTGAATTTTCATGATGTTATAAAAAAATGTAAAAATAAATTTAATTAAGAATAATTTGATAAACAAATTTAAAAAGAAACTAATTAAATAAGGAGATTTAATAAGTTTTAGATTATTATAAACCATGATTTTTGGGCTAGTTAGTTTTTTGATAATCTATCTGAGGCAAACCGTATATCACTGGTCATGCTTTTATAGGTGAAAAATGGATTAATTTTAAGTTTTCATTTCAGATAACCTCCAATCTTGTCCGTTCTGGAGGATCCTTTACATAGGAGATCGAAGGGTATCGTTCCCATTCTCTCTGATCGCTATTCTTCTTGGAGCAACAGAACATAATATTATTTTTTTCCTTTAGCTGACTCCTTATGAATTCAGGTTATTGCCCGAAATTACGATGTTAAATCGTTTCGCCGCATTGCAATGTCTTGTTTCTATGACTAAGTCCTCAAACTGAAACGTCTCTTCTCGCATGTAAGACTATTCAACCCCCATTGCTATTCAAAAAGCAGTAGCAAATCCAAAATTGGAGGAAAGACCAATCATACACGCACAAAAATATATTCCTAGAACTTTCAAAAACTACTTGGAACCAGAAGAAAAAATACTTTAAAAAGGAATCATCTTAAAAATAAAACCCTAGACCATTGTTAATTTGTTGGTCTTGTCCATGTTGTCTCCGAGGTGATGGTATTACCATAATAAATCTGCTTCGAGGACTCATCCCAATAAACCTGAATGGCAAGAAAATTTTGTCAAACATCAAATACGATTATAAGGTCCTTGTACATCATCATTATTAAACACTGCCTACACACCTGCCAACCAGATGGAAGACCCTTAGAAAGTTCAACCAGATCAGGCTGCTGGTTTTGTTCAACTGCATTCAGTGGCACGTCAACAGATCCACTTGCTGCTTCTGCCCTCTTTCGCTTGACTCGCTCCCTCCTACATATAATAAAGTATAGCACCATTAAATTGGAAGTCAAGAAAAAAGAAGTCTATGAGCATGTGTGTGTGTATGTCCAGAAGATGACTGGTGAATGGGTAATTTAAGATTTTTTAACTCCCATACCAATCACCACCCAGGGGCTGGAAATTAGCATTATCTTTGGCCTCTCCACTTGTAATTTGCTTCGCATGCCACTCCTAAAATCAAAGAAACATAAGACACCAGAAATAGAATGATTGCAGTATCATGTAAGGATTAAGACATGCAAACCTCTATTTCCCTCTGGCGCTTTCTTTCTAAGACCTCATAAGCACTTTCTGGTTCTACCTCCTCTTCAAGCAACTCCTCTTTGGCTGCCTTCCACTGAAATAACAATATACAATTTATGACAATGCAGAAAGGTCAACACATTAAAAATTTGAGATTGAGCTCATGACAAGGAAATTCTCGAAAATATGATACAAAAACCAATCCAGTTCCACTTAACAAAGATAAAAATAAAAGTCAATAAAATGGGAAATAGGAAACAAGGATACCTTGTCCACCAAACTTGAAACTTTTTTATTAGACTTCAAGGAGGAGCCAACTGTAACTGCACGTTTTCTACTACGCACAACTGAAAAAGAAATAAGGTAAGAATCTTGCAGCCTAGAATAGCAGCAGGATTTATTGTCATAGGGGCATCAAATGCTTTTAATATGACTCTACACAGAGAAAACAAGTATAAGTAGGTTGAAAAGATCAGATAGATGCAGTGAGCAAACATTCAAATTATAATTGACAGATCGAGACAGAACCCAAGAGATAAACTTTCATGTAGAAATTCAAAATCCCCTACATGATTGAACCTGAGCACTTGGAAGATCATGCTCTGATAAAAAAAAAAAAAAAAAATTAAGGGGGTTGGGGGGTGTGGGACGGGAAGGACCAACCAATACCAATGAGAAATTGTAGTTAACTAGGATCAAAACCACACTAAAAGTTCTTGAATCCCTAGATTGTCATTACAGCCAAAGGATCTAATGCCCAATCAACATCAGCAGCTTATATAGAAGTTTAATACTATGAAAGCACAAGTAACGTATAAAATCAAATTAGTTCAATATTTACCTTTAGTTTGCACCTTAGCAACTGATGATGTGGCAGCACTACCTACAGCAGCTGCAGCAGTAGTTGATGGCAATGAAACAGCCACATCAGCTGAAACAGAAGCAGGTGCTTGAATGCTGGCAGAGGTAGAGGGAACGTCACCAGCTTCACTATTAGCCCCACCAACAACACCAGAAATATTAACATTGATGTCAGGTAAGGGAATTGAACCAGCTCCTGCAAATATTCCATGTAACCAGTTTGCTCAGAAACAAGGGTGTCAAAACTAAACAGTGAAGATCCACTATGATAACAAGAGGGCAACACTTTACTAACTACTAATAAGACACGTTATGTACCATCTTGAAGCCCATAGTAAGCTACAGGCTCAGTGGGATTGTTTATAACTTGAGAACTTTCACTATATGTATTGGGAACTGCACTGTAGTAGAGCTGAGCAGGTGGCATAGTAATTTGACATCCCTCGACAAGTCCATATATATTACTGCTTGGAACTACATTAGTTGTATGCCCATAATAGTCAGAGCTAGCACCAGGGTAAGATATATTGTATTCACTAAAAGGAAGCGACTGCCCTGTCTCAGTGTAAGATGGGAGAACGGCATATGAAGGCTCAGGTAAATCATCAGGTGGTGGTGGGGGCACCTGTTCATTATCAGGTGGTGGGGGTGGGGGCGGAGGCACTTGTTCATTATCAGGAGGTGGTGGTGGGATCCATTCATCATCTGGAGGAGGAGGAACAACAAACTCATCCTCTGGCAACATAGAACAGTAGTTAGCAGGTGGGTTCAACTGCACTTGATCTGTTTGGACAAAATCCTTCATAACTGACACATCCACTGATGTTGTATTGCCTGCAGAATTTACATCTTCCACTTCCATGTCCACATCCATATCAACATCTTCTCCAACATTAAATCCCTGCTTTTGAGTTGATTTGTCATGAAGTACTGTTGCATCAACTTGTTTATTAACTCCTACGCTGGTCTCCAAATGGCTATCAAGAGATGTAGATGAAGGAACATGCTCACCAATTTCACCGTTATCAGAAGATTTATTGCAATCTTTTAGTGCTACAGCTGAAGCATCAACCTGACAATCATTGGAAATTTCTGAAGTTAAAGAACTCTCTTTGTTCTCATCAGCTTCTACTTCAGCCACGGGGCCAATGCCTTTCTGCTGTCCACCCAATCCCCCTGAGAAAGGGAGATGTTTATCCTCAACTTCGTCTTGTGCTGATTTAGCAGTCCACAACATATCATTATTAATTGCACTTTCAAGTTGTTTAATCTGCCTATCAGAATGCACCCAGAATGGAAGCAGAGATGATCCATAGGATGCAAGAGACCTAAAATCAGAAAGCCTAATCTCAATCTCTAAGATGTATCTTGACAGTGAGTCCTGATCTTGTAGATTGCCCTTCAACCTGTTTCATATATTTGAATTCAAATTTGGAAGAAATAAGTCTTTGAGAACATCAGATAAATAATCAAAAACAAATGAGGCAGAACAGTATCAAAGGTATGCTTACTTCTCCAGTGACTTCAACCGCTCTAACAAACTCTCACTTTGTTTTACAAGACGAGAAGGAAAATCATTTTCTGATTGCTGTTGTTCAAGACATGCCTTTGAATAAATCAAATAGTCCCCATCATAAGGAGCACTCAAGGGACCAGTATTTCTTCTCAATTCATTTCCACTGACATCAGAACTCTGATGTCCACTTTCCAGATATTCATTTGTATATTCTCCACTCCATCCGTCCATCTGGGAACTATGTCCATGAGAAACCACTGTGGTTGAAGGAGAACCATCAATTGTGACTGCAGCTAAAGAATCCTGTACCACAGCTGAGGGAATGTTGGAACTATCAACACCAACAGCAGCACTTTGCATTTTACCATTATTAGAAACAAGAGTTGTTGCCAAAACCGGGGGCACTTCCCAAGAAGTTTCCCCAGTTTCAGTATTCCAGTAATAATAGCGTCTGCTCTCCTCATGCATCACCATCTTCCACCCTAAAGTAATGTCAGTGATAACTTGTTCATCAAAAGATTCAGAACCAGATAGCTGGTCTTTGGAAACCATTTCTTTCTGCAAATCACCAGCAGCAACATCATTTTCATTTTTGTCACAGCCAGCAGCATTAAGTGAAGTAGAATTTTGCATTGCTCCCTCTTGTCCATCACTATGAGCAACAAGGTCTTCAGTCGCATAGGTATCCAAATCCTTTGATTCTTCATTGAGTAAACCCTTTGCCTAACAACAATATAGCACCTTAGTATAAGTATTACATAGCTAACACAACCATTTGATAGATAAAGGTACAATACAATTTATATTATAGAAAAATGTATTCTTTAATCTTTCTACAAGGGATACATCAAATAGGGTAACATCTTATCAAAATCATTAAACAGAGCTGTATTTTAAATTTTGGTAACCAAATAAAATCATCTTATTCAGGTAGGAACAAGCTATGGTACAACTGAACATACAGAGTTCCAATCAATGTCAAAAGAAGAATTCATTTGTTACACAAAATCATAAGCTGCCAATCAAAAGGTCATTGGTTACTTTTGTAGCTTGTATCATATAACACAGGATATCACTCTCTCAACTGTCCCTAGTATGTAAAACCTAATCCATCATACATAGACACAGACAAGTGACTCTAAAACACATGCTAAAATTTGAGTCTGGCCCAACATGGTCACAACCCCTTCTCCCCAGAGAAGTACATTAATCAAATTAATTATAAAGACCATGAACATCACCAAAAACACCATATCAAGGCCAAAAACAAATAAGAGTACCATATTGATCTCTGGTCAGGTAAAATAAAACTTTGGCTTAGAAAAAATTCGTAGGCAATGAACTACCTCTTCATTGAGCATGGGGATATCCACTTTAGAATCAGTAGGCCTTTTACTTGATTCCTCATCCAGTTCATCATCACTATATTGCCCAAGCAACAGCAGGGGATTTTGTGGTTGTTGACCTGAAGACAAAACGCCAGCTTGTCAAGCACTATGAAAGCACTAGTTTATTAACCATGCAAATAGACAGACTATCCAGAAAAAGAATGCTAGAAAACATAAATACTAGAACAGCACATGTTAGTAATGACAAGACAAAAAAACTTAAAAAGGCAAGTGGATTCACAAGCAATTCAGCTTGTATCATCAGAGTCACCTGTTACAGATGAAAAATGGTCAGTAAGGCATTAAACAAATAAAGCCAGGAACATACGAACCGATAAAAATTTCTACTGTCTGAACCTCGGAAATCCTTTGACGCTGCCAAAAAGGGGGGAACGATTGGGAGTCAATCATAATTCACTGTGGCAGGGCCGATCTCATCTGAAATGAATGTTCCCAAGACCACAGCAGCCCTAAAGTCTGAGAACAGATTCTTGGGCAAACAACACAATATGTCCCGTATATATAGTTCCATATTTCCACCATAAAAATGATGGACATTCATGTCCTCTCTATATAGTCCTTTTGAAGAAAACTGACAGAACCCACCTGAAGAAGATGGTGATTTGGGTAACCCATCTCGATGTTTTGAATCGTTATCTCCTCCAACATCATCATGTCCAGTGGAGCCACCCAACTCTCCTGGAAAGGCAAAAAAGAGCATTACATTGTCATAAGTCCTCTGCCAGCTAAAATAACAGTGTCAAAACCAGACCATTGCCAAGTGTCAAAGGGTGCAAATCAAGAATGTCTACAAAGCAAAAAAGATACAACACGAGATAAAAGATCTTTAAAATATGCATAAAAAAAGTCTCATAATATTACATGAGACTTAAAACATACATCAATACATCTCAAAGGGATCAATTTCAATCAAATTGTCTCAGTTACAAAAGCTTCTATTTTTTCTCAGATATGATGTCTATAGGAACCGAAGTTCTGAACAAGTGGCATGCTATGTCCAATATTGCGTCAGACAACACCTCCATGCAGTACAATCAATACTGCGTCAGACAGATTGGAATTTAACCAAATATTAGGGCTTGAAAGCCAAAGTGTGTAGCGAATGAACACCGAAAAAAGAAAGCATATTCAAGTAATTCAAGCGAAGAGCAATCTGAAAGCATAAGCTACGTATAGGAAAATAGAGGTTGCTTCGCATGTAGAAGAAGGGTTGATAGTGAATACCAGAGGGTTCCGCAAAGAGATCGAGTTTGACTCTGCGACCAGCGTTGCTTAAAGCAGCAAGACGACGTTCTTTCCTCTTCCCCATTCGATTTGGAATTTGAATTTCAGCGACTTCTTTTGGTAGATAACTATTGTGTCGTTGGAACTCCGGGGAACTTCGGTTTTAGGGTTGGGATTATTTGAATCTGAGACGCCAGGGTTCGCTCCTTTTCCCCTCTGACACCACAGAAGCACAAAGGAAGAGACAGGGTCGGTTGCGGGTTGCGGGTAGCGGGTCGTGGATTCCTCTGCAGTTAATCTCCTGCTAGTTGGTGCAGTATCATTACTCCTGTAATTTTTATAATTTAAAATTATATTATTAAATTTTTACATATCATAAATTTAATAACACATTATTAGATGTGAACTTTTATAACAAAATAATTATAAAATTAATTTTTCTCATTGTTTTTGGAACTCAATGTACTTGATTAGGATTTGGATTCCCTCGCAATATTTTTAATATTTCAACAAATAAAATATTATTAAATATTTATTTTAAAAATTTAAATTATTATATTAATTAAAGTTTACAAATTTTAATTGTAAAATTTAATAATTATTTGTTAAGTGAGTATTTATTACCCATACATTTATTGGGCCAAACATTTTTTTTAGTAATTGCATGGTTGCAATTAGCAAAAATGACACAAAAGAGGTTGGTGCAGGTTCATCGTGTTCTATTTGAACTCATCTAAGCTTTTGTGTGTCTATCTCTTTTGAAATTTACTTTGTTTTAATTACCAAACAAATTTTACTTTGTGTTATCCTTTGCAACTCTTTGTATTTATTTCTTTCTTAAATTTTAATGTTATCTTTAATAAAAGTTAATTTGCATATTAAACATGCGTCACTTTTGATTTGATCTTCACTTTACCTTTTAAACATTATAAACTACGAACATTTAGAGGTGGAGAAGAGGTGCTAGGAGAGCTTTGGATTTAAATTTTTTTTTTCATTTTAATATTTTTTTATTTCTTTTCATAATTTAATATATGAATTTTTTCTTTTACTATTTTTTCTTTTAATTCTTTACCTATCTTTAAAATTTTTCTACCTTAATATCTGAGGAACCTAATCTAGGAGCTTTACCCCATTAATTTTGAAAAGTTATATATATATATATATATTTAGTTTTAAATCATTCTCCGTATGTAATCTCCGAATGTATTAATATTACAAAAATAATCATTTTTTTTTTTAAGTTTCAAAGTGGATTTGAAGGCTTGACAAGAAGAAAACAAATTTGCAAGTAACTAAGGTGGTTGACACATTGAACAACATGTAAGATAATTCTATTAGTGTTGGAGAGAGTAAATAGGAAAATATTGTTCAAATTTGATATTTAAAAGACAACATTGAAACTAAAAGAAAAAAAGAAAAGAAAAAAGAAAGGCCACTAACATAAAACTAAAAAATTTAAATTACGGAAAATATACATTTTTTTTTTACTTTTCGTGTGATTATACTGTGTGGTTTGATTGCGGCAAGTAATCTCTTGTATAAACTATAGAGTATCTGTGTTTTTAAGAATTTCAATTTTTTATCTTTATTATTTTTTAATTTTAATAATTTTTTATTTTTTAATTAATATTTAAATATATTACATAAATTTTACTTCTTTTACTATATATATATATATCTTTTTAAAAATAAAAAAATTCATATTTTTGTTCATACTTATCTCACATATAAATTTTTATATGGTCCCACATAAAATTATTATGGTATTTATCATATTGTTTTGGTGACAATGATATTACCACTTGCTGTTCCTATTTATTTATTGTTTTCTGAGAATATTCCGCTTAAGCTTCATTGCAATTCAAGTTGTACTCCCTCTGTTGTCCCCCACATCATTCGCGTCACCTTGTCAAAGGGGATTCGTTACCATCCACCGGTGAGTAGCAGAGAACCTGTAAT
This sequence comes from Dicorynia guianensis, assembly GCA_037013595.1. Lineage (NCBI taxonomy): Eukaryota > Viridiplantae > Streptophyta > Magnoliopsida > Fabales > Fabaceae > Dicorynia > Dicorynia guianensis. The sequence continues at coordinate 43,145,016 of JASUAB010000002.1, forward strand.
TGATTCTTCAACACCAAGTTTATTCCCAGAGCTTTCACACCCTATTGCTGATCCTCTCGACAAGGCAAGAGTTTTCCCGTTTTCTGCTTCCCTTGATTGCCGACAATTCTTACAACAGAAGATAATTACCGTATAATTTAACGTGGGCCTCTTGACCACTCTCTAAATTTTCTTAACTCATGTTTCTTTGTGTCGGTTTTGCGGTGGAATCATTTAGATCGGCAATTTCAATTGGTTCCCATCAATGAGAATTACCATGGTTTAGAATCTAATTGCGAAGGTTGCAAATTTTGAATTTTTTATCAGAGATTATTGAGTTTTGAATCTGGAACTACTCTAAGGTGATTCTGACATGTTTCCTTATGTGAAGCTGGATCTGTGATCATGGATCCGTCTTTTACTTGTGGCCACTTGAATTCCAAGATCAATGGCCTAGGTGCAGGGGAGAGATGTATTTGCTTTGTTTTCTGAAATTTTGGGGGTCATCATATGTGGTTCTGCGAAATAATTTTTGGTGGTGTTTATAATATGTCAGTTTGAGAAAAGAAAAATAAAATATAAAGCTTGAATTTTTCATGGTTTTATGTAGTAAAACTAATTTAGTAAATGGACTAGGTGTTTAATGACGTTACTTGCTATGTTTTCTGAAATTTTTGGGGTCATCATATTTGGTTTTGTGAAATAATTTTTGGTTGTGTTTATTAATACGTAAGCTGAGAAAGAAAAGAAAAATAAACTATTAAACTTGATTTTTTCATGGTTTTATGTAGTAAAACTAATTTAGTTCATGGACTAAGTGTTCGATGATGTTACATGTCAGGTTCTTTCTTGTATTCTGACTCTGTTATGAGTTTGGTTGCATTTCAGAGTCAATAATGGGAACTAAATTGGCTAGAGTCTGGAGATTAATTGCATAAACATAGAAAAACAATTTTAAGAAGTTTCTGGCAGTAGGAAGGTTGTATAATCGATATGATACCTTTTGAAAATTATGATTCATTGATTACTTATCAGTTCTGCCACTGCCAAGTGCCAACTAGCTTCTTGTCTAGGTTTGTGGCTGCCGATAATATTGCAATTAGAGACATTTCTGGCCTCCAAAACTTTAATTGTGAGAAGAAGAGAGTCTTGCGCCCTGGTGATTTTATTCTGATTTCAGGGAGGCTGGTGTCTGGCCCCTTGCATGACAGAATGAAAATCTTTTGCATTCCTGGAGGGACACATCATAACACATTTGATGTGAGGTGCACCTTCTATGGGCTTACTGGTCCTTCGATAGTTATGCCTTACCCCTGTTTGACAATTGGATTTCTCTGTTGGGAAGTGATTACAAATGTTGGCTTCAAGTCATGCCAAAGACTGCTCTTGTGTGCCCAGTTCTATCTAGCTACCTTTAGAATAATCTCATATTATATGTTTGGCATTTAAATACTACTAGTAGGAGATGCCTCACTGGTAGATTAGCAAATCTCTTATGTTTGATACATCTATGTTGAGGATTTAAATAAAACCGAGTCACAGTAATCTATAGAGTCACTAGAGTGGTAACAAATCAGCTTATCCCTAGCGTTTTAGTTTTTTCTTTCTCGTATTAATTTAACTAGTTCTATGCCAAAATTCCTCAATTTTATGGTGCAACAGTGGTTTGTATATATGTGCATATATTCATTTGAGAAAACTTACAATTAAATACAGAAAAATAGCTACATTATTTCGTGTGCTTCAAATAAAATGAAAAGCATTACACTATTTACAGCCTTTGGGGGTCAGGTGCTTGAAATATGATGTAACAAGTTTTGGTCCTGTTTATAGCATTAAACTTATCCTTTTGTATTTATATGTTGAGTGACGTTATGGGCTTTTTTTCTTCTTTTTTTTTTCCAATTTTAATGCAGATATAGTTCCCAGTGCTGCCTTCAATTATTTTACTAATCTTGCCATTTGGGATTGTTGATCAGCTGAAGTTGGAAATGGTTAAAAGGTTTACTTTCTCTCTTGCCCACTTATGAAGACTTTGTGAAGAATAAATTAAATAGAAATATTTTACTCATTTCCATTTTGAAACAGTTATGGAGTGTTTTGATTTGGAAGAGATATCATGTTGCCGTGCATAGAGGGATTTAAGAATCTATGTGCCTCACTATTGCGCTGTTGTGACCTTGATTTATATAAGCAGTCAAGAGGCCTTGAAGATCCTGAACTTCTTGCAAGGGAGACAGTGTGTATGCTATCAGCCTTACTTTATGCTAGTGATACATAACCTCTTTTCTGTTCTCAAAAAATTAAATTGCAAACAAATGCTGATTTGTCAATCTATGCCTTATTATGAAGAATATGTATTTAAAAACTTCATTATCTTGTGTTATTGCCATGGCTTTTGAGCATGTCATCGGTGGTGCATGAATCAAAAAAAGGGGAGAGATGAAAGGAACACAGTGAAAGATGTTACTAACTTGTTTGTGTTACTGTATTCTGTTGTCTGTCATATTACTTTCTAGAAATCACTTGCAAATTTTTATATACATGTATATGTATGCTGAAGGTAAGCCTTTGGTTTGCATGTGTATGCAGTTAGTGTAAGTGAAATTGAGGCACTTTATGAGCTCTTTAAAAAGATCAGCAGTGCTGTGATTGATGATGGCCTGATCAACAAGGTTTGTCTGTTTTGTCATTGAAAAAGTTGCTTTTTGAGCATATTATACTTTTATTAGTTGATCTTATTCATTTGAATGGAAAAAATTATGTCTTGTGTTGGTACTTTTGTTGATTGTACTATATCTATACCAGAAATTTCATTATTCTCCTATTTCATGATTTTTATTTCATCAAAAAAGGTTTAGCTTTCAAAATTCTATTAGATGACACCTTCATTTTTTCCACTTTATTCTGAATATTTGCAGGAAGAGTTTCAATTGGCATTATTCAAGACAAACAAGAAAGAGAGTTTGTTTGCTGATCGGGTATTGTTTTTGTTTTTCTTCTTTTTATCTGCAAATATCTTTGTTTTGAACTGTGAAAGTATTCTGCTTTGTTCATGTCATGTTGATAACAACACATGTATATTGTATAAAAGGAACAAATTTTGGGTCTCTCAAAGCAAAATGACAGAAATTTTGGTTCTCCTCCACTTTTTCTTGATTGTTCTGTTATGGTTTCTGCTATAGGCTTGGATGATGTTGTAAGATCATTGTTATGTATTTCTCATCTGTATTAATTTGCAATTCTGTTCATTTAAAAATGTTCTTAACCCCCAACCCCCTGCCCCATCCTGCAGCCACTGAAGATATTTTGGGTGTTCAGTCTTTGTGATTCTATATTGGTCTTGGATTAAGATTGAGCTAGGCAGGTTATTTCCTGGGCTTTTTAGGAAGGGTGTATGCTGTGTACTAGAGTATCATATTTATTTGAAAACTATCTTCGATGGTTTATAAATTATAAGAACATCAACTTCAACTTTTACATTGCATAACTGTTAATGGCAAATAGTGCACTTATAGTACTTGAGGTCATTGCGACATAGTGTATGCTATTGTGCATTGTTATTTGAATAATAGCATAATTATATTACATATATAAATATATATTTTTATATATGTAATATAATCTTAAATAACAACAATATATAAAAAATAGCCTTAAAAAATATTATAAAGCCAATGAAGGGAATGAGGAAAAGCAAAATAAGAAAGATAATATAGGCAGAGGAAGATTTGGAGTAGAGAAATTGGGCTAAATAGGTCATTGAATCCCAATAACACAAATAGTGCATGCTATTTCTGCACTTTGTGAACTGCGCTGCACTATAACTCGTAGTGTAGCGCAATGGGTCATTGGTCAGCGCTAAGCATTATAGCAATCGCAATATGACCTTGCAAGTGATATAACAAGGAGTATTTGTGTGCATGCTTGCATTTCCTTTTATATGCATCATGACAATTAAGTTGATATTGTATGTTGTCATGATGATTTTAAGTTAGTTTATACACAAAACTAGAATTATACATGGAATGGATATTATATGGTACCTGTGAGTATAATTTGTGATAACATGCTAGTATATTGATTTTTTGGAAAATGAAATTACATCTCAATGCAAATTTTAATCTTGGTTCGAATTAGGTTTATTTTATGTTGCTTAACTTGTGTTCATGCTTGCTAATTTCAAAAGAGAAAATTATATTGAGCTGATGTATCTTGAAGCTTACATTTAACCATTTGTTAATTGCGTAATCCCTTTTTTAGAGGATATAACATGTTCCATTTAGATTTTACATGTTTTGCAGAAAATTTGCAGCAGTAACTATAACGTTTTAAACATTTCTATTTCAAGACTAGATTAAATGATATCTCAGCATGATATTTATTCCTTGTATATTTATTTACCTGTGTTAATTCATATTTCTTCAAGTCATCGTCTTCTCATATGATATTCTCTTTCTGTACTCGATTAGGTATTTGATTTGTTTGACACAAAGCACAATGGGATACTGGGTTTTGAAGAGTTTGCTCGTGCTCTCTCCGTATTCCATCCAAATGCCCCTATCGATGATAAGATTGAATGTATGTTATTAGAAATTGATTTATGTAATCGTCAATTTAGGATGAAGTTTCTGTACTTCAATTTTTTAAATATAAGAAAAACGTATAATATTAATCTAATTCTTTGATTTACTTACACGGGCCTTCCTTTATTGAGGGAGAAAGAAAAAAAAAAAAAACTAAACCCACATAATATCATGTTTCAGTTTCCTTTCAACTATATGATCTCAAGCAGCAGGGTTTTATAGAAAGGCAAGAGGTAATGAACCTTCTAAGAACGATTCTCTATGTTTTTGCTTCTCATTTCGGACATGACTGGTTTATATTTCTATTATTCTTTAAAGGTGAAGCAAATGGTAGTAGCCACACTTGCTGAATCTGGTATGAACCTGTCAGATGATGTTATAGAAAGTATAATTGACAAGGTGCTTTCCATTCTGTTTTTGTAAGCTTAGGTCCTTTCTGTCACTTCAATTTTTGTCGTGTACAAGAATCTTCAGTCTTTTTCTTTTTCTTTTTTTTTTTTTTGTTATTGTTGTGACAATTCAGATGACTAATTTCACCATTTAACTTTGGATTTCTTCAGACTTTTGAGGAAGCAGATACAAAGCATGATGGCAAGATTGATAAGGAAGAGTGGAGAAACCTTGTATTGCGCCATCCATCACTTCTGAAGAATATGACCCTTCAATATCTCAAGTAATGTCCTAAATAAAATTTCTATTTTCTGAGTATAGTTAGAACCATTTGTTAGTCTTTCCAGTCAACTTCTTGTCGTCACTACTCTTCACTCCAAACTGGAGAGGACAAATCAACATTGTCACTCTTGATTTCTCTAATTGACATTAGGTTACATTCACTTCTCCACACACCATACTATTGAGATGTTTGCAGAGAACTATCAGCATATCCTGTTGCCTTTTTTCTCGCCCTTTCTAACGTAATTTTTTCTTGCGTTTGAGCAGGGACATCACCACAACATTCCCGAGCTTTGTGTTCCATTCACAAGTAGACGATACTTGAAACTCAAATATTTAAATATCATTTCACTTATGGTTTGTTTGCCTATTGGCTTCAGAGCCACCTCTTACGTAAAAAAGGACATGTTAGAGAGCTTTGTCCATCTACGTTGGTTATATTTTTGGAGACTTGCATTGGTAACTTCGAAGACAAAGATGTTTGGTTTTTGTGGATTCATATTCAGTGGTGAAACGTTCTCAAAATTTATTCCATTTTTTGGTTGGAACTTAAAAATACGGTAGTGGTTTCCTTTCCTCAAATCTAGGATTTCCATGGGTTTAAAAGAGCCTATTTGCTAATGAACAGCTAGAATCTACTGGTTGCGGTGGCTCTCATCGAATTGTTTCCCATAGCAAGGATCCGATTCATATGCATTCAAGTTTATTTTCTCATTTTAGTGTCCTAAACTCTGAACAGTTTTTAAGCATATTCAAGGCATGCGAGCCTTTTTTTTTTTTCCTTTTATGGCATGGCGTAGAGCAATGGAACCCCATATCCCCAGCATCACGTGGCTCTTGTTTTTTTTTTGGGTACAATCACTTGATTTTTTAATCAGTATTGATCACAAGAACATAGTAATCTTTGGTATTTTTTGTCAGTGAGATGTTACATTCTGGTACTATTTTTTAGAGTCAAGGGAAAAACACACTGGTATTTTTTAGTAGAGGGTTCTTGCTTTTTCCTTTTTGTTTATACTGTTTCCTTGGCCACTACAAATCTAAGATCTTGGAATTTGCATACGGATAAGACTTTGTATTTTATTAACAAGTCAAGAACAACTATCATGTTCATAGCGCACATACCAAAGGCAAACCCAACCAAAGTACTTGAACTCCCAATTCATATCCTATCGGACATATCCCATCAGAAAATGTCTTTAAAGTATTGGATGGCAAATTGCATAACATGCTAAAATATTCTAATCTAAAATTGTATAAAATGTAAACAATATTTAAATATATTTTAAAATAATTCACTTCAAATATTTTACCAAATAAAATTCAATCTACACTCTTAACAAGATAAATATCGTAACATCTTGTAGTTTTCCAAACATTGTAAGCCAGTGCCGCCCTTTAAACGACAAATTAAGAACTGTAAAATAAACCACATTCAAAGGCAGACAAAATACTAGAACTATAATAGATCACGAAAAGTAAATAGATAAACTAAATCCAAGAACTGTGCCTAATTGCCTTGAAAATAATATTGATAAAAAAAAAGGGAAAATATCCGCAGCCTCCCTACTTCACCTCCAACATATTAAAGCCACTACTAAAAACTCATATTTAGTCAACCTCCTCCATCTTACTACCCTCGGCATCAGCATCAGCATCACCATCCTCCAATGGGGGCATATCAGCATCTACTTCAACAGCATCCTCATCAATGCTCAATCCCAACTTCAGCATTCTGTGGATCCTGTTACCAAAAGTGTTGGGATCATCCAGGCTGAAACCAGAGGTGAGGAGAGCAGTCTCAAAGAGTAAGAGGACAAGATCCTTCACAGATTTGTCATTCTTGTCATCATCAGCCCGCTTTCTCAGCTCCTCCATGATGGGATTCTCAGGGTTGATCTCCATGGTCTTCTTGCTCGACATGTAACCAGCCATGCTGTTGTCCCTCAGTGCCTGAGCCTTCATGATCCTTTCCATGTTGGCAGTCCATCCATACTCACCGGTAACAAGACAGCAAGGGGAATCAACAACACGGTCAGATACCACAACTTTCTCAACCTTGTCGCCCAACACCTCCTTGATCACCCTGCAGAGACCGTCAAATTTGTCTTTCAGTTCTTCTTTCTTTTTCTTTTCATCTTCATTCTCATCAAGCTTCAGACCTTCCTTGGTAGCAGACACCAGCTTCTTACCCTCAAATTCCTTTAGCTGACCAACAGCATATTCATCAATAGCATCAACCATGTAGAGCACCTCGTACCCCTTCTTCTTCAGCTTCTCCAAGAATGGGGAGTTCTCAACAGCTTTCTTGCTTTCGCCGGTAATGTAGTAGATATCATTCTGCCCTTCCTTCATTCTTGTCACGTAGTCCTTCAGGCTAGTCATCTCATCACCACTCTTGGTGGAGTGGTACCTCAGCAACTCAGCCAGCTTGGACTTGTTCTGAGAATCTTCATGAATGCCAAGTTTGAGGTTCTTAGAGAAGGCCTCATACAACTTGTTGTAGTCCTCCTTGTTCTCAGCAATTTCAAAGAAAAGCTCAATGCACTTCTTGACCAGGTTCTTGCGGATGACCTTCAGGATCTTGTTCTGCTGCAGCGTTTCTCTAGAAATGTTGAGCGGAAGATCCTCGGAATCCACAATACCCTTAACGAAGCTAAGGTATTCGGGAATCAACTCCTCACAGTTGTCCATAATGAACACACGGCGAACATACAGCTTGATGTTGTTAGGCTTCTTCCTTGTGTCAAACAGATCAAATGGTGCCCTCTTGGGCACAAACAATATGGCCTTAAACTCAAGCTGACCCTCAACAGAGAAGTGCTTGACAGCCAAATGCTCTTCCCAATCATTGGTGAGACTCTTATAAAAAGCGGCATATTCTTCCTTCGTGATCTCTTCAGGCTTCCTCATCCAAATGGGCTTCTGCTTGTTCACCAATGACCACTCGTGGGACACCTCCTTAATCTTCTTCTTTTTCTTCTCTTCCTTTTCCTTATCTTCATCCACATCCTCAACTTTACCCTCCTCTTCCTTCTTTTCTTCCTCATCCTCATCGTCAGAAATTTCCTTCTCTGTGGTCTTCTCAACCCAGAGAGAAATTGGGTAGCTAATGAACTCCGAATGCTTTTTGATCAAATCCTTGAGACGGCGCTCTTCAAGGTACTCCAGCTGATCTTCCTTCAGGAACAAAGTAATCTTAGTTCCCCTGCCAAGATTCTCACCAGAAGTGTCCCTGGTGACAGTGAATGACCCACCAGCTTGGGACTCCCACACATACTGCTCATCATCATTGTGCTTTGTTGTGACAATCACCTTCTCAGCAACAAGATAAGCCGAGTAGAACCCAACACCAAACTGTCCAATCATGCTCACATCAGCGCCAGCAGCCAGGGCTTCCATAAATTCCTTGGTCCCAGACCTTGCAATGGTACCCAGGTTGTTCACCAAATCTGTACGAAATAATGCATCTAATGAGTTAGAAACAAATTCACCAAATCATATAAACTAATGCCTCAGTACAAACCACTTCATATGTATAAAACACGCAGTGCTTTATCTTACCAGCCTTGGTCATGCCAATACCACTGTCAATAATCGACAGCGTGTTGTTCGTCTTGTCGGGAACAATGTGAATGAACAGCTCTGGCTGGGCATCAAGCTTGCTCTTGTCTGTCAAGCTCTCAAAACGGATCTTGTCCAAAGCCTACAATGCCAAACCATCGAGGAAGACAGACTCAGCACAAAATGGAGTTAACAAAATCAAGCATTTGATGTTCATATGCGATACCACTATTTTAGAGCCTCAAATAACCACACCTCCTCCCTTTCCTAAATAAAAAAGAGAAAGAGGGGAGAGGGGAGAGGGGAGAGTCAGATAGTTCCCAGGAAACTACATAAAGTATTAACACCAATACTTTCGTCTAGGTGGCTTCAGTTCTTCCAACCTCTCAGAAAACCACCATATCCTATTTTCATGTGGAAAACATTGAAAAGGCCAAGGTGAAGTAGTATATACAAGTCAACCACGTCGTTTTAAAAATGGAAAAGGCAACAAGAAGCTCTCCCACAAAAACAAAAGTGGGATCAAAACGAGTGGCAACAGCGAGCCAGAAAATTCGACATATCATTAGACTAACGCAAGAGGGAAACCTCAGTTTGATCAACGAACGAGCCATAAATCCACAACAGACAAGAAGGACAGTAATAATTATGAAGAGAAAGCGAATACAATGTGCTCATACGAGGTAATTAAGACAGAAAATCGGATGTCAAATGTATAACATAAAACTAACTTACATGATCGTTAATTAGAAAAATCATACAGAACATGTAGAAATGAGAAAACCTACGTAACGGTTAGCAGGAATGGATTCAAGGAGGAGATGTAAAGAAGAAACGTACATCAGAGGAGTTGCTTATGAGCTCACGAAGGAAGATCTCCTTGTTGCTGTAGAAGGTGTTGATGATAAGGCTGAGAAGCTGGTTGATCTCAGCCTGAAAAGCAAACGTCTCGGTCTCTGCCATTACAGATCTATCCACGACTCAACCCAAAGAAATAAGGAAAACAACTAAGAAAAGTGAGAAGTTAGGGTACTTGCGAGGGAGAACCCGGGCGGAGGCAATGAGAAGGCTCGGGAAGGGGAAAGAGGCACTATATAGGAGTTTTAGTATGGTTTCTAGATCCTTCGATGCAAAAATGTAAAATGGCACTCAAATTTCTTGGGAGATTCGGAGAAATTCCGAACAAATTCTACGGTCCCACAGCAATAGCTGGCGTTATTTTTCTCTAAGTAGCTAGTTGGCCTTTGAATTGGCTTTTTATCAATCCATACCCTTTCTATCAAAAATTACACCCTCATATTTCATTTCCTTACTCATCAATTTTCAGACAAAAAATATAATGTAAAACTTAGAAAAGATAGCAAAATTGAATTAGACAAATTTGATCATTGTCTAAAAATTGATTTCTTTCAATTATTTATTCTTATTAATTTGTAGTAACTTTTGACCTAATAACAAAAATGAATAAGATCATGTTAAGCGTGAGGCAAAAGTTTCAAATATATTATGAGATAAAATAATAATTAAATATCACCGTTAATATTTTTATTAATTGAAAAAGCAAAAGTTTTCAGAAAGGATAAAGGTTTGGCAAAAGCCTATATAATCTCGCAACAATAAAGACAAGCCCCCTTACGAAGGGAAACAGTAGCGAAATACTTAGAAGCTGAAACAGCGGCAAGTATTGTGTACCAAAACAGGCACTAGGTTCAGATTGCTCTCTCTCCATATGTGCTGACGCTGAAGGTCCCTTGAGAGTTCCCGGCAGTCCATAATGAGAGCAGCGAAATTGCACTTGCACTTAACTATAATTTTCTCAATAGAAACCATATGGATAACTGCAACTGCGTCTAATTTAACTCACAAAATCTAAAAGGAATCTCAAACCATCCCTCCCCATTCCTCGGCGACTCCCGTTTGCGAATCCTATTCCTCTTACACATCCCATTATGCAACAGCAGCAGACCCTGCTATCCCTGAGGAGGGATACAAGCCACCTCAACTGTCTACGTTATATTACTGTTATGCACAGTTCAACAAATAGCCTGGAATTCCAGGGATTTAGAATATGTAAGTTCGTATAAAATTCACTATTCTTCGGGGGTCCTTAAAAACTATTATTCCTGTTACACCCGAGACCATATAACAAATGGAAAAGTGCCCCGGAGAATATAAAGGTAAGAAAGGAAAAAATATTTTTAACGGGGTATTTGGTACTACCGTAAAATTAACAGAAAACAACACCCCGCAATTCATATAACGGTCTACATTAATTCTTTTACCATCATTTTAACGATACATTAAGAATTTGGCAACAAGATTAAGGAGCAAAATTCCAATGACTGAACAAAAAGCAAGATCACGTCATAAAAAAAGTAACTAGATAATCAAGGAAATTGTTTCGAACTGCATTTAAAATGGCATCAACCTCGACTACCATTGTAAAATAACCAATTACGGATAGTTAACTGTCAGATTTAGTCAACTTCTTCCATCTTGCTACCCTCGGCATCAGCGTCCGCATCCTCATCCTCCAATGGCGGCATGTCAGCATCTGCATCACCAGAATCCTCATCAATGCTCAATCCCAGCTTCAACATCCTGTGGATTCTGTTACCAAAGGTGTTTGGATCATCCAGGCTGAAACCAGAGGTGAGGAGAGCAGTCTCAAAGAGTAAGAAGACAAGATCCTTCACAGATTTGTCATTCTTGTCAGCATCAGCCCGCTTTCTCAGCTCCTCCATGATGGGATTCTCAGGGTTGATCTCCATGGTCTTCTTGCTCGACATGTAACCAGCCATACTATTGTCCCTCAGTGCCTGAGCCTTCATGATCCTTTCCATGTTAGCAGTCCATCCATACTCACCGGTAACAAGACAGCAAGGGGAATCAACAACACGGTCAGATACCACAACTTTCTCAACCTTGTCGCCCAACACCTCCTTGATCACCCTGCAGAGACCGTCAAATTTGTCTTTCAGTTCTTCTTTCTTTTTCTTTTCATCTTCATTCTCATCAAGCTTCAGACCTTCCTTGGTAGCAGACACCAGCTTCTTACCCTCAAATTCCTTTAGCTGACCAACAGCATATTCATCAATAGCATCAACCATGTAGAGCACCTCGTACCCCTTCTTCTTCAGCTTCTCCAAGAATGGGGAGTTCTCAACAGCTTTCTTGCTTTCGCCGGTAATGTAGTAGATATCATTCTGCCCTTCCTTCATTCTTGTCACGTAGTCCTTCAGGCTAGTCATCTCATCACCACTCTTGGTGGAGTGGTACCTCAGCAACTCAGCCAGCTTGGACTTGTTCTGAGAATCTTCATGAATGCCAAGTTTGAGGTTCTTAGAGAAGGCCTCATACAACTTGTTGTAGTCCTCCTTGTTCTCAGCAATTTCAAAGAAAAGCTCAATGCACTTCTTGACCAGGTTCTTGCGGATGACCTTCAGGATCTTGTTCTGCTGCAGCGTTTCTCTAGAAATGTTGAGCGGAAGATCCTCGGAATCCACAATACCCTTAATGAAGCTAAGGTATTCGGGAATCAACTCCTCACAGTTGTCCATAATGAACACACGGCGAACATACAGCTTGATGTTGTTAGGCTTCTTCCTTGTGTCAAACAGATCAAACGGTGCCCTCTTGGGCACAAACAATATGGCCTTAAACTCAAGCTGACCCTCAACAGAGAAGTGCTTGACAGCCAAATGCTCTTCCCAATCATTGGTGAGACTCTTATAAAAGGCGGCATATTCTTCCTTCGTGATCTCTTCAGGCTTCCTCATCCAAATAGGCTTCTGCTTGTTCACCAATGACCACTCTTGGGACACCTCCTTAATCTTCTTCTTTTTCTTCTCTTCCTTTTCCTTATCTTCATCCACATCCTCAACTTTACCCTCCTCTTCCTTCTTTTCTTCCTCATCCTCATCGTCAGAAATTTCCTTCTCTGTGGTCTTCTCAACCCAGAGAGAAATTGGGTAGCTAATGAACTCCGAATGCTTTTTGATCAAATCCTTGAGACGGCGCTCTTCAAGGTACTCCAGCTGATCTTCCTTCAGGAACAAAGTAATCTTAGTTCCCCTGCCAAGATTCTCACCAGAAGTGTCCCTGGTGACAGTGAATGACCCACCAGCTTGGGACTCCCACACATACTGCTCATCATCATTGTGCTTTGTTGTGACAATCACCTTCTCAGCAACAAGATAAGCCGAGTAGAACCCAACACCAAACTGTCCAATCATGCTCACATCAGCGCCAGCAGCCAGGGCTTCCATAAATTCCTTGGTCCCAGACCTTGCAATGGTACCCAGGTTGTTCACCAAATCTGTACGAAATAATGCATCTAATGAGTTCGAAACAAATTCACCAAATCATATAAACTAATGCCTCAGTACAAACCACTTCATATGTATAAAACACGCAGTGCTTTATCTTACCAGCCTTGGTCATGCCAATACCACTGTCAATAATGGACAGCGTGTTGTTTGTCTTGTCAGGAACAATGTGAATGAATAGCTCTGGCTGGGCATCAAGCTTGCTCTTGTCCGTCAAGCTCTCAAATCGTATCTTATCCAAAGCCTACGATAGAAGAAGTCACAGAAAACATTCTCAGAACAAATTTCAGTTCACAAGAGAAAGCATTTGACCCATTACATGTGTCGTAAAACTTCTAACCAAGCACAAGTTCAGCCGTTAATATTAACATCGATCTTAAGTAACACTTTTCAATCCAACCAAACCACATAGTCCCCAAACAAAACTCAAGAACAAAGTCAAAACAACTATCAGATCGGTCTATATATGCGAAACATTCCATTGACGTGGAAAGTATTATCACCTGCACTTTTTTCTTAGATGGCTACTGATCTTCCAACAATATGGGAAACTACAACATCGTAATCTCGTTTTTGAAAATCTCAAAATCAGTAGAAAAGCGATCGTAAAAAATTATAGAACAATCAATACCAATTCTCTACCAAATGCGGAAAACTTCGTCAATACAGCAAAAGAACAATGATTCTACCAATTGCTAAGAACATTATCACTTGAGCAGAAAAATAAACAATTCAATCCACACATAAAAAGTATCCATAGCTGAAAATTAAATAGGAAACATTTTATATGGCAGTTGATTCAAAGATTTATTTATACAGACTAAATAGGAAAAGAAAACCTTCAAGAAAGCTGAGCCAGCATAGACTAAACGAGAAAAAAGAAAGCGGAAACGTACATCGGAGGCATTGCTTATGAGCTCACGAAGGAAAATCTCCTTGTTGCTGTAGAAGGTGTTGATGATAAGGCTGAGAAGCTGATTGATCTCAGCTTGGAAAGCAAATGTTTCAGTCTCTGCCATTACCGGTCTATCTGCTTCGTAGAGAAGTTAGGGTTTCCGAAGAGAGCCGCAGAGGCCGAGCTAGTGAGAAATATGGAATAAGAAAATAGGCATGGAGAAACTGAGAAAGGAACTTTATATAAACTTACATTGGAGGGTTAACGAGGGTTCTGGATCCTTCTATGACTAATTATGTAATCAGCGTCCTAGAGAAAATCAAAGTCTACGGTCCCCAACGATCGCCCGCGTCCACTTATGTTTAGTTAAGTAGCCAATGGGCCGTTGATCTGGCTTGATTGATTCACAGCCGTTGAATTATAAGATATAATATTCTAAAGAAAATTCTAGAACTCTTTTTACTTTTGCCTTTAACTGCATAAATTTTGATTTCGAGATCTAAGGAATTTAAAATCTTAAGTCGTTAATTTTAAAATTTAAAATTTAAATTTCTAAACGGATAACAAATTTTCTGCAACATAGGATTATTGTGTATGGAATTAATTTTAAATTTTAAAATTTAAATTAGTTTTGTCCAACGATTTAGACATCATCTAATTTGACTATAATCGAAAAATTAACGAAAATTAAAAAAATAAAAAATGAAAAAAATACTATATTAAATTATAATAAAAAAATGAAAAAGTCACTAAATTAATTAAAAATAAAAAAAATCCAAAATCCATAACCATCCTGTCAAAGTCGGCCACCATCTAAGCCTTAATTCGCAAGTCATAATGATCTTGCTCAGCAGTTATTCCCAATTAGACTCTCACTTGCGCTCAGGCACACCTTTTGCTTGTTTGTTTAGGTATTGGACATTTTGTCGTTGATTTCTTCAATTCCCTTCCCTCTTCTTAAAATAGGGGATACTTTTTCCTGTAACAAAATTATTGCTTTTTGGTCCTTGAATCTTTGAAGTGGCGTTTGGGAGCCGGGAAAACAAAACCCTAAGAATGCAGAACATGGCGCAGGGATGGTTTTCACAGAGCACTGACAGTGACAACCAGCAGAAACCCTCGTCCTCTCTTTTGGCCGAATGGAACTCGTACGCATCATCACGATCGGCGGAGGACAGCTCCAATCTGGGGCTTGGTTTCGATTTGGAATCTGCCGTTAGGTCTGCTAACGACACTGTCACCGGCACTTTTAACGTGTAAGCCATGCCTGCTACTTCTTACAGTGTATTTATGTACATTTAGTTCAATATAGATATGTGATTTTGATTGTTATGCATTTCATAGATAGCGTGATGAGTTCGCCGAACTGTGACTGTTACTGGAACATGTGTCTAGGAGTAAAACTTGTTTCCAAATATAAATGCACATTCGTGTGTATATTCATGATCTGATTAATAGTGACTAATAATATCCGTTGTCAGGTTGTATAACTGAAAGCTTTTGTTGAAATATGCTGTAGCATTGACTTCTTTTTTGCTCATGCTGTACTGTCGACTGATTTCGGTTTTATTTTAGTGAAAATATGCAAGAATGCCTGGCAAAATTTTATGGGAAAAATATCATTGATGTTGGAAGTTAAATTTTTCAGTTCTTTTTGTAGACCTGGTTATAATTTATGGTACACAAGTTTAGCTGCTAAGAGATGAAATGTTCAAAGATAAGTTTAGAATAGAGAATAATACTCAGATGGATGTGTCGTCACATGTGAAGTACAATCACCCCACTCGCACCAAAAGTAAAAGAATTGCATTCATGACATAATTTTAGTATAGTACTCCTTGATCTTAAGCTGTCCATAATGAACAGAGAGATGTGATTGAGAAGATAATAGATATCTTTCTATCCAAATAAAAGTTAATAGCATTACTTTTGGTAAATATTTTTGTGTATAGAATCATTAAAAAAACATTAGAAAAGCCCAATAATTACGGTGTAATAACCAAGAAGTTAAAGATAATGATAGAAAGAACTCTCAAGTTTGAAGTTTCTAGTATTGTATTTCTACATAGTAATTATTATAATTTTAAAGAAGCTCATTCCCCAGCTGCTGGTTTTGTACTTACCTTCTTCTTTTATAGTAATGTGGAGACCATGGATAATTTGACTAAGAACAAAATTCCATGAACGAGTCTGAAAATGATGAGCTAGGTATGAAAACTTTGTAGTGTTTCTGATCTGAAAGATGTGATTATTGTTACATCATTTGTTGTTATGAAGTAACAATAATGCTGAGGTTATACAGAGCCTGAGCTGGAAGGGCAAAAAGTACAGAAGGGCTTTTGCAAAACCATGGGATTCAAAAGGGGTGAAGACATGTGCAAGTTGGTTATCTCAGTGTAATACAAATACTGAATTTGATACTGTGAGATTTGAGGATGACTGTCAAAATGATGACTGTCTGTTGAATTCTGTGGATGAAAATTGATAGAACAGTGCAACAGTAATGAGGGAATTCTATTAATGATCAAAAGGAAAAATTACAAAGGAACTGTCACTGCTGAATCAGAGACCATCCTACCCAGTGGCTATTCAAGGTGCCACAGTCCTCCCACTGCTCAGTACTTCCTGCCTTCTTTCCTCCCCCCAACTCCCTCCTATGTATCCTACTGTCTACTCCTAACCTAATCATTCCCTGTTGCCTCACTGCACTACGCGTGAGCCCTCTCATACCTCAATCTTGGTGAGTGGTCCCCCTCTCATCTATGCACTTACGCCCACCTCTTCTGTGGTGCACTTTCAGAATTGGAGGTCTAACAAAAATCATTTGATTGGGAGGAGACTTTTGTTATCTCAGTGTAACACAATACTGTGTTTGATACTATAAGATTCAAGTTGGGGATGAAATGATATGAATTGGTTGAAACAAGAAAGAAAGGATTATGGCATAGCTGACATATTTCATTTATCATTTACGGAAAAATGATGGTTGAGTGGAGCAGGGCATAAGTTGGGCCACCCTTGATCATACTGTGCTCTTGAGAAGTGCAATCTGATGGTAATCAATTGATGGAAAGACAAATGTGTAGTAAGAATCTTTAGAACAGGAAGGCCAAAGTTGAATGCCTGGCCAAGAAGATTGTGCTTAAATTAAGGTTGCAACACAATGAATGTGACATGTACAAGCACATTAAGGAGGGCTTCACATAAATGTCTGGATCCAATGTCATGAAGGTAGCTCAGACATTAGTCAAAAGTAATCATTTCTTTAAAATTATACTTCTGCACTGTGTACATTTGAAGAAATTGAAGTTTCTGGTTTTGTGAAGCTTTTTTGGTGATCATAGTTGTCAATTGCAAATTGTGCATCATTGCACTTGGGGATCATTGTTACATTGAGCATTGCAAATTGTGTTGCGCACTACAATTGATTGTTGCACACAATCCGCACATTACATAAAATATATTTGTATATATTTAATATAGTCCCAAATAATAACTATATAAAAAATATCCTTAAAAATATTACAGCCTAATTTGCTACCAAGATTCAAAGTTCCAAACACTTAACCCACAATAGGCAACATCAAACACTCAATTGTAATTGTGTGCATGTGTATGCTGGAGAAAAATAGAAAGGATAACTTGTTTGATTGCCACCCAGGTAATGAATGCTGTTGTGTGAGAGAGAGTAGGACAGAGACCTTTAAGAAAGAGAGAGGAAGAGTCCAAGATTGAGAACCAGAGAGAGCGCACTCCCAACTCGAGCTTCAAGTGAAGGGCAGGGAGGAATGGAGAGAAATATGTGATAAGGGGAAGAAAGATGATCCGGATGGGTATTTGGTGAAATTGGTGCTAAAACAGGGCTTGCTTATTAAAATAACTCATTTTTTTTATCATCGCACATACCTTGCACATATTGCTCTCACAAAAGGGGAAAAATGAAGTGTTAGTAGTCATTTTTATACAACTGTGACCAAGGAAGTTGACTTATGTTTATTTCAAACATGAATGAATTTCTGTTGCTAACAACATTGTCCATAAGTCAATTAATAGAAAACTATTGACTCATGGAGAGATGGTTGTTGTTCAGACCGCAGAGAGATTTGGGGCAGTTAAGACTATTCTTTGGGTGGGATTCTATTTCTGCTTGTGTTATGATTAGAATTGGATTTGTCATGGCTAATATATTTGCTCTAACTTCAATGCATCTTATTTCTTCAATATGTGAAGTAGCTCTTGAAATGTTATGCATGATTCAATAATTCTGACTACAATTTTAATCAAATCAATTATATACATTACTCTTTTACCTTTGTGTGTGTGCATACATGTGCCCACGTCCCTTTCGCTCTCACACATGTTGGCTTTCATGTAATGACATTAAAGATGAAATCATCTATACTATTTTGATTCCAGAACTTCTCTTTACTCTCTTTGTACTATAAAGCTTACCATAAAAACTTGAAGTTACTGATAATTGGTGTTGAGTAGTTACTAGAAACTCAACTTATTATTATCTCTTTAGTTTTCAAAAAAAAAAAAAAAAGGATTGACATGCGTACTCTTAAAAATAGGAGGTTACTGACAATGGAAATTGGGTAGTTACTTTAAACTTCGATTTCATGTTGTCCAAAAAAAAGAGAGTGGATTGATACCCACGATGTGTGTGTCAATACACTAGTATAAATAATGGGTGAAGTCATATATATATACTCATGGTTGAGTTTTGGTGGGAATTTTCCTTCTTGTTATAGTCACACTAATATATAAGCTGACTGCCTCACTGATTACAAGTAATGTAGTACTTGGATGTGGATAAACTGCCAATTCTTCTTCTTCCTCATCTGATTTTGAACGTGGCAGAGAAGTCAGTGTTGTTGTTCTTTGACTTCTACTTTTTGATGGTGTATGTTACTGCAAACATCCAAAACTTTCATGATTGCCAATGTGAAAGAACATGCTGGCGGAAGCCTTTTATAATACTCATACTAAACATGCAAGTGGTTATGCAATTTATTTATTTTTTAATTATTGTTAGGGTTTCTAAGGGTGTGAAAGATCTACCCAGCAATTTCCAGTCTGCCACCAGTAATGTTCCTTCTGGGAAAGCACTCATGTATTTTGGTTTGCTTCTTGCAAGTGGGGTCTTCTTTGTTTTCATTGCGTTTACCTTGTTCCTACCTGTCATGGTGGTTATGCCCCAGAAGTTTGCTATATGCTTTACTCTTGGGTGTGGATTTATTATTGGATCATTCTTTGCTCTTAAGGGTCCAAAGAATCAGCTTGCACACATGTCGTCAAAGGAGGTATATTTGCTAGACGTTTATTTACTGTTTTTGCATGGTAATTAAAGTAATTTGATTAGTCATGATATGATTGCATCAGTATAAGTTTTGGGTTTTAAGAAGAACATAGTCTCTTTGATGTGATTGCTTTGGTGATATGTTTGATGTTATCATCTTACTCTTTCTCTTTGTGATTATTTTCCAGAGGCTTCCTTTCACTTTGGGTTTTATAGGCAGTATGGTTGGTACCATATATGTTTCAATGGTGGTTCACAGCTACATTCTCTCTGTGGTATTCTCTGTTATACAGGTAACGTTTCATGTATTCTTAGATTGCTTTCTTGTTGCGTTGCCCTTCCCCTTTTGTTATTGTTAATATTTGCTGTTGATTCAAAAAGCAACATTCTTTTCATGCAGTAGAATGAAACATACAGACTTTAGAGTTGCCTGCTGCCTCACCCTTGGTGACTGGATATATGTTATGGGTGTGGGTCCCATTGCATGGTTCCAGCCACTAGAGGTGTGGAAAGAATGTCTAACAGACAGATTGTGTACATATAATTTGCTCAGTGTTTCTTTCTAATACTATCTAATTTTACATTGGAATTGATATTTTAAATACCTTTGCAGGTTCTGTCACTTGGATACTACTCTATATCGTATTTTCCTGGTGGATCTGCTGGAATGAAATTTCTGACTTCCGCTCTTACCTCCTCAATAATGAGATGTTTTGGGAGGTGACCTGTTTTTGTTTAATGATAGGTGAGGTCAGCTCTTTGTCCATACAGTAGTTGACTTGTATATTTGTCTCAAGATTCATCCGTTGAAGCTCTGAACTGTCCTGAGAATATTGCTGAGTTGCTGTATTATCTAATGTTTTCTGAGGTTTTAATGTTTGCTGCCACTAAAATTGATTTATTTTTTAGCTGAAAGATTTTAATTGCAAGTGAACATTGTCTGATCAATGGGAAGTAGAAGTCTTTCACCTTCTGCTTGTTGCTTCCCTTCTCCAAATTGATTTTTTGGAATCACTACGATCTAATGAGAAAGCACTTCATGGCTAGTTGTTTTATAACTTTTTCGCATTGCTGTCTTTTGGTTTACCAATTGTCGCATTATCTCGTATTGGTTATTTTATTTTGTTATGAAGTGTTGATGGATTTGCCTTTCGGTGGCACTCTGCAATGCCTCTTCATATTGGTGGTGGGACAAATCAAATGGGGGCTGGGATCAATCATGGCTGATTAAGTGAAAATTGCTAGAGCAAATGGAAGTAAACAAACGAACTATCCACCGATTCTCTTCACACGCCTGGTGCGTTTGTTGGAAGGGGAAGATTGGTGGATTAAAATGTCTGCTTTAAATAATTGGTACTGAAATTTCGTTTGTGTGGAGTTTAGAATCGTTGGTTAAATCAAGAGTACTGAAATGATGGTCAAGTGGTTCACTGTGCTTCAGGATTTATCTATTTGTCATCCGCCGCTAATTAGCCAAGCCTTATGTCTGTTTGTGTGCCGGCTTAGGCCTGTTCCGAAGATTTGATTAAATTTCAGTGAGATGCGATGTTGTTTCCACGGCCTACCTGTAACTATATTGGTGGCAAACACCGAACAAAGACGGTCAAAACAGGAAACTAGTTATTGATCCATAAGTGAGGGGATGAACGTGAATAACTAGAAGTAGGACCACATCCTCTCTTGTGCTAACATAAGCAAACTCTAGTATTTGGGCCACCCCCATTATGTTCCTA
Organism: Dicorynia guianensis; assembly: GCA_037013595.1. Classification (NCBI taxonomy): domain Eukaryota; kingdom Viridiplantae; phylum Streptophyta; class Magnoliopsida; order Fabales; family Fabaceae; genus Dicorynia; species Dicorynia guianensis. Next base: position 43,166,075 of record JASUAB010000002.1, read on the forward strand.
TTAAAGCTCCCAGACAGCATGAATTTGTCATTCAATGCTCATTAGTTTGATGCTGATTGGTTGGTTGGCTGTTCCTTTCAATGTTTAGAGTAGAATCAGTTGGATAGTTGTCTCTATTTCAGCTTCTTTTCTTTTCAGATTCGAAGGATATGGTTGGATTGTGGTCACTAAAGTATAAAGTGACTTAACCTTTTGGGGTTTAAGGCCCAAGGTATGCTTCCCGTAGCTAATTTTTTGATTTGGGATCTGGAATGCGTCTTCATGTTTGTAAAATTATTTATGCTACAATTAGAGGATACCATTAATGGGAAAAGAAGGTACCACTACATTGAAGTGATTAATAACTCATTAATTGTTTTGTGTTTTGTAGGTCATTGTATGTGGTAGTTTATAAAATTTAATAAATTTAATAAAATAAATTTAAATTAAGTAAATATTTACAAATTTAATTTATAATTTATGAAAACAACCACACCGATGATTTATTGTATCTAAAGTACAAAGACGCAAAAAGGCTGAGCATTCCAATCTTCACTCGTGTGGAGTTTGATAGGACATGTTCAAAGTGACGTGCGGTGGGTAAAAGTAAGATTTTTATACTTGAGCTTTTGCATCCGTTGCCTCTCTTTCTAATAATTTGTAGCCTCGGAAAGTGATTCGGGAACAGAAACCCTGAAGTTAAGGAAATATTTGGACAGCAATGATGGGATAAGACAATAATTTGACATTTAATATAAAGATTATGTATGACGAGGCCATGTTTGTATACGGTATTGTCTATCATTTAATAATGGAATTATTGAGAGGTGTAGGCCATCTTCCTCATCGAGAGAAAACAAAGGTGAAAAATAAATGTATGTGGAGCACTTTGAAAGGTCTGAAAAGGAAAGGGAAGGTAGAGGGGGAGGAGAGGACAAATACAAGTGTTCAAATTAATGAATTCATGATGTAAAGTATTAACGCATTTCAGTCGGTGGTACTTCTTAAAGAAAAGAAATCATCGATTCCTTTGTTTGCATACCATGTATTTGTTTGGTAAAAAAATCTGAATTATAGAGAAAATTGCAAGGCCAATGCTTTAATCCAGCATCCATTGGTGGTTTTGTAGAAAAGATGTCCACTCAGCTGCTCTTATCTCTATGAATTTGAGAAGTAATCAAAAATTGGAGACAATTGGCCAAATAATTAGAAAGAAACAAAGATTGCAATTGTTTCTGATGGACAAGGATTTGTGATATTAATCAGTATGAAGGGAGGCATACGTGTGTGAATGGGGGGCAAAGCAACTTGGCAATTCTTTGATTGCACATTTTGATGGGATTTTCATTGTGTCGATGACAAATCTTGTTTTGGATCCTTCGAGTGGTATTATTGTGTTTGGGATTAGAAAGTCAAAGTGATGTACATCCACATCCAATCCACTGATTGCTAGCTCCACTGCACGTGTGCTATGCATCAAGGACAAAAGTTTTCTTGATGCTACAACAGTAGACCGATTAGGGCTCCACCTCAACCCAAAATCATGAGTTTTGCTACTTTTTAAAGAGAAATTTTTTTTTTTAAAATTTTTACTTAGAAATTTAATCTATTCACAGCAGCACATTGGGTGGGAGGCTGTGTTTTCGAAATCATATATAATTTTTCTTTTTCATACTCATATAATTTGGGTTATGGAAAGCCATTCAATATTAGTATCATTTCCATTAACTCTCTACTTTCAAGTTTTAAATTTTTAAATATTAATAAAAAGGGTAAATTATCATATATTATATAAATTTTAATTTATAAAAATAAAGGAATTCAAATTGTGAGATCAAAGCCACACCCAAACTCAGCACAAACTGAAGGGATTAAAAAAAAGAATGAAAAGGCATAACGACAATACAGAAAAATTAAGTTGAATTCAAAACATAAGGTTGTCCATTATGGCAGGCTGGGCACCGTGTGTCAGTGTTTCTAATTAGTACCATAGTATACTATATAATCCATAGGAAAAGCCACCAATGTGCGTGTCGTTTCATGTGCCCCCACTGCACCTTTTCTCTTACTATTTAATCTGTGGCAGTGATTGTCTTATTCTTATTTCTCATAATTTATCATTTATAAATGAGTAATTTTTTAGAATAATATATGATTTAAAATTAATTTTAAATAAATTATAAAATTTAATACAATAAAAAATTAATCTCAAATTACATATTGTATTAAAAATATAAATATACACTCGATAACTGTAATATTACTCTTTACAAGTTGCTGCATTCATGTGGTAAGAATACTATATACAGTTTAAAATCTGGAATGTGATTTAGATCCACATCAGAATCCCCACGTATGTTTCAACCTGTCCATTGTCATGAGGTGTGATTTATGGATAGAGAATACAATTATTTTATTTTTTATATAAATTTTATTTTATAAAATTTAAATTATTAAATTTATTAAATTTTATTTATTAAATTATGACACTCAATAAATTAATATACTACACCACCTAATTATTAAAAAAAGTATAATAAATATACTGTGCAAACAATATTTTTCTAAAGAATATAAGTACACAAATTTGATTACACCAAATAATAGGTGGAGCTAGGCTTGAGAGTAAAAGCGGAAACCAGAAACTTCTCAGCTGTATGTATTAATTGTCTTTGATTTATTTTTAAAACAGGAAATCCTTTAGGAGCAATTTAGGTTTGAATAGGTCTCATAATTTAATTTATAAAATTTAATAATTTAAATATTATTATAAAAATGAAATGATAAGAATAATAAATATGTGTAGAATATCTTTTCTGGACTTTATTTACCAAGCAATTTATGTAAAAGGGTGTTATTGTTTTTCATTGTTACTTAGTAGCAAATTTGACGTCTTGCAAACAAGAAAAATGATCTCAGTATTTTGAGGGATGAGAATTTTAAGAGTGAAAAATAAAAGAGAAAGAACATAAAAAATTACATTATTAAAGTATAAAATTTGTTTATATCTATATCATTACTTTTGAAACAAACCCTTTATTCCTTAGATAAGAACCTTTTTTGTTATTTTATACAGATAATAATTTTATTTTTATAAATTAAATTTTATAAAATTTATTTAAAAAATTTAAATTATCAAATTTATAACATCTCATAATTTAATTTATGAGGTATAATCAACCTAACTTTTTGTTTTGATATTTTATAAGAATTCGGTGCTTACTTTTTGCGGGAGGAATATTACCCTACCTAGAAAACTTAACAAAATGGTAGGTTGGAGGAGGAACTATTTCAAGAGTACAGAATAGCCAGGCTTCCCATCAGATATAGCTGGTGCCCTTGTCTCTTTTTTTTTTTTTTTTTCCTGGGTACAGATGCCCTTGTCTCTTCTTTTGAATGTTATTGGTGTCCCTTCATTTAGCCCATTCTAGCATGCTGATCTTCCCCTTTACCATGAAATATTTCCTCCTGCTTTTTCCAAGAATAATCTGTGCTCACACACTACGAGATGCTTGCCTGGAATTCCCATTTAATTCTTTGTACCCACAACCATTGCCATAGTAGTGCAGTATGAGTTCACAGATTTGATGATTATTGGTGCAAATGAAACTTTCTTTTCTGCCTAGAAAGGGAAGCGGATGGGTAGGTCGACCAAGATTCTGAGATCATACATGATTCATATATACGGAAAACATTCATAAAGAAGTTAAAGATTAGAGGTTACATGAGGTGTAAGGAGATATCTTCAATCAAATCAATGGTACTACTCATCTTCAAGATTCATCGATATGGGCATTTCATATGACATATTACTCAGTGAAGTCAATATACCACTAAACATAGTTAGAAGTACCCAAAAATTGTTTCACACAAAAAGCACAAAATTACTTTTTCAGCCTATTCAATACTATGGAAATCAAAGCTAGAAGAGAATAAATTAGTCTTACAAAACTTAACTCATAAATATATCATAAAATGATTGTAGGTATTAGATTCGTTGAATGTATAACTTAAATTGTAAAATCATTAAGTTTAATAATATTTTGATTCTTTTAGAAAAATATGTGGGATGAAGAGCAGTTAAAAGTATGATATAAACGGCAAAGATGCCTTTTACTTTGAGAAGACATCTGAAAAGGGTGCATGAGCAGAGTGGATTTAATCATCCAGAACTAAAGGAGGCGTATAACACACATATTCTTAGGTAAAAATTACCCCCACAATTCTTCTCCATCTGTAACTGCTTCAACCAAAGCTCATACATGCATATATTCATCAAGGGACCGAGATTCTCATCGTCTATAATACAGCAGTTGCTGCTAAATACAATTGACATACATAGCTACATATGAGTTTAACCAGAATAGTCAATTGAATCATGTGTACTCATCATTATGCAGAGTGTGAAAATGGTATTTCTGGTCCATTGCTAGCCATCATGGTTTGGATTTGTGAATTAATAATTAATAGTTGAAGCTGATGTGAGGTTGTCCCTTTCACTCTTTGGTCGTTGGTCAAGGCCACCATCCCTTTCCTTAGTTTTCTTTTTAATTCTTTATAGCAAAGACCTTCGACAGTATGACCAAAATTTGCAGATTATTAAAATGCATTTTTTATCCCCACATATTTCTCACTTCCATGTGCACTTAAACTTATCTTTCAATTCCACAGGCACTTCCCCAAATAATCCCTATCAATTCCTGTTCGATTAAGTTAAAAAAGTCTTTCCATTCCTTCCGTATATGTACCCAGAAATTTGAGAGAATTGATCAGTAAACTGATTAATGTTATCAGTGTTACTATTCTCTTAAACTAGAATTTATTGATATTGAATCTCATGTATTAAACTATGGGTCCAAATTATTGCATGGGACAAAACTTGTCCTAATATTACTATTGATGCCTAATTTTACATTTACAGTGGAAAGTGGAAACGAACCCTTACTTGCATTAATCTGATCCAAAAGTATGAGTTAGCTGCTCAGGTCATTGTAGCTATAGACTCATAGTATAGGGAGCAACCAGATGACTGGCTCATCAACTGCAACCACATGAAAAGGATGGACCACAAATGGGTCTAATTAATTGATGGAAGAAATTATCATCTTGAGATTAACCGAAACCATAGCTATAAATCGACATTTCATAATGTCTATTCTGTTTGACGATCAGCCGATCACTGTCTGTGAGATAATCATCCAAATGAACCATTTCGAAAAAGTGATAAAGCCATTTCCACTCCACATTTTTACTAGTCTATGTGCTTTTTAGCTATGTCCTTGTTTCCTGCCAACATTACAACTAAATATGGTTGGATTAAAAAAAAAAATGACCAGATAAATAAAGGGCAAACAAGACAACCCAAGTGCCCACGTGGGGAACAAAAAATGTGAAATCTTCTTTTCCCATGATTTTCAGGTCCATCAGTTTCATCTATATATGACAGTTTACCATTAGTGAAGCACTAACTAACAAGAGAGTAACAAAAATTGGAATACACTCAGACTGCAAAATCCATCAAGTTTTCAACCCACTACTTGAGAAGGTTAAATGAAGAACCAACATAAAATGAAAGTTTTACATGAATGAAAAACCAAAATGGGTATGACCATTTCTTCATTATTAAACAACAAAAAACCTATTACAATAATGAAAAGAATAAAGAAGCTGGCTCTTGGATCCAGATCTTCTTCTCCTCTTCATGTATAAACAAAACATGGGGTTTCCCCCTCTACAATCCCAAAACATAGTTCCCGTTCTCTTCTCTCAGCAATGCCTGGAAGCTTAAGGAATCTGTCACTTTCTCGCAAATTCTTCTCCTTCATCTTACTTCTCTCGATAAACTCTCTTCTCTTTTCATGTTGCTACTCCATTAATGAGCAAGGCCAAGCTCTTCTAGCATGGAAGAACAGTTTAAACAACACTGCAGATGCATTAGCATCTTGGAACCCTTCAGACCCAAGCCCATGCAGCTGGTTTGGGGTGCACTGCAACATAGATGGCGACGTAGTCGAGATAAACTTGAAATCAGTGGACTTGCAAGGTTCATTGCCATCAAATTTTCATTCTCTCAGGTCCTTGAAGATTCTCGTCCTCTCATCAACCAACATATCAGGCACAATCCCCAGAGAAATTGGAGATTATCAAGAGCTCATTTTAATTGATCTCAGCGGGAATTCTCTTTTGGGTGAAATCCCAGAAGAAATTTGCAGCCTAAGCAAGCTACAGAGTTTATCTCTTCATGCAAACTTCCTTGAAGGCAATATTCCATCCAACATTGGAAATCTCTCCAGTCTTGTGAATTTGACACTCTATGACAATCAACTCAGTGGTGAAATTCCAAAGAGTATTGGATCTTTAAGCAAGCTCCAATTATTCAGAGCAGGTGGGAACAAGAACCTTAAAGGTGAGCTGCCATGGGACATTGGAAACTGCACTAATTTGGTCATGTTAGGCCTTGCAGAAACCAGCATTTCTGGGAGTCTTCCTTCATCAATTGGAATGCTAAAAAGGATTCAAACCATAGCCATCTACACAACTCTACTGTCGGGCTCTATCCCAGAAGAGATTGGCAATTGCAGTGAGTTGCAGGACTTGTACTTGTATCAGAACTCTATCTCGGGTTCAATCCCAGGTCGAATTGGAAAGCTCAGTAAGCTTCGGCGTCTACTTTTATGGGAAAACAGTATAGTTGGTACAATCCCAGAAGAGCTTGGAAGGTGCAGAGAGCTCAAAGTCATAGACTTATCAGAAAACCTTCTCACAGGTAGCATTCCAAGGAGTTTTGGGCAGCTTTCAAATCTCCAAGACCTTCAACTGAGTGTTAATCAGTTGTCAGGTACAATACCTCCCGAAATTACAAATTGTACTTCTATGATTCAACTGGAAATTGACAACAATGCCATCTCTGGTGAGATTCCGGCTCTTATTGGGAACTTGAAAAGCTTGACTCTGTTCTTTGCATGGCAGAACAAGCTAACAGGACAAATCCCAGATAGCCTTCCAGAGTGCCAGGATCTTCAGGCACTTGATCTGTCTTACAACAATTTAATTGGTCCAATACCCAAACAACTTTTTGGGTTGAGAAATCTCACTAAACTATTGCTTATTTCCAATGATTTATCCGGCTTTATACCGCCTGATATAGGCAACTGCACAAGTCTTTACAGGTTAAGGATGAATCGCAATAGACTATCAGGTACCATTCCATCTGAGATTGGAAGCTTGAAGAATTTGAATTTTATGGATTTGAGCAGTAACCATCTTGTGGGGAAGATCCCTTCCACACTATCCGGATGCCAAAACCTGGAGTTTCTTGATCTTCATTCAAATAGTCTGACAGGTTCTGTTCCAGATACTCTACCCAAAAGCCTTCAGTTAATTGACCTTTCAGACAACAGGCTAACAGGTGCACTGAGTCATACTATTGGTTCATTAACTGAATTAACCAAACTCAACCTGGGAAAGAATCAGCTTAGTGGAAGAATTCCAGACGAGATCCTATCTTGCTCTAAGCTACAACTTCTAGACTTGGGAAGCAATAGTTTCTCTGGAGAAATTCCTAGGGAAGTGGGTCAAATTCCTTCACTAGAAATCTCTCTCAATCTCAGTTGCAACCAGTTTTCTGGTAAAATTCCATCCCAGTTCTCTAATCTTAACAAACTAGGGGTGCTTGATCTCTCCCACAACAAGCTCTCTGGGAATTTAGATGCTCTCTCTGACCTTCAAAACCTTGTTTCCTTAAATGTTTCCTTCAATGACTTATCTGGTGAGCTGCCTAACACTCCATTCTTCAGAAAACTCCCTCTTACTGATCTCACTGCAAATGAAGGTCTCTACATTGCCGGTGGGGTTGTAACGCCAGCCAACAGAATGGGAGCAAAAGATCACGCCAGATCAGCCATGAAATTCATGATGTCAGTGCTCTTAAGCACCAGTGCAGTAGTAGTACTGCTAACAATCTATGCGTTGGTTCGTGCTCATATGGCCAACAGGGCACTTAAGGCAAATGAAACTTGGGAAATGACTTTGTATCAGAAACTAGAATTCTCCATAGAAGACATTGTCCAAAATTTGACATCAGCAAACGTGATCGGCACTGGAAGTTCGGGGGTTGTATACAGGGTAGCAATTCCGAATGGCCAAACACTAGCAGTTAAGAAGATGTGGTCGTCAGAAGAGTCTGGAGCTTTTATCTCTGAGATTCAAACACTGGGTTCTGTCAGACACAAGAACATTATCCGGCTTTTGGGTTGGGCATCAAATAAGAATCTGAAGCTGCTGTTTTATGATTACCTTCCTAATGGCAGCCTGAGCTCATTACTCCATGGTTCAGGAAAAGGGGGAGCAGAATGGGAGGCTAGATATGATGTTATTTTAGGTGTGGCGCATGCACTTGCATATTTGCATCATGATTGTGTGCCTGCCATATTGCATGGAGACGTCAAAGCCCTGAATGTGTTATTGGGTCCTGGCTATCAGCCTTACCTTGCTGACTTTGGATTGGCAAGAATTGCAAATGAAAGAGGTGATGGTACTGATTCCAAGCCAGTTCAAAGAAATTACGTTGCTGGTTCCTATGGATACATGGCTCCTGGTAATTTTATTCTTTCAAAATTAAATTTTTGACTAGTTTGCATTACTTGCATAGCCCCGATAAACAGCTAATTTTGATTATTTATGGTGTATTTGCAGAGCTTGCATCGATGCAGCCTATAATGGAGAAGAGTGATGTATACAGTTTTGGTGTGGTTCTTCTTGAGGTCTTGACAGGAAGGCACCCGTTGGACCCAAGTCTACCAGGAGGTGCACACTTGGTTCAGTGGGTTAGGAACCACCTGGCTAACAAAGGAGACCCATCGGACATTCTTGACACAAAGCTTAGAGGGAGGGCTGACCCTACAGTGCATGAGATGCTCCAATCACTAGCTGTGTCATTTCTATGTGTCAGCACCCGAGCTGATGACCGTCCAACAATGAAGGATGTTGTCGCAATGCTCAAGGAAATTAGACCTGTTGAGGCCTCAAGGGCAGACCCTGATGTGTTGAAGGGAGCACTAGCAGCACATAGTTCCCCACCACCAGCTAAGAATGTAGTGTCACATGGATCTTCTCACTGCTCCTATAATTTCTCAGATGATTCAATCTGCTGAGCAAGTTTGCATCTCATGGAGAAGCTATGCGCTTCATATCAATTAATGTACAGTCTAATATAATGTCAACTAGAGCAGGCCAGAATGACCAGAAAGCAGAAATATTCTAGTGTAATAGCTTCTTTTTTCACCTTTTCATTTGTAACTGAAGTCCAAGAATCAGTATGTTGAAGGCAAATAAAATTAATAATATTCCTTAGCCTTTCTTCTAACAGATTAAGTTTTTTAATCTTCACTTGATATCAAATATTACTCTGACCAAATGATATCTTTGCAAACTAAGTGTTTACCTAACAAATTCAAGTTTTGATGTTCAACTTAATGAATAAACATACTGTAATTCAACAGATTTGTAAATTTCTTTTTGGGGTCTAAGTGTAGAAACTTCCTTGATGCTGCTGCCAGCCAGCAGGGGGAGAGGGTTTCTGGGAATCAGTGAAGGCTTAACTGTCATGAAGAAGAGAGCAAGCTCAGAGTTTGTGGGAGCTGAAAAAATAATTGGTATAATTGGATATAGGTATTTGGAATTTATTGATAGAGAATAATATTCCTTGACTGCGTTCTCTCTCACACACACACACTCAAAAGCCAGCCTTTCAAACAGTGACCACATGGTCCCACGTTTAATAGCTCACATGTCCATGTGCTGTCTGAGAGAGACTTTGCAGCCATTGAAAACTCCTTCAGAAGTATATTTCAGGCTGGGATTGAAAGCCCGTAATTCCTAATCAGATGCACATGTATCTGTAGGACCATAATAATAATAAAATATATAAATACATACATCATATATCAACTGCTCCCAAACCAACTTCAACACCACAACACCCACTCCCCAAATAAAGAAAGGCATTTCTGAAATCAAAAGTTACTGAACATGGAGAGCACAAAGCCAATCCTCAGGTAGAAGAGCAAAGTTAAAGGCTTTTGTTCTTTCCTACTGATAGTAATGTTGTAACAATGAATAAATTTATACATTATAAAGTGCGAAATGCATGTAAGGTCATTTTATGTTTGCTATATCAGTAATCATATATTTTGATTTATTTTAAAGCTTTACGTGTTTATGATGCATGAACAAGGTTATGGTCTAGTGTTGCGTGAGTAATACATCAGTTTTGCTTGCTAACCAAATAAGAATAACTGCACAATCTTGCAGCATGTCCAACATTGCAATAATTGAGAAGGGAATTTTGCATCATTTCTTAAGGTACAATTAATTTCTGACAGAAAAGTTAAAATCATTTGTTTATAAACACATGTTGTATGTAAAATTTTTAGAAAAAATAACTATGAAGTAGTATAAATTTTTATATAATAAAATAATTGATATTATATTAACAGAATAAATATTATAAAATTTTATAAAAATAACATAACATTTAATTTTTAATGAGACATAAAAGACACAACAGTTTAAGCTAAAAAATTTAATTTCATATAAAATTTTATTAAATTTTAATGTAATTGAAATTTATTAAAATATTATTTTAATAAAAAGCTTTTAAAAAAATATTATAAGCGAACCAAATTTTGTAATTTTTGTTATTTTATATATAATATAAATTACATGTTATTAGGGAAAATTATACAGCCTTTGAGTCATTAGTTACAAGTACATCATATTTTTAATGCATAATATCTATGATATGTGGATAAATGCTAAGAGTAAAAGTTTACTACTCATGTAAACAAAGACTACCAAAACTAAGTTCTGAAATTATTATTAAAAGGAGAGATAACTGTCACATTTATTAAGTTCAACAGATTACTATATAAACTTTATAAATTTATTAATTTAAATTTTTTATATAAATTCTTTATAAATTTCAATTTATAATTATAGAGAGATGGTAATGATTATATAACATAATTTTAACCAGATTTTTTTCCAGACAAAAGGGTTCCAGAATTTGTTTTCGGAAAAATAAAAACAAATAGGCTTGTTATTTCCATTAGTTTCAAAGCAGTGTTATGGCTTGTTAAGATGTTAACAGGATGTTCCGACATGGTTTGCTGCATTTCAGTGTAATTGAACAACGCCTTCAAATATTTCAAGCTATTATTAAAAAGAGTTATCCACATTCTTCTCAATGATGCAGCCATATCTAATATTGTTTTCGACTTTTCTCCTTTAAGATTTTAAGTTTAAACTTAAGATCTTATGTGTGTTGAGTAGCAGAACTACCTCCAATTAGGAACTAGAATTCTCCCTCGCTTCATGAAAGCAATTCAACAGATGTCATGATTATACCATTGTTGGCGCATTCATTCAGATCAAGAAGGCCCCTTAATGGAGCCGGCAGTCTTATTGGACACCAATGTTGATCATTTTTCTTGCGTAAGCGCACATTGAACTAAGGAATGATAGACATGCTAATCCTTTCCAGATCACACAAGCATGAAGTACCCATCAATAGGCCAGCAATAGACTCCATAAGCTGCATCACTTTAGTGGCACTTGTAGCTGGTTCTGTTTCGTTGTGATAAAAGTGGACTTCAACGCACCCAGACTAGTGGAATCTTGTGTATTTGGAGCAATGAAATGATTAAATTTGTTGCCACAGCATTATGTGCCAATGATTCATTCAACGCTATCCGTATTACACAATCTACATCTCTTGAAACATCCATGGACCCAGCCAATATTGGATTTCCAGATTGGCAAGAAAATTGGACTTGCCAATTCTGCTCTATGGAGGGCCCTGCCTGCCAAATTTCCTAAGTATGAAGTTAATGACACTCCAATCAAAACCAAGGTATTGAAGCCATCGAACAATCCTTGATTTCCTTTTCTCTTTGGGTACATCTTTACCCCGAAGCCACTGCTTTGAGGCCTGAACATATAGGTGATCCATGGAATGCTTTGACAAGACAAAACATTGATCCTCATCGCCATCTTCATCCTTGAAAAAACCAAAACATAGGTGATCCATGGAATGATTTTAATAGTAGAAAAAAGTAAAACAAGCTGCATGAAACAGGGATGACTCCATGTCAAAGAAAGCTAATAATAATTGGAAGAACGAAGATACAAAACAGACTAGTTTACTTGCTTAATCCGCCTTGGTCCCCAACTTGATGAGGGCCATCTAGACCGAGACAATGCTTCCGCATACAACCTATTGTTGATCAACCTTCTGAAAGGATAGCAAACTTAAAAAGGTTAGTTATAAGGGTATGTGTATCATTTTGGATACAACATAAAAAGAGAATATGGGCATTTCTGAAACATTTAGGCACTGGTTTAGCATTGAAGCGTAGTTAGCTAGATGACTGCTTTTAGATTAGGGTGGTTGAGGTAGTTAGTTCCCACTCAAAAGTCCCCAGCTACCTCTACAGACCAGAATGTTAAGAGTCTCATTTAAGGTTCAAAGCTGACATTGTAAATTTGTAACCATTGTTTAAAATAAAAGGAGGAGAGAATAATAGCACAGTTGTGATCCTTAAGAAACACAGCAGTCTATATCAAGAGAACTTTAAAGGTTAATGGCTGTCCTCATGCCCTTCGTCCAAGACCTAATTCCAACAGCATATACTATGTGACTTCAGAGGTAGGGGGAAGACACAGACCTTAAAGAATAATGAAGTGCATTTGGAACCTTTCGTAAAAGCAGAAAAAAAGGCTGTAAGGTATTGTAAACACAAAAAAGAAAAGACTATTCTTTCAAAAGTGAGTAAATTCTGATGCAGACAAGAGGTTAGGGTTTTCATATCCCAAAACAATCTCACTGAATTTTAATATAAACACGCACGCTCATTTACTCAACCAGGAATCCCAAGTCACAGCCAATGTGGATCCGATCCCACTCTTTCCTTTTTTGGTTTTTGGGTGAACTTGTGAGCCCGTAATGCAGCACTGAGTCGAGCCCAATAGTAATGTGGCTGACGTCTGTTTGTTAACGATCTGCCCAGATTAACAAAATTAAAAAAAGAAATTCCAACATAAAACAGAGCTAAAACTCCGTGAGTGAAAATAGGGAATTCAAGACAAAGAAAATAAGAATTGAAAACTTTGAGCTGAAAAAGATCTTACAACTGCTTGATACAAACAAAAATAGTGTTATTCATTTCCATGCAACTCTTATAATTTTATATGGTATTTGTTAACCCTAAATTTAAAAATTAAAATTCATCCCCATAAATGCATGATCCATATTAGGTTTACATAATTAAAATCTCACAGATTCATTTGAAAATCTAAAGTACATTCCTAGCATTTTATATAAAAATAATAATTAATTTTTGTTTAGAGACAATGTTTCTGCAGAGGCAAAATACATTACTCAAAATATTGAAATAAGAGACTTCTTTTTTTTTTTGTAGTACAAATGCAAGAAAAAATATTTGAACTTAAGTCCTCATGTAATATTACGCAACCCCTTCAAATTCGATCACACCTAGTGACTTAGACAAGAGACAATGTTGTTCACAACCCTAGGGGCACATGCTAAAAGTTAATCTACTGCAGGACAGTTGATTCTGTAAACCACTTTACAAATCTAATCTCACTTAGTTATACAAGCATACAGAATATGACATAAAGGTGTACTCTCTACCAATTCATGTCTGCTGTCAACCTCAACTCTCTCACGGCGATTTTTGTTATCAAGATCGCTATATGTTGATTCCAAAGAACCTGGCTTGAAAATAAACAAGCCATGGCTCGAACTGAGGTCATTGAACAACCAGTCACGCACATCCCAGAAGATTTGCACGGTAATTATTCATACTGTTTCATTTCCTCTAAATTTCCAATTCAAGTTCATGATTCTAATTGCCACCATCCCATCTATGCTTATCCACATTTCAGGACATCAGGCCCTGAAAGGGAAGTCTCAATGATAATATCATGTTCTGTTTTACCCTCTTCTAGCATGGCTCTGGTACAAAATAGCCTATTTCCATGCAAATTCTCTTTCTTGTATAACAAGGTAGCCTGTTCTGAGGATTGTTTTGATCTGGTTCTTTCATAGGCATCTTTCTCTAAATCTCCTAGTAATAGAAGTACCTCTTTCTTGTAAACCAAGGCAATGTAATAATCCGAGCAAGGTTGTGGCAGTGGGCCCGCGGAGAATTTTGCCCGCCGAAAATCCCAGAAAATATCAACTCGTCCACCTTCAATCTCAACGGATTTAAGACCCTTTTTTCACCAACACAGCCTCGATATTAGATTAATCTTGCAGGTGTACTTGTTTTCTTCAGAAGGGTTTCCCATGCTCACGCAAAGATAGTGGTCAGCAGGGTTCTTGCACCATGTCACTGTCACACTACTACATGACTCTGCAATTTTGGTTTGATAGACCAAGGTGATAGAGTTCTGAGGGCCAGCTTTGTTTTTGGGATGATCCTTAGAAATTTTTTTCACAGAACATGACTGCGGAATGGGAAGGGGTGGAGCTTCAACAAGATGATTAGGCATTGCCAATGCCTATAAACTGTACAAGCTTGAACTGAGCCTGTAAATGTGATGATGATATTCCTATAGGATTGACATTTGATTTTCTGGCCTCCAGGAGCTGGTTTTTCAAAGAACAAGAACTGGTAGAACCATAGATGCTACGTATAATAGAGGCAGAGTGGATTGGAACCATGATTTGGTAATGAGAACAGCCGCTTGATTCCGATCATATTGAAGGAAAGATTTTTGGCTCCACCACTGCAATGAAGAGAACAACTAGCATATAACCTGGCACTCAAAGTGACTATCAAAGGAGTTCTTAACCGCAGGTTGAATACATAATGTCTTGCCTAGGATTGACATGAAAATAGAGATTCCCTTTGGAGAATAGAATCTACGCTGTGGTTGTCAATGAGGTGTCAAAAACAGGATCTGCTTCTCTTTTCTACTTTTTACCTATTAATAGGTTGATGTTACAACTTAAAAATAAAGGCAAGCTGGTTTTGAGACTAATTTGGGTGCTACCAAAGCCACTTTCTGCACTATTTTCAAACTAAATATAGTAAATGTTACATTTTGTAAAAGCTAACAAGAGAAGGTTAGGTTACGACTAATAAATAATTGAAAGCTGTTTGAGATGAAGTTATGAAGATTGTCATAATATTGGGTGTTTAGGATGTCCTCTACTATTTAATAAGAGATTAATATTTTTTAGTAAATAAATAATTTTAAATTTATTAATAAATTGTCTCAAAATTTTTTAAAATTTAATTAATTTTTATTGTATCAACACTTTATTAATGATAATTTTAAATTTTATTTTCATTATTATTATACATTACTTATTCATCTTACTCCTGTTTCAACATTAAATTTTTTGATTAAGAATTAAAACTTCTGATGAAACCAATTAATTATATATATATATATATATCTCCCAATTATATATTTGTGAATCTCCCAAAAGGATGTTGAAAAATTGGTGAAATTCTTCCCTATTTTAGACGTTGTCGTTTTGTTCACATAACCAAAAGAGAGAAGCGTGTACCATATACACTTAGGCTTAATCATTACACATTCATAATAAGTTATCGATCATGTTACCCTTTTTCTACTATTATGTTTTATTCTTAATAGGTTTCACATTAATTAGAACGGGTTTCAAGAAGGTATAAAACACAGGGTACGCGAGATATTCTTAATAGTTTAATGCATGCAAAAACTTGAAACCTAAAATGTAATACAAATTGCACCTAAAATTAGATACCGCGTCAAATGATCATCTAAAGCATCACGAGTAATTTGGTTCGAAGTTTGAATTACAAAGAAGCATGCTTAGGATATAAGAACAGAAAAAGGTCGCACAAACTCACCTCAATTACTCAAAGATCAAAATCTCTGTAAAATTGTGTGAGCTGGAACTCCAACATTAAGGGTAGTTACTGTACATCATATAAATTTAAAAAGATATATATCCCTGTTAGACCTGAAATCCTCATGATAAAGCCAAAAATTTTCCACGCGGTGTAGACCGGCTTCTTCTAAATTCAGTCATAGATGTATTGTTGCCTTCCTTGAGAGTGCGTCCTGACCCATTTATAAGTTTGTTTTCAATTTTGCTGGACAATAAGGGTTCCCCTGCTTGCCCTGTTCCTCTGCATGTAAGAAAAAGGCTCAATTATTACGAGGCTACAAATATCATGTAACTTACAAACAACAAGACAAGCAAGGTTTCTCCATGCTTCTGATGGTCATACCTTGGTTCAAGATTCTGGGAATTCTTTGCGAAGTTCTGACGCGACTTTTTAAGATTTAAAGCACCATAGGTTGGGGACTCAGTTAGGCCAAGATCATTTTCTGGCTCAGAGTAATCACTCTTTCGAGGAGCCTCCCGTGTTTTTTCCCCAGCAATGTCTATGTCGGAGGTCAATGTAGGTATCAAATCAGACTTCTGAATCCCAAAGGGCACTTGTTGACGATGCTTGGCTTTGGCCTTGGTGTCAACCTTGCTTTTTCTTATGCCGCCTTGTCTTACTACACTAAGTACTTCCGTAAATTGTTCCTCTTCATGTTCCTGATGAATTTTCTGGGAGTTGACTTGCTGGAGGTTGAAGTGCGTCTCAGAAATGTTATCCTCCTTAAATGGCTCTTGTGAATTCAAATACATCCTAGAGTTACTGTTAGTAGATGGGGCCATAGGCATTGTGTTGAGAGATTTATTGATAGGTACTCTAGCTGGAAAAGGATGCTTTATTATTGGTTGGTTGTCCGCTGTGTCAATTTTGACCTTGCTCTTGAGGATAGACCCTCTATCAGTGGATAGTGATCTCCTGATAGGAGGTGAAGGTGATCTACCCTTCCCCGTACTTGCTGATTTCTCTTCAGCCAGAAGGGGCATTTTTGGCATGGAGTCCTTGTCCACGAATGTTGAGGGAAATCTCGACCTCCTCTGCTTTCCTGAGGAACAACTTCCATCGTCAATGGGTCGTTGACAAGTATCAGGCTTCATGTTGACATTGTTACCATATTTGGGCAAACGAAAAGGTGAAACAGCTCTTGGTTTTTGAGATTCTATGTTGTTACGAGAATTTCCAGCTTTCCATTGCTCCAATTCAGTTTCCTTCCTCTCCAATGCCGCTTTGAGGTTTGATATCTATAACATGTGGTTATAACTGTCAAATATCTCTTACATAAGTTGTATGTAAAATTGCACCAGATATGACCAAGAACCAAACCTCTTCCTTTAGTTCTCGAATTTCACCAGTTTCTTTATTAGATTGTGCAGCCCCAAGTTCGATGGATGCAACCCTCTCAGCAAACTTGAGTGTGCTAATTGTCTCCCCAAGAGCATTCAGTTCAGGATTTATGTGAACAAACATCAAAGTTTTTGCATGCCCACCTATACAAATTAAAAAATGATAAAACCAACAAAAGAAGCAAATTAAGGTTAAGTTGTTTTGTTTTTTAAAGGAAATCCAAACTAACAAATTAGCATGATGATATTGATATCCAAATGAATCAATGTTGCCATCCAAATAACAAATCACTCATCAATGTAAAGTAACCCCACTAAATAAATAACTATATTACACATCAGACAAAATCTGCACGAACAATACAGATTATGTTAAACTTTCCATAATATCTAATTTAGACCCAATGAAAGAGAAATGGAAAAGAATTGCAAATCTGGATGCCGCTATCTCAAATAATCATGAGTAATTTGCACTAAAGGAAATGAATGGAGAACGTATTCCAATAGAAATCTCTGCCTATTTACCTAAAGAATCTTGTAACACCTGGGTGAGCTTGCTATTTCTGTAAGGAACATGTGGACTCTTCTGTGCCAAAGCAGAGATAACATCCCCAAGTGCAGAAAGTGATCTGTTTATATGCTGGGCCTCCTTTAGTCTCTCACCAACAGCCTCTGATTTGTCCACCCTCTCACTTCCAGCCAAATCCACAAGATGGAGGCAACCCCTAAGAATGGAGTTAGAAACTAACTCTCTTCCCCAGATATGAACTGTCAAAATACTGCAAATAGGGTGCCAAAAAATTTAAGTTCATTTGACAATTAGAACATCCATCTATATTCATGAAGCGGAAATTTTACCTATGAGATCGGCTACTTCGCTCATTTAAAGCTGTTGCACCCACAGCACGATTCTTCTGACCAATCCTCATCAAATCAAGAACATCTTGAGTACAATTAACTGGAACTAAACATGCATCAGGCACATTAAGGCCATTCAATTGAGAATTGTTTCGAATATCTAATGTATTTATTGTTAAGGAACTGAAGCAACAAACAAATAAATGCTGTTGCCAATCTCCATGCAAAAAAATTAGATGTTAGAATATAAAACTTGTCAAAAACCATCTCTCCTAAAAGTTTAAGCTATTAGGTGAAAATCCAAAAATGTTTTTATAACTCCATCAAAACCAAAACAAGGATTATGATATAACATAAATACGGTACTGCTAGTATGATTTGAAGGATATCTTCTATTAGAGCCATTGCTGACTAACAAGTCTCTCACTTGTTCATTGTATATTTCAATCATTTGGACTCCAACTTCATATTTTATGGCGTCTGCCCTTTCATTTGATATATAAAATAAGTCACGCAAAGCCCTATAGTTTACACCCCATGTCTCTTCAGTCATCAGATCAGGGCCACTCTGCACAAGCAGTAAACCAAACTAAGAAATCTAAATAACATAAATGATGAGACAACAATAAATTTCCAACTTAAACAATTTCCCAGCTGGTTACCCTGAAATATCATTACTCTTTCGTGCCTAAGGTTATAGTTTCCCTTCTGAGTTGTTGAACAACATAATATTTAATTCAAATACATAAGCAGGTTGTATAATTCAAGAAGGAAGCTACTATTTAGGGGTTGGATAAAGTTTCAACTGTATTCCCATTTTCACTAGATATAATTCCAAACCAAGAAAACAACTAACTATAAGTTTGTATTGGGACAAATCGTATACCACTTTCTTAGAAGAGACTATATCATGCATCAGGAAAGAAAAAAAAGAATAAACAAAAATATGGTTTGCAGCTAGTATCTATATAACCCCATAACATGTATCCTCCTCTTTGGCATGACATACGCAATAACAACAGAATAACTTGAAATAACAGGCAATACCTTGAATTGATTGAATGCCTAGGTAAATTTAATTGCTTATATATTCTACAACTATTCTGCATGTGATATTACCATTGTGTAGGTCTTTCCTGAGCCAGTCTGTCCATATGCAAAGATGCATGTATTATATCCATCCAAAACAGACCTGATCAACGGTTGGGTGTCAGCATATATTTGTTCTGCACAGAACAATGAAAAATCATCATCGATAGGTTCAAATAACAACTAATAAAATAAAAACTTTTATCTTACACATAGCTCTTTGTAAATCAACCATAAATGCCTATTTATATTGCATTATGATAGAATATCAAGATGATTGGCATATAAAGGCCCCGTATACAATTCCCAATTCCTATTTTAACTCTTTCTTAACCTCACAACCGTACCCCTGCCTATCCAAGAAAAAAATATTATAAAAAAAACGCATATCATTTCATTATCAATACTTTACTACTAGTGATTATCTTTGATAATATGAATAATTTAGCTAGATACATAGAAACAAAGTACATCCTGTTCCTGTATCATTTACAACTAAACATTAAAAATTGAAATACCTTGCGTGACATTTGTTCCAAACACCTTATTAAATGAAAATACTCTTCGTGCACCCTTGCCTTGCTTTATGGGATTGACGATCATGATGTTTCCATTTTCTCCTATATAGTCTACTGTAGACTGTCCATTTGATTGTCCAGGCAAGAAGGGCCTTACTCTACAGTGGACCCTAATGGCTCCTGTGAGACAGAAAATTTTAGAACTCTACATATGTTATGTAAGCAGGTTCAAAATTATCTGTTGGAAAGTGTCTTCAATTCTTATGTACCTTTGAGGTCTTGTACTTGATTATAAAGAAAACGGTTTTCCTCTAGAACCCTGTGGTAGGAAGAGGAGGCCACTTCAAGGCTTTTGATATGATGTTCTGAGAAGGACATATAGTTTAGATCAATCTTACAAAAGATAATAGAATAATAGCATTTTTATAAGAGGAGGATATTCCTCATGGAAAACTAAGTTTTAAATCCTCACCTAGCCTACTTAATTCTTGTTGCCACTCTGATTGAATTTGCTTGACCTCCAGTTTAGTCTCTTCGAAAAAGTATTTCATCCCCTAAAGCAGTAAAAAAAACCCTTAATACACTCTTATGATAAAGCAATACAAATTGTCCATTCTCTTTTCTAGCTGTATACCTCAAGTTGTTTCTGTTGAGTATCAATTATTTCAGTATGTTTGACAGAATAATTGGTATTATGCCGAGAACTGTCACCTTTTCCACCACAAATGCAGAATTTGGAGAAATCATTTGCTGCCAAACTACTTCTTTGATTAAGATATTGTGAGATAGCCTCTATGAATTCTGTTTTTGACAGGCAACCAATATCGCCTTTCAGTATTTTCTTCAAGAAACGTCCAAGCTGCAGTAATTGTTGAAAAGTATATTGGAGGTAACTTTTTACAAAAAGAAAAAAAGGGTACAAGGCAACAATGAGGTTGGAAAAAAAATGGCAATGAAGGTACTTCCTCATAAAAGTGGTAGCAATACAAAGAGACAATTTACTTTAAAGTACCTGAGTGCCTTGGGAAACAAGCAATGCTGAGAAATCCTTGACAACCTTACTTAGCAAAGTATCAATTACCTACAATATTTCACCCATCACAAATAAGATTACATGAAGCAGGAGTCCTTGTGCAGAAGTCTACAAATTCCGACAAAATAAATTCTCATTTGACAGACTTAGTATATGTTCACGAGCATTACGATTTCAACTTTAAGACAATGCTTTGCTGTATACATATGATATTATCATATTTCATGGACCTATAAAGTATCTAATTATGTCTGTTTTGGATAATTATCTGCTAATCTTAGAAGTCCACAAAATGAATATTAATAAACAAATTAAAAAAAAAAGCCAAAACAGTACAACAAACTGGAAAGTCTCTTACCGACCATTGCATTCAAAGGCAGATCTTCAATCTCATCAGTCTCTCTGAGGTAGGCCTGAAGAAGTTTGAGTCCAAAGTGATCAAACAGGAAAGCCAGAGCATTAACAGTTCTGGTTTCTTCGACTGAGGCTTCACTAGATAGATGAAGAAATTCTAGTAGCTGTTCATACTGTGATGACTCAGAATCATCCAGGGATTCATCAGTACTTTCACTGCCAACTACCGAGGAAGGAGACCACTTTGGAAAGGAAGTAATCCTCACAGTTCCTCCATACCTCCACACCCCTACTCCACCTGCTTGCTTCCATTCATAATATCCTTTCAGACAAAGAATGCAGTCCACAACTTTACTTGATGAACCCCCCTGCAATTTAATGTTTCTCATACTCAGAAACACAATGATATGACTAAATAAATGGGAAAAAAAAAGTACTGCAAAATTAATGCCTATTGAGTTTTGACTTTTGAGACATCGGAGCGTGCTTAATGGCAAAGGGTAGAAAAGTATAACCTTCTCTAAATCCGATGCTTCAAATGTCAATAGCTTCATATCCTTTACGGCCTCCAGAAAATTTCTCATATTCTCAAAATACTGAATTGCAGAATGAGCCGGTCCCTCTGCAGACTGAACCGCAAGAGTAGGATTCTCCACTACCTTTTTCCAAACCCAATCCGCAAAAGAAGATAAAGGTGAAAGATTAATATATCGCCCAAAATACTTGCACTTCAATAAGGAAAAGGAAAAACAAGAAAGAAGTAAAGAACCCCGGAATGCAGAATAGGAAAAGGCGGTACCTTGAGAACAGCCCCAGGATTGACCTTGTTGAGGACGTTGCAGAGAATGAGGCCATTGCGGAGTGCAAGGCAGAATTGTTCTTCGCAGGGCTCTTTGGAAAGGGATGCTGATGCGCCATGGTCCATCTGTCGAAGCCATTCTGCTGCTTGATACCGCCTTGAAGCTTAGACCACGCCAACAGACACAGGTAAGTGCAGTTCTCAGATCAGATGTAAAATGATTGCAATGGAAGAAGAGAGACATGGCGGGTAAGAACTAAAGATTTAAGAATATCGTTGAGCTTATACGTCACCGTTTCGCGAGCGCAAAGATACGCCACGGTTTCCCAATATTTCCGACATTCTCTCTTCAAAATTTCTTATTTTTCAATAATCTATTTATTTATTGAAGTTAATCAGCTCAGTACACATAGTTGTCATACGTCATTTGTTTTTCCATCATTTTAAAATTAAAATTGGTTTTTATTATTTTATTAATTATTAATTGAATTTGAGAGATTGAAACCTACCATCCAACTAATATTTCCAATCTAAGGAACTCTGCAAATAGCAACTTATTTTCTTTTCTTAGGTTTTTTTTTTTAATCAATTACTCAAGCCATGCAAATACAACTACCATTGATCCTGGGAAATCAGATAACTAAAATTCAATAGCCTATAAAAGCTGCAAGATGCCAGCAGGCTTTACTCTGCTTGGGATATCTGGGAGGGATGAAGGACAAATGGCATTTCCTATTATCTGTATTTTGTTATTGATTATTGATAATTACTATTAATTTGACTGTTGAAAACAAAAGGTAAAAGGCACAAAGATTAAAGTAGAGAAGCCATAAATAGATGGAGCAAATGCGCCACCGATGGTACCAAATTTATGATCCAAATTATAATCCAAGAATTGTGTCGGCGATGATATTTGAAATCGCAAAAATTTGGACCCATCCCTTAAAGTTACAGACAGGGCCACGCCGGCCATTCTTGAGGACTGGGCTGCTCTCCCATTTTGTACCACCATCTCCGCCTTCTCCCGCTTACTGCGCTTCATCATCATATGCTACACAATCTTTTTCGGTGTCTTCCTCTTTTTCTTTTCAACCCCACTATTTCTTTAACGTGGGTAAAACCGAATTATTACTTTTTGATTTTTCTTGCCACGCCTTTTTTCCTTTCGTCACGTAGACAATGGGTCTCTACTCTCGTGATAATTTCATCACCCAAAGGGAAGACAAAAAGAAATAATTCTTTCGAAAAAAACAATATCATGCAATACAACCAAGGAATTTTTTTCCCCTGGCCATTAAGAAACAAGCAAAACTCGAAGAAATAGGCCCAGAAGAAGCATGTTTCATCATTGAGAAAAAATCTTCTCACTCAGGAAGCAACTAAATGCTTACAAAATTTTTGGAAAATATCGGATCTATCTCACAGTTCATGGTATTACTGTTCATAATTTGTTTCAACACAATAATTAAGTTGGTTTCGTTTTTGAAATAAAAAACTATAACATTCCAAAAGATTAGTCTGAGTAAAAGTTTTTGGTTGCCGATGAGATTAAATTTTCAACAGAAGTTTTCACTTCAGAAACAGAGATAGTATTCTATTACTAATTTCAATTCCATTTTTCAGTGTTTCCAAGAAAATATCATCTGTGTTTCCAAATTACGCTGAATAATACCTTGGTGCGAAGTTTCAGATTTTCTCATACTCTATAAATTAATTTTGGAAATAAGAAAAGAAAACTGATTCTATCACCCAGTACATGTCCTTAATGGTAATTAATTTCTGATGAAGCAGTAGGTGATAGGTAGTAAGTAGGAAGTGCGAAACTGTAATGACAGAGCAGAGATTATAGCACAAACCTGCTTCCTCTGCTTTCCTCTGAGCTAGTTCATGATCGTTGATACTCTCCTCAGTCGCGGCGTATGATGCCTCTTTGTTGTTAGACATAGAGACCAATGCCTTCAATCCCCTCTTGGAAGGAGATGTGAAAATGGCGTTAGAAAAGCTTTCCTGCGGCATCTTTCTTTGCTTCTTCCCCGATTGCTAAGGAAATTCAATTAGAGACTTACTTCCTTCTGCGTCAAGAATTGGATAAAAGAGGGGAGGATGATGATGATGATGATTCTGGGAAAATTACCTGCTGGGCAATTGACGTATGAGGAAGAAAGTGAAGGTTTGTGACCGTTGGGGTGACGGAAACGGAAGTAGATCCGATCTCGCCCAGAAATCGAAGATGAAACGGGATTCTCGTTGGTTGTCAATGAGCATTCAAAAATGTAAGTCCAAGAGGCTTATATTAAATGCTTGGCTTCATTGTTAGTGAGTGTCTGTCGAGCGTGGAGTTGGAGAGCGAGAGTGTGACAGAAAACAGAGATATAATTATATGAAGGGAACGAATGCCATGGAATTTCAAATGGTGCTGTAGTTTGGACTTCTACCGGGTGACGGGGCACTGACGGCGTCATGACGGAGAGGTGCTTTTGATTTTGATTCGTGCTGGTTTTCCGCGTGGTCTAATAAGATGACAAGTGTGATGTTGTGTGGGCCCGTGGATTCGTTGGAGTGAAGAGCAGGGTGGGGCCAAAATGATGCACTATTCACCATTGGTGAGCATTTCAAAATCTGATGCGGTATTACACTAAAAAATTAATGTATTAAATTTATTTTTTAAATTTAAATATTTATTTTTATGATATTTTAGTTCATCTTATTTTATAAAACTAACATTTTCTTATAATGTATGAGAGTTTCTATTTGTTGAGATGATTGTTGCGTGTGATTGTATGTAAGTAATGTTAATGAAGTGTGTCCTATAAAGTGGGAAGTCGCCACCAGCAAAGGAAACAACGGAGATGCTCATGCCCCAACAAGTAGAGAAGGTTCATGGGCTTGGGATGAGAGGAAAACCCCAAACCACTTCAATGTTTTGCCGCTTCAAGCCTTCAATCCCTACATAAATTCTGGAAAGCAACACATTCATGACATCGTACAGAACTACCAGCAATAATCATTGAATAATTGATCCAAACTTGATTGATTGGAAGGAATACTATTAGTCAATAATATTTGGGCTATGTCTTTCCTGGGACGTGATTTGTGTTTGAAGATAAAGAAGATATGAGAGGCGAGAAATTCATGAGGGTTCGCTAATGAATAAAATTAGTTGTTAATTTTGTTGCTAATTGAAATGACACAATTGTGCCAGAAGAACCAAAAGCAAGGAAAGGGACGGGCCACATCGGTTGAGAGAATAAAGGCACGAATCTAACCCCAAGTAGACGTTAGATTTTGAAAAAGAAAAAGAGGCAAAAGTTGCTTTAGTACTGTTGCCGAACGTTGGATCCACCAATTTGAATCATTGCTCATTGCGGAGGTTAGCTTTAGTCAAATTAACACTGTGGAAGTCCAAGAATAGTTGCTGTATAAGCATGCAACTACTATACCCAAAAAAAAAAAAAAGCATGCAAGTAAACTAGTAAAAAGCAAGTAATCCAATCCGTTTTCGTCAGAGGAGAGAGAACAAGAAAGAATTGATGCTTGGCTAAAATGAAACATAATAAGAATTTCCAAAGATAACGTATGTAAAGCTCATTAATTATGCATCTGTCATTCTGCTAGCTGCCTTCAAATCCCGAATGGAAATCTTAATCCAATTTTAGACTATAATCAAGGAAATTAAGAATTGAAACCTTTATAATGATTTAGAAGAAGGTTGAATCTCTTATGCAATTTGTTGTAAGTAATAAAAATATTACCAATAAACAACACTGTCTTTCGTGGGATTGGGATTAATTAATTTTTATGAGAAAAAATCAGTTCAATTTGAAACTAATTTCAATTTAGTAATTAACTTTTATGAGATCAGAATTGATTTTTATTAAAGAAAGTCAAACTGACATTGTTTTTTCAAGAAAATTCAACAAATTCTAATCTGCTTCCGCCGTTTTGTTGTGTCATGTCAGACTGCGATTGCAACTTATCCGGCAAAAACACATGGCTTGTTGACATTTGTAATTTGAATGTCAACTTTGACTTTTTGATACTCAAATGTTCATTATGTTGCTTCGTCACGTTACTCCAAAGGCATATACACAAACATGAAACTTTCGTCATGTCTTAATATCTATCTATACATGCTTGTCTCTTTGTGAAATTCTTGATTACAAATTTATGTACGAAATTACTTAATTATTATAATCGCTAAACCAGTTTGCACTTTAGAATATCTTCTTCTTCCATAACTAATGTCAAATTTGTATAATGTGAGTGACACGCATGCGGGAGAATGCACGTGTGAATAACTCTCTTTTTGGGAGCCAGTAAAGCATAAGCTATGCTAAAAATCGTGTTATGAGGCTTGATGGGCGGAGTAAAGGAACTAACAAAATGTTGTGAAATGGGCATTGATTTGTATAAAATAAAATGACCAGAATACTTACCAGGATAATCTGGATATAGTTCTTAAAATGTTATCGATGGCAGCTCATTGCAAGAAAGGTCTACAAGATGCTGGTTCTGTGATGAATCAAAATTCCAAAAGAACCGAGCACCTCATTTGCTGGAAGCATCCGTCAGCTGATTTCACAAAAATCAATGTCGATAGTTCTCTTAAGAATGATGTATATAGCGGCTTGTGGTGGCTTGGTGAGAGATGATACGGGGAATTTCCTCGCAGCTTTTGCTCACAGGATTGGCAAATGCTAAGTGCTGGAAGCTAAATTGTGGGGCATCTATTGGGGCTTGAAATTGGCTTGGGAGTTGGGGCACAGGAAGGTTATTATAGAATCTGACTCCATGGTGGCTGTCCAGCTTATTTTAGAGTCATGGGAAGATCACCAGCCGTTATGGCAGCTGACCTCGATGGGGAGGCAGTATCTTGATAAACCTTGGCTGGTGGAAATCTGGCACGTTCACAGAGAAGGCAATTACACAGCAGACTTCATGGCTTCCCATGCGGCGATTCTATGTATGGGGTACCATTCCTTCACAGCACCTCCGACTGGGTTGAATAGCTTTCTTTTAGCTGAAAGTTTTGGAGTAGCGTACCCCAGAATGGTTATCGTTCAGTGTGTTCATCTCTTTTGTTAAAAAAAACAAAAAAGACCAGAATTCTTGTGATTTGTTGATGGAAAATATGATGTTGTTGTGTATATAATTGGTTGGGGGTCCATCCCCTTCTGTGTATCATTCGCGCATGCTAACCTATATTTCATATATATATATATATATATATATATATGTACCACATACCTATATTTCATATGAAGAATGACAGCAGTACACATTTTCAGCGTACTCCTTTTTTTTTGAGAACGGTATCCTTACAATTGTGAGAGGAGTGAACAGTATCGAAAATGCTCCTGCCACGTTACTGTAGCTAGACATTTAGTCAGACATATATGGATGCAAATTTATTAAAAAATAAATATAAAAAATAAAAATAAAATTTAAATAAAAGATATAAAAATTATAAATATAAATATATATAAATAACATTACTCGAACAGTATTATACTGTTTACTTCTGGTACAAATGTGGCGTTAGCATACGTGAAATGCGTACTGCTAGCACCACTCTGAAATATTTACTGCTTCAGTCAACTTCTCATCCCATCTCGTTGGTTTTGGACTTTGATATTTGGGCTGATCACGTTTTTGGTCCAACCTAGCTATAACTTTTTATAGTTTTGCGGCCCCAAATATAGAGTAGAAAGCGGGCTACCGTACCTTGCTAAATTCTGTGGAAAGCGATGGCTCATGTGTAAAACAATTACAAACTGATATATAAACAAAAAAAAAAGCTTTCACTAAAATAATATTATTAAATGTTTCTATATAAATTTAACAATCCTATTTTTAACTACATATTTAATAAGATCTAATTTAAAGGAATAATAGAACTATAATTGATGACACACTCCCTATAATCCATATACTAAGAATCTCAGTTCTAATGGAGCCTACATACCTGTTTGGTTTTGTTTCACATATTTCTAACATATTTTATTATCAATTCCTCTATTTAAATAAATTAAATTTTACAAAAAATTTAATATAAAATATATAAAATTCATTTTGAAAACTTTAAGATTTATTTCAAGTTATGTGTAACTTTTACAAAATTTAGGAAAGTTCAGTCAAAAGCTTTTAAAATTTTTCATGATATATATGAATATTTTTAAATTTATAAAGACTACGAAGTATTTCTGTACCAGAAAAAAATTAAGAAGTATTTCATAAGATTCAAAAAAGTCAAATTAAAAATTTAAAAAATTTTTCATTGTAGATATTAAGATTTTGAAAGTTGAAGAAAACGAAAGTCCTGTGACCACACCGACGTCCGCCTGCATCAAGATCTTATAAATTAGAGGTTTAAAAATAAAAAATAGGGAAGATAGATATAAAATTAAAAAATTAAATTTATAAAATAATTTTAAATATGTATTAAAAATTATTAAAATAAAAATTAATAAAGACAGAAATCGGCTACATACCTTTGTGCGTTCATGATTTTTTTCTTTTTTTAATACAATGCTTTCATGAAACTCTTAATACATCGGATTGGATCGCATAACATAGTAGTACCAAGAAAAGATTCCAGTTGTACAGTGCACTTGACGTGTCTTTAGTTAGATGGGAATAGAATTTATTTTTAATAAAATTATTAAAAATATATAAATGCAAATTCTCTTATAACAAGACAAGAATATTTTGATAAAAATATAGAATTTATACAGACTTTTTGCATTAAACATTATTTTGAACGGCGCAAACGGGGACAATAACTCTGGGTGGGACCAGCACCGTTGCTGAGAACAATGAAGACGCAACTGCCCCGTTCACCGGCAAGGACGTGGAAATGGCGTAGAGCAGGACGAACAGGCGGAACAGCTAGAAACGGGTGTGGGACCCCCTCCTGATTCAGCGCCTAGGTGGATTCTGAAAATCTGATAACCTTTGGGGCACAAGGTACGGTAAACATTGCCCACAACAGTACTGCCACTCAGAGTCGCCCACTCTCGCCCATGCCATTGTCTTCCCCTCTCTCCTCTCTCCTCTTTCTCCAGTGTTTCAGGCTGATTCAATGCCTTCATCACCTCCTCCTGATCATGACTCACATTTTCTTTTTCTGAATTCAATTCGAATTTGAAAACAACAATTCTGGCTCCACCTTGTAATTTCACCCCAAAACCAGGGCCCAATTACCAACCATCACCTGCATCTGCCTCTCTCTCCCACTATATAAGCTATCACACTGCCGTCATATCGCCTATCATTCACTATCCGGTAATAGAATTGCCTTTACTGCGCTACTCTCTCTCTTCCTCTTTCCATTTTTCTTTGGAGCATACGCCCACACCGCCTACCTTTCTCTCTTCTTCGCGTACAATTCTGAGTTCGCCAGGTATGTTTCACAATCAGCATTCCCTATTTTTACACATCCCCCCATTAATCCTGGGCCAGTGCTTGATGTTGCGATTCAATCTGATCAAGTCGGGATTTTTATTCTCCTTCTTGCTTTCCTTATATCTGTTTCCCTTCTGATCTGGATAGTTGTTATGGGTTGTGTTATGCAAAAATTGCTAGCTTATGATTTTGAATTTGTATACTTGTGGCCAAAGTGTATATGTACAATGATGAAGTTGGTGTGCTCAAACTCAAAGTTAGCTTTTTGTTCCTGTGCTGGTCGCGATGGAATAAGCTTCTCGGCGTCACTGCTTTTTAACTTTGTCTGAGATGTTTACTTACTATATACATGTAACTATGTTGTAAGGATTACGATGTACCTAATATCATGTTCTATGATAAGGCTGCAATCGCTGTTTGAAGTAAGAAACTGCTGGAACGTGATACATAGAACTTTATGACGTATCATTGTTAACCCCATCACCTCAGCAGGTCGTCCTGAGCAAAGAAGGACTTTGGGAAAAAAGAAGTTTTTCCAGGTGGAAACTTGAGTGTTTAGCGTAGTTACGGGTTATTGGAAAAGTCCCTTCGTAGAGCTTCAGAAACTAAGCCGACTAGTCTAATCAAAGTCTAAGGCCATGTATGGTCCAAGAACCATGCCTTAATATCTTGATTAGGCCTGAAATGGGTGTTCCAAATAATATGTCTTAATCTGCAATAATAAAATGAATCCTAAAGGCCAAATAACAGCACGCCACTTTGGGCTAACTAATTCAATGCAACATTTCACCTGAACTAAGCATTTTTGAATTTCTAATTAGAATATCCGAGAGTGAACGAAAATGATTGCTATGATCCAATCAGCCAGATTTGCAAGCTTTATGTATAATCACATATCTCTATCCATGTTCAATACTTGTTGTGACATTTTTGGAATTTTTGGGTTGTGTTCTGATTTCTTTATCTCTAATTTTTAACTATTAAGTTTCAGGTTTCTGCCCATGGATACTAATTCTGCTGTAGAATTGATGGAGTCATCCTCTGAGGTTCATTTTTCTGGATTTCACATGGATGGTTTAGAGCAAAGAAAAGCTGGGATAGAGCAACCAACAACTTCGGCAACTGACATGTATAAACAACCTTTTGTCATAGGTGTGTTTTTGTATAGCAAGCTGCCAAGGTAGTCATAAAATCAAACAAGTGCCCATTTGGCTTGGGGAATTCCATGTTGGCACACTTAATTCTTGTGCTTCTTGCTCTCATATGTAATAGGCACTCGAGACACTGTGTTGTTGGCGTGGTTGGTATAAATTGAATGGTGGCAGAGCCCCTAAGTGGTGTCATCAATTCTACTTTTGGAGATTGGTTTTGGATCGGATGAGGGATTAGATTTTGTGTTCTGGCATACATTAATAAGGTTAATGTTTGAAGAGTTTAGACATTGGCACAATATAGTTTCAGGAGATTGGAGTAATAAAATATTTTGAATCATGTGTTTCCTGAGAGAAAAATTAACCTAATCACAATTATATATTCTGTGAGAAACAAGCACAGTTATCTTGCTTGTGTAAACTTCAAAAAATCAACGTGTGATGTAAACTACTTGGCATTTTGGGAGCTTATCTAAGTTCTCGCATCATGATTCCAGTTTACTTAATCATTCCTGTTACTCAGTTATTTTGCTTTTCGTAAAATGGTGTCAACTTATGCATCTGTTTTGGGTGAAGCATCTTTTATCTTAATGCTTTTAATATTTTTCTATCAACTCTTCATTTTTCTGTTGGTTTGTGGCAGGTGTTGCTGGTGGAGCAGCTTCTGGGAAGACTACAGTTTGTGATATGATTATTCAGCAGCTTCATGACCAACGTGTTGTACTTGTTAATCAGGTAGTCAATTCTTTCTGCAATACTTATTGGTGGTCAAATTGAGAGCTTAACAAGATGCAAGACTGTAACCCAAAATAAATCTATACCTTAAGCGTGCCAAGCCTCAAAAGTATCCCGTGCTTTCTTTTTTCTAAAATCCCTTCACTGTTTTTTTTTGGCACTGTTTTTAATTTTCTTAACGATATTCAAAAAAGTTGGTGGAATGATTTTCTCAGATTCCTTTATTATTATTATTATTATTATTTTTTTGTAAAATAGGTATAACATCCTTTCTGTTGGCTACCATTTATAACACCAAATGACCTCCACTTCTGTTTCTTTACTGTTAATTTTAGTATTGCTTCAAATTCCCTACTCATTCCTCTTCTTTTATGAACATGTACATATTTCTCCAAGATTTTGCCCTGAAATTACATAATTTTGATGGTATTATACTGAATATCATTTCATTGTCATTAATTCATGTTGTTTATTATCTTCTCTTATTTTCCTTTTTCTATTGCATCCATGTTCCTTTTGTTGTTCTTTTTCTTTTTTTGGTCTGGGAGCGTTTGGGTTTCCAAAAGTGGGCCAATGTTTCTTATACGCTATTGTTACATTTATCTTGATAAATGAACTATTTGATAATACGACAGGATTCTTTTTATCATATTTTAACTGAGGAGGAACTTACAAGAGTACATGATTACAACTTTGACCACCCTGGTCAGTACAATCCTACTTCTTGATCTCTCATTATTAGCAACTTCTCTTTGATATTATAAGATATTATGCGGGATCAACTAAGCTATTACCTTATTTTGGTATTTAATCATATGTTCTTTTTGAGATCTATTCAACAACATAGATATGGCAATTCTTTTATGACTTTTGAAGATGAGGTTAGAAAGCCTTGAATAATTTCTCATATTTTATTATCTTTTCTTCTCAGTTCTTGTTCTTCTTAGATATTTCTAATTTTATGCGGAAACACTACATTACATTTGATGAGTATGAACTACATCTTTATGTTCAGAGTGCTTTAGGAACATCTGAGGATGGTGCTATAATGGTCTGTCAACATTGAAGTAGAGTAACATAAGATCACCGTAATAAGTAGATGGACCCTTGTATTTTTTAGCTAATTAATGTATCTCTTTATTATTATATTCTATAGATGCTATGGAAAGAGAAATAACTAATCCAACTGGCATTAGAAAAGCCTTCTAATTATTGCTTATTGCTTTGTAAGGAGTAGACACTTAATTATTTGTTTCTTTGTACATGTAAGAAAAATCTTTCTTCAAAGAAAATGAACAAGAAGCTCATGCATGAAGTAGTACTTGTCTAACAATATTAATAGCTAAGTCTACGTTCAGTACAATGTGGTAATACACTTGAAGTTTTATGAGGCAGCAGCTTTTATAAGGAAAATATATTACATTAAATTTTTTATTGTTAATGTGAATGATGGTTCTGTTACTGCTCTTACTCCTTGCACCATTTGTAATGCAATTGTGCTTATATCATCAGATGCATTTGATACTGAGCAATTATTGCGTGTTATGGATAAGTTGAAGCATGGCCAAGCAGTAGATATTCCAAAATATGACTTTAAGAGTTACAAGAGTGATGTATTTCCAGCAAGAAGGGTATATCTCTGGCACTTTCAGCTTTTTATTGCAGTTTTACCCCTCTTTCTTCAAGTGCTCAAGATTGCGTTAGGTCTTCTATGTTTGCATTGTGGTTATTGTCCTGAAGAATAGTGTTTTTATTGCGTAGAGAAAGTATAAAGTGTAGTTGGTATTTTGGTATGATAATGGAAGAATTGCAGACATTGTTCCTCATGGGATCTGACTTTATTGTATGCATGCAAGAAGTGTTGTCCCTCCTTTTACTCCTACTACTGAGAAAGTATGCAGTAGTAGGGCATAGAAGAGTCTTGTATTGCTTATTTTATTCTGATGAGTCATGTCTCATACTGATGCCTGATGTATGGATATATGTTCTTTGCTTGTGGTATTAAATGATCCAATTATATTTATGTATGTGGCAAGTTTGTAACACTCGTATTATTCTATAATTTTGTCATTTTAATGATATTTAGTGAGCAAATGATTGTCAGATTTTGCAGGGTATGTTTTTTCAGGCTTTCCCTGTCCAGCAGAGGGAAAATTTATCTGGTGCAAAAGTTTTATCCTGCCAATTTATGTTTTTTAATGTGTTCTGCAGGTAAACCCTTCACATGTTATAATTTTGGAAGGCATTCTTGTTTTCCATGATCCTCGTGTTCGGGAGTTGATGAATATGAAGATTTTTGTTGACACAGGTCTTTTATTGTTTGTTCTTCCTATTTTACTAGTATAAATTATTATTATACTGTCTGTTCACTATAGCATGGTGATTTATCAAATTATGTAGTGTCTGTTGTCAGTTTCATTCTCTTCTTTTCAAGTGATAAAAGAATTTTCTTTTAGTATTTGCTTTATGACTTAGGAAATTCATATGCTCTATGCTCCACATTGTACTAAATAAATAAATAATAAAAATGCTTATCCATTTTCGAGTGCTATTTTACTGTATGTTTTTGTTTCTTTGTTTATCTGGTGGTTCTTTATGTTGATGCAAGTAATTACCTGTGTATACCTTATAGTTATTTATAAGCCATTTATTTTTATATTAAATTATTTCTATCATACCAAGTTAGGCTGTGACTTTACATTGTTAAATGTTCAGTGCAGATGCTGATGTTCGTCTGGCTAGGAGAATTAGGCGTGATACTGTGGAGAAGGGTAGGAATATTGGCACTGTGCTTGATCAGGTAGAGAACTGCATTACCAACTCTTGACCATCTCTTGGTTCCTTTTTTTTTTTTTAAATATTTTTTTTATACATTCACTGCATTGACTTGGAAGTGTTAAGAAATTAGTTTTCTGCTGGTAATCAGTTAAGATTGGAGTTGTTTACTAGGAAAACTTTCCATGTTTTGTGGAATAAATCAGTAAAAATAGGTTGAGCCTATGGTAATAATGTCAAGCTAACATAATATTCTTGATCAAGCTTTAGTGTTTAATTCCTTCTATTTGATAGATTTTGACAGCTGATTTTTATAATTGTATGTGATGCAGTATTCTAAATTTGTGAAGCCTGCTTTTGATGATTTTATTCTACCAACAAAGAAGTATGCTGATATTATTATACCCCGTGGAGGAGATAATCATGTGGCAATTGATTTGATTGTACAGCATATCCGCACAAAGCTTGGTCAGCATGACCTATGTAAAATATATCCTAATTTATATGTCATTCAATCAACATTTCAGGTACCCCCCCTTCTCTCTCTTTATTGACTTTCTCAATCATCCATTTTCCCTCTTCCCCATGTTGTTCCAAACTTTTAATTCATTATAAAGATTGAATCAGCTTGGTAATTGCTTCTCTGCAGATACGGGGTATGCATACCCTGATACGTGATTCTCAGACAACAAAGCATGATTTTGTATTTTATGCTGATCGTTTGATTCGTTTGGTATGTATATAGGATTCATTCATTGCTTGCTTAATTTAGGGACAGCATGACATTTTCTTTATAGATTATTACGGACCACATTTCCTGCACTTGACCAGGTTGTAGAACATGGCCTGGGGCATCTCCCTTTTACAGAAAAGCAAGTGATCACCCCAACTGGTAGACTGTTCTTTTTTTAAGATTTCCTTGTAGACTTGTTGTGATGTGTTTTTGATCCATGCAATTAAAGGGTGTAGTTGAATAAACATTCTTAATCGTCATGATATGTATTGTATGTGCTTTTGTAGGTGCATCATTCTCTCCTTTTACTGCTGTTTGTTAAATGATGAGCATGTTGGTTCTTTGTTTTCTCAGGTGTTGGTATATTGTTGTCTTCAAATGTCGTAGAAAGGTCCAAGGTTATAGTTTATTTGTGTGAAATTGCCATCAACTTTTACTTTGGTAGTTGGTAGTACTTCAACTTATTACTAAATGATTATAATTCAGTGATGCCAATGGTACTGTATGCCTCTATTATTTTATTTTTTATGCCTTATTTTCCCAAATATGAAACTATGGTATGCTAGCAATATGTTCTACTTGGACCTGTGTTGGAAGACATTAAACTGTCTTTGCCTTCCTACTGCGATGCAAAGGAACTTTTCCCCTTCTATAATGGGAACCAAATTTGTTTCATGTTGACGTGCAAGAGAGATGTGTTTTGTCTTGCACGACGTTGATTGTTGCAAATGGGATACTAACAGTATCATGTGTCTGTCTCCATGTGGTACCATTCTTTTCCACTAATCAGAAAGAATAATTAATTTGCTTTACTGTTGAACCCTTCTATGGTTTCTGTGGTGACCGCTGATTCTTGTCCTTTCCTATGTTTAAATGCAGGGTCTGTATACACTGGTGTGGATTTTTGTAAAAGACTATGTGGTGTCTCTGTCATAAGGAGGTATCATTCCAGTCCCAAATCTCAATTCATTTGGGCAATTTTCTTTCAATTATTTAATTTGTTTTTTTTTTTGGGTGGGTTTTTTTTCAAACATTTAATTTGTAGATATTCTCATTATTCCTTCCAAGTATTAGTAGAAGATGTTCTCTCAATTTTCCATAAAGATTTTTATAATAAAAAAAATCTTTTGTTGATTTGGGTTTAGATTTACTAATTTGTTTTGATTTGATATTGTGGTAATTGGTTTTTTGTTTGTTTAGGAGGATATCTTATCCTTCTCTCTCGTTGTGTATTTCCTCTTTCTAGTAGAATTTCTTCTTTACAAAAATGTAATCCAAAACCATCCAGTCATTTGTCTTAAGAAACTAGTTCTTTTTCAACCGCCTTAATTAGTTTTGGACTTACAATTACTACAAATTTTAATTTAGTTTAGAAAACCACTTTCTGTCATTTTCTTATATCTGCTGATCTAATCTCAGTGGGGAGAGTATGGAGAATGCTTTACGAGCATGCTGCAAAGGTATTAAGATTGGGAAAATTCTTATACATAGAGAAGGCGACAATGGTCAGCAGGTTTGTGCGTCTACTCGTCTGTTTGGATATATGTCTGTGTTATTGTATCATATCATATTGTAAAGATTCACTTGTTACTTTTTGATTCTTGGGCAGCTAATATATGAGAAGTTGCCGAATGATATTTCAGATAGGCATGTGTTACTTTTGGATCCTATCCTTGGCACAGGTTTGCCATTCTCGTAATGTTTGTTTCTGTTGTTTCTTATAAAGTAACTTTAGCGCTTTCCATTTTGCACTGCAGTCAACACGGTACAAGCGAATTTAGCTCTTTATAGATAGTTATTTGGATTGACCTCAGAATATTTTCTTGCATAGGTAATTCGGCTGTTCAAGCAATATCTTTACTTTTAAGAAAGGGTGTACCAGAATCCAACATTATATTTCTGAATCTCATATCAGTAAGTTATTGCTGCCTTTGTTAATCTACTTCTCTTACTTCTTCACTCTCACTGTATGTTTTTACCCCCTTTGCCTCATTTTGTTGTGGCCCTTAAGAGAATATACATTTCTGAATGAATGTTGGCAGGCGCCTCAGGGTGTGCATGTAGTTTGCAAAAGCTTTCCGAGACTAAAAATCGTGACGTCGGAGATAGAAATTGGTTTGAATAAAGATTTCCGTGTGATACCTGGCATGGGTGAGTTTGGAGACAGGTATTTTGGAACAGATGATGACGATCAGCCAGTGTTAGACCCTTCAAATTAATTATACAACAATGATAAACAAAATTTTATTTCATTAAGTGAAATAAGTATATAGATTAAATAATATTATTAAATTCTATCCGAATTTATCCTTTCAAACTGGTTATATTTACCTAAAATGCTATGTTATTTTTGGTTGGTCATTAATAAGACATTGCCTAATGGCTTCTATATGTACCTAGTTAATCCATCATTTTTTTTTTACGATTGTTTTTTTTTAAATGATTTGATTTCGGTGTGCCCAAGCCAATAATAAAAAACATAAGTTGGATTTTTCTCTAATAAGATATTGGAACTTTTATATAACGATCAACTAATAAGATTAATTGAATTGAAAAATGTATTCTCACAAACCCTTTCTTATGAAGTTATCAAATAGAGAACAAATTTTATTTATTGTGTGTGGCGAGTAAAAGTTTCATTGGAGTAGAGGAGCCGAATTGATTTACACGGGCACAAGTTGCTGTTCTTTTCTTGGTCTTCACACAGAAGACCTTCATGAACATAGATATTTTAGGAAAGGAAAGGTTAAAATGGTGCTAGAGACACATTTCACCATTATACAATGTCTGGACGCTTAGTTTGTAATGGTGAAAGGTGTTAGGCTCTTGGCATAAAAAATTTTTAGCCCAAAACAGCTCATGAACTCACTGTTCACCTGTATTGAGCTTTATTATTTTGATTTGCATGTGGGTGTTGTCTGAGGGAAGTACTTAATTCTGAAACAAAGACAATTGGGCAAAAAAGAAATGATGTGGCTAATACAAAGTTTAACCAACAATCCACAAAATACCTTCACCTTCAGCTTCACTTGTTGCTCTATTTCCTTAGGCTAATTCCTGGACACGTGTTGGTCTTGCATGGGTGGATAGTTTGGTTCGGGTGTACTGCCTCCTGTACGTGCTCTCTCGTCTGTTATCGAAGCTTGAACCATGTCTGCTTTTGTTGGGAAGTATGCAGGAGACTACATAACACTCCCTTCTTAAACACTCTCCTTCTTACCCCTAATTAATGCCAATGAATTTGTAGCATAATTAATCTTCTTTTTATGATATGAATAAATTTCGTGTCTTATTTATTTTTTTTGGAATTAAAGGAAAAAAAATAAAGCACAAAGACACACCACAATCTAATCCATCTGATATCCCAACACTCATCAGGTCTTGCAAATGAATTAACCCACAAACGGTGGGAGGATGCAGAAAGACCCTCCTTCCCAGCTGCTGTTAGTGTCCCTGGTTGGAGACCATGTGTGTGCTTCGGGTTTGTCTAATTATTGTTGATCCTACATCATGAGTTGAACTTATCAAGAATATGCCAAGTACGTAGCAACCCCTGGCAAGGGTAGTCTGGCAGCAGATGAGGGCACGGACACCATTGGGAAGCGTTTAGTTACCAGTAACATGGAGAACAATAACCAATAAAATGTTAGCATAGTGATAAATTAGCTTTGTATCAGTCTTGAGTCAAAAGTTTGTGAATGCTTTCATACAAGAGCAAGGTTCAGACTTTGCAACACACAAATGATGACATGACAATATGCAGACACTTACATGATTAAGCTTACAAGTCTCTAAAATTATATAGATATGTGTACGCAAAGTTCTTTAGATTAGTGTAAAAAATTCTAAAATGTTTCTTGATATATCTAGATAATTTGGTGGAGGATTCAGAGCCTCTCGCTGTCGTAGGATCAAATCGATCCCTCCTGTGCATTGAGAAGGTGGAAGCCTGTAAATGAGTCTAAGCAATCCAAGCATTGTAAGCACTCTATGGAGTTAAACAAGTTATCTTTCATTCTCTCAAACTCTTCAAGCCTCCTGAGACTTAACTTAAGATCAACAACTGTGATCAAGCTAAGGCTGGCACTGGATGAGGGTTATACTAAGGGCTTGACAATCTGGTATTAAAACTAACCCAATTCCTGTTTTATTGTGAAGACTACGTTTGAGGATAAGAAATGGACCCCCCTTAGGGATTCCATTAGAGATGTCAAAGTAAATTGGATAACTATCTCTTCTGGAGACATCCGATAAGAAAGTAAATTAGATAAATTGGTAGATAAATATATTTTTACACAATATACTGATATTTCTTATCCTGTGTGCCATAACTTATAAATTAAACAGCACGAATCAGTTTTACAAATTAAAAAAATACAAACTCACCTTCTTTTTTAGATGGGATAAGACGAACTCAACCTATTTTAACATCTTTAGATCTCACTCAATGACAAGGGTGTCATTGGAATAGGTGGAGAACTGGCACAAGTCTCACATAAAAAAGGAACGGAAAGATTTTAGGGTGCTTAAGCATATTAGGCTACACATTCCAATAGACTAATAATTTTTTTGGAGAGAATGTAATAATAACGTATCAGGGTATTTGCTTCTCAAGCCCGAAGAATATTACCATATAAAGATCCTATTCGTTCCATTAATCTCTTGCCAAATCTTTTTCACATATTGGCGTTAGCCAATATACACAATCAAAAAGTATTTAATTAGTGTGGCCTATAGCCTGCTATATCGAAATAATGATATATGTAAACATTAATTTTATATATAATCTATACATAATTTTTTATTTTTACTCTTCCTTTTAAATTTATCTCACATGATATCAGGACCCTACACTTCCGATGTGCACGAGTAGGATTTCCTGCAACATCCAAGACTGTAAAAGTGTAACCTAAATTAAAAATAAAAGGTCAATTCCAGTAATGTCAAAATGACAATCAAAAAGCATTCAAGTAGTGCGGCTGATAGCCTGCTACAAAACAGACTGGAAAGCAGTAAAAGTGTAAATTATAAAAATAAAAATAAAAGGCTAATTCCAGTGCTTAGTCTGGTAAGCCAGTTGGGAAGCATCAATCTTTTAAGGAATAGAAACTATTACCATTAGCAGATGAATTGAAATCCACCCACTACATGTTTTTGATGTTGGAGACTTTCAACACTCTCCTTCCTAGTAACTACCTATTCAAACAAAATTTAAAAGAAAGAAAGAAAAAGAAGCTATCTTCTAATTTTTATTCTTTGTCTTTTTTTTTTTTTTTTAATCTACACATGAATCAGAACGATCTGGTATGCACATCAAGCAGGTTTTACCCTCATTCTTTTACACTCCGGTATTTAGCAGAAAGCATGAAACGAGTTTAGAGCATTCTTCCCTGTATATTCATCGCTTTGTAACGCACTTTCTGGCAACTAGCACACCAGTCGGGGGACCAGTCATCTCTATCTGGCATCTGCTATGCAGCCAGTAAGATAAATGGATGAGACCCAGTCTGACTCTCACTCTAAAAGTTCCCCTAACATTGTAATCCACCCGGTTGCTCTGCACCTGCTTTTGAAGCTTCACACCAAGATCCTGAGGCAAAAACACCAAGCTGGATATGAAGTGAACTGATTGCAACCTGGTTTCCCCTCGCCTCTGAGTAAAAGGCTGAACTGCTTGAGCTGATATAAGCCTGTCTGCGAAGAAAAGCTCAACATCCAAAGACACAAATCTCACATCAATTTTCTTGTTGGGGTTAGTGAAATTTGCCTGTAGAATAAAGTCACCATTGAAGTACTCTGGTGAATCAAAGTAAACGACATTGAGGTTTGCATTGGGAATGTCAAAAATGGGACTTTTAGGTTTAATGGCAAGGAAGATGATCAAAGTAGCTATTCCAAAGAAGATAAGTATGAGGCTGAAAATGAGGCACAACACTGCAGCACACCAAATAATTGGGTTGGTCCTTCGAAGCCGAGGTTGTCTTAGTGTTGTCGGCCTACTTGACTTTTCTATGACAGAATTCGGTTCTTCTAATTGCAGAGTACTTTGATTCCTGGGTTGTTTTGATATGACAATTTGGTCTAGAGAGACTGGATTGGTTTGTATTGTCGGTGGGGATGAGGATTGAGGTGGAGGGGGTGGGAGGGCAAGCATTTTAGAGTAGGAACTACTAGAAACAGCCACTCCACTCAAAGCTAAGTAATGAGGAAATTATGGAGATGAAGATGAAAATGAGGATGTTTATTAATTCTAAATGGGGTGGTGGATTAAGGAAAGTGAAGGGGTGAAAGAAGCTTTTGATTGAGTGGTAGTGGGGCCAATGTGTTTTTCTGGGAATTGACAAAAGTAGGGTATAGGTGGAGCAAAAGTTTGGGCCGTATGGATGTCTTCATTTGAGTGCTGATACTTTTGTTAGGTGGCAATGTTTGAGAAAGTACTAAAGAAGTATCCCAAAAGAGCCCTCGCAATCTTTATTGCTTATGCTTTAAGGCTGTAAGTTCTAAAGAGTTCTTAGACTGGTAACATTTGTGAAAAAGTATAGTCAATTCAATGAAGGGCTTGGATCAGGGTTCAGGCTCTACATCAGTTACAACAGAATTGTTCCATGATAGCAAAACTATATGTACGTGATGAGTAGGGATGTTTAAGCACTAAGGAAGTACAGCAGCCAAAAAAGAGAGTTCTCATGATAAAGCCCAGCTATATTCTAAAACAGTCAAATCATGTTGGATAGGGACCCAACTTCGGTGCACTTTCTGTGAGACATGGATTCAGTTATGCTAATTGTGCATAGATTACAATGTTGACTCAAAATGGAAATAAAGCCTCTCTAGACGTACCCAAAGATAAAAGGCCTATGACACTTAAAATTCAATATGTTACTGCATGAAACTTTTAGAAATGGATCTTGGGAGGATGACTAATTACAATGCTGCCTAGAGTAGCCTGATTCACGAAGTGTGTGTACGGGACATATATCATTAATCTATGTATACCTATTCCAAGATATTTATTTCCTTTTTTTAAATAATTTTAGCTCTCAATCATTCAAAATATATTGGATTTTATTATTATTTATCAATCATAAGGTAGAACTGATACTGGCGTTAGTCTTTGCACCAATACTCAGCTTATAAGAGAAACAGAGGAAAAACGAGTGAAACAGAGAGAAGTGAAATTCAAGTTTCTTTCGTGATTTAAAATCAAACTTTGTCTGATGTACTTCCCCAAATTTCCTAATAAGAAGCAACAATCAAAACATTTCGGATTAATCTATCATTACTAGCTCAAGAAAACATATGTTTCTAAATTTCTAAGCAATTTATAAAAGGTCGGTAATTACAAATTACATTCACCTACCTACTATGTCATGCTTCAGTCCACATACCGTGATCATGCTTTTTCTTACATGGTACTCATAATCGCTTGGATTGAAAAAGTTTTAATTTTACTTGTGGTCCTCATACTTTTAAAAACGTTGCACATTTGCCCTCTCATTCTAATTTGAACATTGTCATTCTCTTTTTCCAGTTGATGCAGCTAAATTATGTGCTGCATATGTTGCGCTGTGAAATCTGCTGCCAGCCTCATGTGTTGACCAGGGGCTCGATTGCATTAGTTTGAAAAGAACATTGTTCAAAGTAAAAAAACCAAGAGGGCACAGGTGTAATTAAGTTTAAGAATCTGAAAAGACTAATTGAAAATTGATGTTCGCATCAATCGTGCGAGGTTTGAACTCTTAAAATATATATACATATATATATATATATGTACATACCCCACCCGAACTCTCAGGCAGTCTGTAATTTGAACAAGGAGAGAGGTGGAACCCCGTAGACGTTCAAGTTGGCTTTCAACCTTTTTTTGTGTTCGCAGTGCTAGACAGGATGCAGAAAAGCCTTGAGCCAGATGACTGGCACGTGGAGCTTTCAAGAATGACGAACACATCATCTGGTTCTGTTTAGTATGAGTTGGCTTATTGTGTGAGGCCAAGGGGAGAATCAAGAAGGGTGATCGAATATGAAAAATGGCATTTGGATCTGGAATTCATGTGCAACACTGCAGTGTGGGTTGCATTGAGAACCACTGATCTAGCGTTCAACAACAGTTCGAATACTATCTTAAAGCTACAGTTTGGTGTAACAAATAATCCTAAGTCTGAAGTTGGGTGGTGAAGTATGACTTCTAGAGTGGTTTGCTTTACCTTGTTTCTTAAATGTCAAAGCCATTGGAACATGAACATCAAGTATATGTTCTCAATTTCCTCAAGCAAGAGTCAAGGAGAATCCAATTCGCGACATGCCAAATTATCAGGTTTGATTTCTATGGAACACAACTAATTACCACAAATTAATTAACCAAACCTAACTTTAAGATAAAGAATAAAAACTGAATCTTTTAGAAATAGTGTGAGCCCATCGAATTTGAATATTCTTTCCTTAAAAGTTAGGTTTGTTCTAAAGTTAGAAAATTCTAAGAAAATACATAGTTGGAGAACCTTCTAAAAAAAGCAAAAACATTAAAAAAAAAATAAAAATTTGACTCTTTTAGAAGCCACATTTTTTAGCTTCAAACCAAAACTCTGGCAATAGAAAAGAGTGAAAAAGACCGGTATGAGATGTTTAATTTACAAGTATTGGACTCACTACCACGAGTAGGAGGAGGTTGCCCATTGATCAGAGTGGGGCTCTGGTCGAGTGCTTATGCATGTACTGCTGATCATG
Organism: Dicorynia guianensis; assembly: GCA_037013595.1. Classification (NCBI taxonomy): domain Eukaryota; kingdom Viridiplantae; phylum Streptophyta; class Magnoliopsida; order Fabales; family Fabaceae; genus Dicorynia; species Dicorynia guianensis. The sequence continues at coordinate 43,209,535 of JASUAB010000002.1, forward strand.
CATTATCAGTTTTATAGAATTAATTTTGGATAAAATTGTTTTTAAGATAATTGATATTAAAAAATAATTTTGTAAGAGTTTTTGTTTGGACTTTAAATATATTATTACAGAATTAATTTTAAACATGTGTTTGAATAAAAGTTACCAATATAATGTTAACAAAGTTTCAAAAATTATTGAAAATGAAAAATGGCTTTGTATTTGAAACAATGTTGTTGAAATATTATTATTCATATATAATGATATATATTTGTATAGATAATTTTATAAATCAAATGTATAATAATTACTTAAATAAAAAATTTGTTGTTAGAATACTTCCAAATAATAATAAATATGTACTAGTGATTTCTTAAATTTCAAATAATTGCTTTCAATTTGGTCACAAAAATAATACATATGTACTAAAGAAATATTGATGATATATTTAACTATTTATTTGGATGTCTCCCCTTCTGTGTTGCTATTGACACTATTATCATTGTTATTATTATTACTTTCATCACCAGTATGACATTATTGTCACCATCACTATTATTATTGTTGTCGTTATTACTACTATTATCATCATTGTTGTTACTACTATCACTATTATTATAAGACTACCATTATCATCACACTTACTATACTGAATCAACACTGTTGTCGCTACTACTAAACTACCATTGCCATTGTTGTCACTATCAAAAAACCATCATCTTTAATCAGACTAACATTATGATTTTATATGATATGGCATTACAATTTTTTATATGATTCTAAATGTTAGGTTTTTTGAAGTTTTAAAATTTATGATTTTAAATGTAAGGAAATACACCTCATTCAATGAAATCATGTCATACTTTTGACATGTTATGACATAGCATGATGCTTTTATAACAAGTTAGTATTTTTATATGATTCTAAATGTTAGATTTTTGAAATTTTATGGTTTAAAGGTTTTAGGTTTTAAGATTTAGATTTTTAAACTTTTAAATTAGAATTTTATAGTATAAGATTTACAATTTCGGTTTATGTTTTGAAATTTAGGATTTAGGTATTAAGTTTTAAGATCTTAAATTTTTGGATTTAAGATTTTAGGTCTTAGCATTTAGGGTTTAAGGTTTTAAAATATAGAGTTTAGGGTTTTAAAGGGTAGAATTTAAGGTTTAAGGTTTACAATGAGTTTTGAGTTTTAAGGTTTTAGGATATAAATGTTAGGGTTAAGGTTTAAGGTTTAGGGTTTTCAACAATAAATGTTAGGGATTTTAGTTAGGGTGCAAGGTTTTTTAGGGCTTAGAGTTTAGAGTTATGAGTCATTATTTTAAGATTTAAGGTTTAAGATTGGGTTTAGGGTTTAGGGTTAGGTTTTTAAGATTTAAGTGTAGGGTTTAGGTTAGGATTTTTAGTATATGACTTTAGGATTTAGGCTTTTGAAGTTTTAGGTTTGGGGAGTTTAGTTTTAAGATTTATTAGGGTTTACAATTTAAGGATTTTTAGGATTTACAGTTTATTTTAGGGTTACAGTATAGGGTTAGTTGGTTTTGGGTTTTAGGAATAAGGGTTTTTAGTATAGAATTTTAGGATGCTTTTAAAATTTTAGGGTTTTTAAACTTTAGGGTTTTAGGGTAGGGTTTTGGTTAGGTTTTGGGTTTTAGAGTTTAGGATTTTAGAGTTTTTAGATTTAGAGTTTAGGGTTTTAAAACTTAAGGGCTTAGAGGTTAGGTTTCGGGTTTGGATTTTAGGGTTAGGTTTTTCAAGGTTTTAAGGTTAGGTTTAAGGTTTAGGATTTGAGGTTTGGATTTAGGGTTAGGGTCTAGGGATTTTAAGGTTTATTAGGTTTTTAAAATCTTAGGATTTAGAGTCTTAGGGTTTATTGAGATTCAGGGTTTACAGTTTAAGGGTATAGGATAAGTAAATATTTTTGGGTTAGTTTAGGGTTTAGTTTAGGGTTACAAGTTAGGGTTTAAGATTTAGGTTAGTTTAAGGTTTTAGGATTTATCAAGGTTTTAGGGTTAGGTTCAGGGTTTAAAGTTTTTAAAAAATTTAGGGTTTAAATTTTAGGGTTAGTTTAGGGTTCTACGATTTATTAGGGGTTTAGGGTTTGGTTTATTAGGATTTAGGTTTAGCTTAGGGTTTAAGTTTTAGGGCTAGTTTAGGGTTTTAGGGTTTATTAGGGGTTTAGGGTTTGGTTTATTAGGATTTAGGTTTAGCTTAGGGTTTAGGTTTTAGATTTTAGAGTTACAATGTAGGGTTTTAAGGTTAGGGGTGGTTTAGGTTTTAGGATTTATGATTACTTTAGGGTTTTAGGATTTGGTTTAGGGATATAGGGTTTAGGGTTACTATTTAAGATTTAAATTTTAAGATTTAAGATTTAAATTTTAGATTAGTTAGGGCTTAAGATTTAGATTTAGGGTTCAAATTTTAAAATTTAGGGTTTAAGTGGTATTAGGTTCAGGGTTTTAGATTTGGAATTTTAGGGTTGGTTTTCTTTTAGGGCTAGGGTTTTGGGTTTTAGGGTATTAGATTTTATGTTTTAAGGTTTAGGATTTTTAAGATTTTTTAAAATTAGGGTTTAGTGTTTAAGGCTTTAGGGATTAGTTTAGAAATTAGGGTTAGGTTTTAGTAACTTTCTTTATTAAGGCTTAATATTTAGGATTTAAGGTTTTAGTAATTCCCTTTAGGGCTACAATTTAGGATTTGAGTCTTAGGTTTTATGGTTAGGTTGGTTTTGGTTTTTGCTTAAGGGTAGATTTTTAAAATTTTTATGGTGGGGTTTAGGCTTTTTAGTATTGTGGGTTTTTGAAGTATTTAGGGTTTATTTTGGCTTGTTTCTATGGTTAGGGTTTTAGGTTTTAGATTTTGGGTTAGGGTTTTAGATTTTTGCTTTTAGCTTTAATAGGTTTTTGAAAATTAGAGTTTATGGTTTTCTAAGATTTAGAATTTAAGATTTTAGATATGGGGTTTAGGTGGGTTTTAGGGCTAAAGGTTTTTAAGGTTTGTTTTTGAAAATTAGGCTTTAGAGTTTTAGAATTTAGGATTTTAAATTTTAGGTTTAGAATTTAGGATTTAGGGTTAAAGTTTAAGGATTTTAAGGTTTTTGAGGTTTTTAAAAATTAAGATTTTGAGTTTAAAGTTTTAAAATTTAAAATCTAGGGTTTTAAGTTTTGGTTTTGGTTTCGGGGTTAGGGTTTAGATTTTTTAGTATTTTAGGCTTTTAAAATTATAGGGTTTAGAACTTAAGATTTTGTTTAGAATTTAAGGTTTACAGTTTTTGAAATTTAGGATTTAGGGTTTTGTATGGGTTTAGAACTTAGGGTTTAGAACTTAGGATTTTGTTTAAAAATTTAAGGTTTGGAGTTTTTGAAATTTAGGATTAGGGTTTTGTATGGGTAGAGGATTTCAGAATTTAGGGTTTAGGATTTTGAAGGGCATTAAAGTGACTTTAGGGTTAGGGTTTTGAAGGGCATTTAGGTTTTTGAAATTTAGATTAAGGATTTTAGGGTTACAGTTAGGATTTAGTATTTAAGTTTTAAGATTAAAGATTATTGGGTTTAGTCTTGAGATTAGGATTTAGAGTTTAGGATTTGTGTCTGAAGGTTTAAAATTTTTGGGTTTAGGTTTTAATAGGATTTGGAGTTTAAGAATTAGGTATGGAAAGTTTCTTTTTGTACTCTAAGGGCAAGTTGCCAAGTCAAAGCTTTGGCTATCACATTGGCTGACCTAGATCAAGAACAAGGCTTTGTTTTCTAGGGATCTAGTTCATCCCATGCCTCTACTACCAACCCAATCTCCGTATTCTACAAAGCACATGTGAGTAAATGGATAGCATAGATATGTTGTCCATCTTAGATGTTGTCTCTTATCTAATCTTCTAATAAATATCTAAGGACTTCTGAGACTGGTGACACTCCTATGTCCATTGGCTTTCCTCGCACCTCTCTCTCTTTTCTTTCTAACATTAGCAACCATAGATATAGATTAAATTAGAAAAAATTTAGGTCTCAACCAGTTTTATCTCTTCTGGTGTCTCCTATGTTGAAGTCAGTATCATTCATGTTTTATAATAATACATACTAGCTGAAATAGTAATCCACTATTTTAAATGCGAATTTGGATCTATCATACTTTTCATGCATCATAACTCGTAAAATACACCATTCAATCGGCAGCAAGAATTTTCATAAAGCAATAATCTACATAACTTCGAGATGAATTCATGCCCGTACAGGACAGAATCAACTTTAGACCAATTAGTCACACATGGGTAAGCTATTTACTCAAAGCAAATGTCCAAAGCAAAGGACAAAAGGAAGACAATTTTCTGTAGGCAAGTCAAGAGAAAGCATACAGGCATGTCAGAGAAGCCAGGATTTGTACCTCCGTCAGCAGGTGGAATGAAGCCTTAAATTGAGCAGAAACTGGTTTTAGCTTGACTGCTTCACAAAATTTATAGCACCTGCTCAGACAAGCATGCGAAATCTAGATTTGTAAGATTAAAATCTACAGTATCACTATAAATGCAAAATTATTATTATTTTTTTTTTGGCATTGAATGCAAAATTATTTAGACTAAAGGTAAATTAGACAATGCCACATATTCCTATAGTTACAGTGATAGTGTATCAAATTTTAATTCAACAACCCAATTTCCATAGACAAGTGAAGAAATACAGACTTCGTATAATCATCTTCATAAACAAGCTTCCATTTTTTTTTCCCTCATTCTGATAAGTTGCAACAAAGGACAAATTGAAAATATGAAACAGTTGAAAATGTAGAACTCCTAAGGTCCAAATTCAAGTTCCTCATAACCCACTAGTTTCAACTCTCCTGGACAATTATACAAGGAGAGAAGTGAGAATATGAAACAAAATGTAAGGGGAAAGCTAAATACCTCTCAGATGAGCAACAGATCAGAGGCTCGGAGCTAGCTTGTAATGCCGTGACAAGAGCCGAACCACCGCAAATTGGCCACCGGCGAGACGCAGATGGGGATCAGCAGGTTGTGCAGAAGATGCTGAAAGGAGAGTATAGAGAGCGCCACCCCAAGCCTTAGTCACCAGATCTCAGGCGTCCATTGTTGGGGTGAACTCGCTATCCTGCACCCTCACCTCCGCAGCAAACAGAAGCCCCAAAATGAAGAGCGCGAAGAACACTGCTCTGCTCATGCTAAATTGCTAATGTGTGCCATTTTCACAGAGAGAGATAGTAAGAGAGTGCAAAAGAAGGGAACGAGAGGGCAATAGATGGCTTGAAGAGTTGCCCCTTACGAGTGTGTAAATTGCAATACCTGTGAAAGAGAAGGCTCCCCAATTTATAGGCTTTACTTGATTCTTATAAAATTAATTACTGCAGCGTCTCTCTCTGATTTTTTCTTGCTGACAAGACAAGCAACGTCTCTCTGCTTTAATGGTTGTAATAGGGCCAGCGCAGACAGGACACAGGACACAGGACACAGGTCATCCCCTCCATTCCCTTCAGGCTCCAACGGCAATGCGAGGTTATGTTCCAGTGCTATCATCACAAGTTAGGCCTAAGTTTTGACAACCAGTTTGATTCATTTAAATCATCGACCAGAGAGAGTAAAAAGAGCCAGCGGTCGAAATCATCTGAAAACGCAATCGTCAATGTTTGTTTTTAAGAGCCCCCAACATTCATATTGTGAGGAAGACTGGAGGGGACCATGATGGCCGTTAGCAGGAAATGACCAAGATTCGCAACGACATAGCAGGGAAAGTTTTTTTTTTTTTTTTCTTGAATAGAGGCAGGGCTTTTCCCTTTGAATTTTTTCGGTTCATTTACCTCAATTTGGGCCATCGTACAGCTTTATTATTTTCTTCCTCGGCCTAGTTGGCCCATTCATCGTATTAGAATTATTCAAACATCAATCTTAAATAACCCAAAAATAAAAGTATTCAAGCTACGATGAAACAGTATAAAAATGCACTTTATGTTCGCAATATTTTAGTTTATCACTTCTTAAATCTATCATTCTCAATTTTATAAAATAAAATTCAGTTAATTTCTTTCGATGGACTCTAATCTTATGCATTAGAACACTTTTAATTCACAAGAATTTCAGCTATTAGATTTTTCTGGAAAAGGAAACATAATTTCCAAAAAGAAGCTTGTTATTTAGACATACATATATTACTGGACATCGTGTGTATTTTGAGATGTTGTGTATGTTGACTCTAGTTTGTGAGAAGAGGGATGTTATCCCTTTCACCCACCAAATAATTTTGATAACCAAGATGACAATCGTTGAAGCTCTGCCTTGATGCCACATGCCTATGTCCATAACTCTAATAGCGAGATCCAACCTGAAGTCGGACTCTTCGAGCAACTTGGCATTGGGAGTAGTCTTAAACACCAAGAGGTGAGGGGAACGCGTTGTCTGGACATGGCGAACCTGTTGGAGGATGACAAGGGGCTTGTGGGAGAGCTATTAGAGTTTCTGGCCTGAAAAGGAGAACGCTTGGTGGACAAATTAGCGTTAGATTTGTAAGATCATTTGACCGGTTTCGTCATTCCACGATTTTGTAACACTTGCCAAGATAGAAGCGAGGGAGAACATTCGTATTAGTGTTTGTGAAAAGCACTAAGCAGGGGTCGAGTCAAGTTTTTCATTTAGTTAAAATGAATTATGTATTATGTCGCATGCATGTAATGCGTCAGCATGCAACACTAACGAAGAATATATCTTCTATATCATACAGTAATGGAATGAAATATGGAATCATCGTGTTTCATACTGCATATTTCAGTGGGATGCTTTTCTAGATGTGCTTTCACTTTAGCAGAGAACTTTTAAATGTATTCTTTACGTTACTAAAAGAAGTGGCTTCAAACAAGATGCTTAATTTAATAATTACAATGAACTTACTTTGTGGCTACTTCGATGCCTCCTTTGAATTTGTTCTTTTGAATTTAGCGTGATGAGATATTTGATTTATTTGTGATTATTAGCAGAATAAGATGCATCATACTTTTCATAAAAACTTGAAGATGAAGGACGACTATGAGAGTCATTGTAGCGTGAGTGATTCCCGTGCGTGTCCCTGTGTGTGTGTGTATATATATGTAGGGACAAGGTAGGTAAATCAACATAGTTAAGATGGCAGAAATTGCAGTGAACCTGCTGATTGACAAGTTGATTCCATTACTGAGATACGAAGTGACGCTACTGAGAGGGGTGCACAGCCAGGTCGTGTCCATCACCGATCAGCTACGGCTAATTCGAGCTTACCTTAAGGATGCAGACGTGAAGGCAGAGAAGGCAGAGACCAGCCATGCCGCCAAAGAGTGGGTCAAGCAAGTCAGGGAAGTTGCGCTTCGTATAGAAGACGTCATCGATGAGTACTTGCTTCAAGTGGCAGAGCGGCGTCAGAGGCGCGGCTTCGCCGGTCTTATTGAGAAGATCAGCCGCTTGCTCAAAAGCATAGAACCCCGACATGGTATCACAACGGAGATCCGTGACATAAACAACTTAATGGTCAACCTGGATAAGAAGAAAGAAACGTTCGGGTTCAATACCTCTAGTTCAGAATCAAGCGCTAGTACTGGTGCCAAGACGTTGCCGTATGCAGGTCATGACCCTCGGCGGGCAGCCCTTTTCCTTGACGATGCTCAACTTGTGGGCATCAGCGATACAACCAAGTTACTGAAAGGCTTGCTCAAAACTGAAGATCTCTGCCGCACCGTGATCGCCGTCGTGGGCACCGGCGGACTAGGTAACCTTCACACCACCTTTTTTTAATTACTACCCATTACCGTCTCTCCATTTTCACAAATGATTTAAGGGGTCCAAACACAGTATTTTCTCCTGTGGTTGCAATTTAAGAATCAATTTTATATTTTACAAATGTTATTATTTTGACTGGTTCTCATGGCTCGCTACTTTTTTGTTACCTTCATAGTTTTTGATCATTTTATAGTCAAAGTATTTTTAATTGGTAATTTTATTTGAATAAAGCATTTAAAATAACGTATCTAAATGTAAATCAATTATAAAATGCTTATTTTTTTTGGGAATTAAAAATACTTATTTTTCAACACTAAGTTTATAAAATCAATTATACTCAAAAACAAATATATATATATATATGTATGTAATTAATACCATACCAGCACAATTGATACTATTAAAAGAAAAGGGTTCCGTACCTCTACTTACAGATATCATAGGAACCTCCAATTCTCAAGAAACACTATTTAACTTATTATTCTTATTATTTACGTATTCGAATATTGCTTAGAGTTTCTAATTTGACCATTGATTGTGTATAGTTCTTAAATCTTGATTTTTCCCAACTTTTTTCAATTTCTCTTCTAAGTCTTGTAGTGTTTATCTTCTTGATTGAATTCTTTTATTTGAAATAATATATTAATTTGGTTTGGTTTAAGTACTACTTAATGTGTTACTTACCTTCATCAATTATAACCAGGAAAAACAACAGTTGGAATCAACCAAAAATCAAGTATCTAATTGCAAAACATTTTGATGATACCTTTAGCTGCAGTTTTTTTGTAGCCATGTCTTCCCTCCGTAAAGTTACATAAAAATTAATATAAAAATATTTTTTCCCTTTTTTTTCTGTAGTTTTAGTTAATTATAACAACATGTTGCATCACTATATATCACATAGACGTAAAAATCATACTGGTGATGGTCAAGTTCATCTTATATGGACCAACAAGTATCACCTTTTAATGATAAAATTTTGATCAATATCAGTCAAATATGAGACTTGAATTGAAGTCCATTCACCTGATTTTTTTATTATAATTACCTATTATTGACCATATTGGTTTATGGACATTGTATATATCATCATATGTTAGTTAGATTTTAACCAATTATGTTGACAAAAGGAGAGTCACTTACTTATTTTGTCAATTATTATGATGGACAAGAGATACATTTTTCTATTTAGAAAAATCTAGAATACATTCATAGGATGATCAACTCGTTAAGATGTTGTAGTTGTTGATTGTAAGGCATAATTTTCATCCAAATGCTACTTTTACACTCATTGTTCTTTTATAATCTACCCCCTAAACACTCACAACTTAATTTTAACTGATTATATGTATAGTACCCACACAACTAATTAAAGGTTATGGACATTTGATGTGTAAATTTTGTAGAAGTTTTGGGCATAAGAGTAGAATTATTGTCACACGATCCATATATGTTATGTTATTTTCATGGTTGATAGAAATCTATACTTGCTAGCTAATTGGTTTCCTCAACATTTCTGTCAAGGTAAAACAACGGTTGTGAGAAAGCTATATGATAGGCAGAAAGAGAAAGGAGTTTTTGATTGTTGCGCTTGGATCACTGTGTCCAGCAGTTTCAAAGAGAAAAAGATATTCAGGAAAATGTTACAGACCTTTTATGAGGATGAGGAAGACGATGAAGCTAAGGCCAAAGCGGCTGAAAAAATAGACAAAGCCTCTCTAATAAAGAAAGTGAGAGAGTATTTGCAGGAAAAGAGTTACATGCTTGTTTTTGATGATGTATGGACTGAAGACTTTTGGGGACAAATAGAATTTGCGTTACCAGAGAACAACAAAAGGAGCAGGATACTGATCACCACAAGAAATAAGAATGTTGCTGAATTTTGCAAACGTTCTGCGCGCGTTCACATCCACGAGTTGCAACGCCTGAGTTCTAAAGATGCTCTGAGTTTGTTCCATCAGAGGGCATTTCAATTCAAGCCGGAAGGGTGTCCACAAGAATTACAGAAATTGTCAGAAGACATTGTCAAAAAATGTGATGGAGTGCCACTTGCAATTGTGGCTATCGCCAGCCTCCTCTCAACCAAGAACAACCATATCTCTGAATGGCAAAAGGTACACGACAGCCTCAGCTCAAAGTTAGGAACTGATGCTCATCTCAAAAGCTTCCACCGAGTCTTATCAGAAAGCTACCATGACCTTCCTTGCCACCTCAAGCCATGCCTCTTGTACTTTGGCCTTTTTCCCGATGACTACTCCATCAGCTGTACGAAACTTATTCGTCTGTGGATAGCAGAAGGGTTGGTGAAGGTAAAAGAGAACGATAAACGTTCTTCAGAGGAAGTTGCAGAAGAATACCTGAATGAGCTGATGTGTAGGAGCTTGGTCATTGTGTCTTCAGAGTATTTTGATGGCAGGCCCAGAAGCTGTCGAGTTCATGATCTAATGCATGATTTCATTCTGGAAAAGTGTGCGGAACTGGACTTTTGCCAAGTGATCAAAAGTCAAGACTTCAATGTGAGTTCCACAACTCGACGTTTATCAATTCAATTTCAAACTACCAATGAAGGTGGCGATGTTCTTGGAAAAGCTGCGGACTATGGACGAGTGCGGTTTACTTTAGCTTTCAACTTTGATGAGATGCCAAGGCCTTGGGTGAGATCTTTCTTATCTAGTTTCAAGCTCTTGATAGGGTTAGACTTTGAAGATGCGCCTCTTGATAATCTTCCACCAGCTTTTGGAAATTTATTGCATTTGAAGTATTTGAGTTTGAGGAATACAAGGATCAAGACCCTTCCAAAGTTGATCGGCAAACTTCAGAGTCTAGAGTATCTAGACCTTAAATACACACAAGTGCGCGAATTACCTATAGAGATCAATAGGCTCATAAAATTGCGACATCTTCTAGCGTATTCTATCGATGTTGAAACTGATTACAGTTTGGCATCTATAAAAGGAGTGCAGATAAAGGAAGGGATTGGGCGTCTAACGATACTGCAAAAGCTTACGAGGGTTGATATGACTGGCGGTGGGGAGAGCCTAATCAATGAATTGAGCAGATTGAAACAGTTGAAGAGATTGGGCGTGTCGAAGCTTAGAAGAGCCAATGGAAAGATGTTATGCAGAGCAATAGAAGGCATGACACATCTTGAATCGCTGAGCATTAGAGCAGCAGATGAGCGTGAATTTCTTGACTTAGATTCCTTAACTAATCCTCCTCCTTTTCAGCATTTGCAGCGCCTTTACTTGCTTGGGCGCCTGGGGAGATTGCCAGCATGGCTACCAAGAATTCCAAATGTGGTCAGGTTAGTCTTGAATTGGTCTGGACTAATGGAAGATCCACTCCTTGTTCTTCAAGACTTGTCGGAACTGTTGCAGCTGGAGCTCTATGATGCGTATGAAGGTGACGAGTTGCATTTCAGAGAAGGATGGTTTAAAAAATTGAAGGTTTTACACCTAGAAAAAATGCAAGCATTGAAAACCATAAAGATAGATAGAGGAGCACTGCCCGGCCTTGAAAAGTTGACGGTTGGACCATTCCCTCATATAGTGGAGGTTCCCCATGATATTCAGAACCTGGACACTCTGCAACTTCTTCGGTTTTATGAAATGCCTCTGGACCCCGAAGACGATAAACAGTCTGGGATATTTCGTAAGATACCGTTTGTGATTTACTCCAAGGATAACAAATTCTATACTCTTCACAATCAAGATGCCTTAAATCTTATGGATAGTAAGTCCTGCAATACCTTTAGCTACCTACCAATGTTAATTCATTTTTCATTTAATTGATATATTTATGCGCATGTAGATATTAGACCTCTTTTTAGTCAATCTTTAGATGCTTTGGTTTTTTCTTAATTTTTGAAATGTTAATCCTGGCTCATGTTTAGTCGACCCAGTACCAGGAAAAATTGAAGTCAAAGGAGTAAGAGAAAGCCCGTCACTGTTGTGGGGAGATGTGATGAATACTCTGCTAGAAATTTGAAGCTAGACAAAAGCATTTTGTTTATTTATATTATAGTATTTAGACAACTTTTTAATTTTTTTTCTTTTATACATCTAATATTTCTCTTCTTTGTAGGTTAAAAGAATGTGCTGACTCACACTTGCTTCCATTGTCAAAATCTGTGAGTTTCATTTTTTTTACCTGCCTAACAAGACAAATCATTTCTATTTCTATAAACTTCTGTCTTATGCAATAACGTTTCATCAATTTGTAGGAACCACTTCTTTGTGCAAATGAATAAAGTCATCACCTAGCTCTTCTCTTCAAGCTGGTTCTTAATTAGCTTACATATAGTCTTTTCCAAATGCAACAACAGCAGGAAATGTCATGGGGTGGCATGCTTCTATGTATATTACCCACAAATAAATTAAGCAACCAGACTCCAACACTTGAGAAATCCATTGGCTCTAGCTTTTGTTGCAATCCCTGTTTGCCATTTGATGTTATGATCCTGTTTTTTCTTGCACTTTGTGCCAGTAATGCAATATGTACTACAGTGTCACAATAAAATGTGAATTGCCTTCTCTATGCTTTGTAAGATTTGTCTTTTGGATTGATTTGACTGTCTACTGTTTATTATTATTCTCCACAAATAGATTTTTATAAATTATTAAGTTCAATTAACTACAACATTATCGTATCTAATGGTTCCTTTTTATTAAGTGAAGATCAATCTTCCTTTTATTATGTGGGAGACTCTTTCTTTTCACCAAATATTAAATGGACACACTAATTTAAACATCAAAAACTCTTTAAATAATAATTTTATCTTAGATATTATTATTGCAAGTGGATAGAACAGAAGTTGTTGAAATATTACTCTAATTTAGTATTCCTTTTTTATGTGTTGTATTGAATAAATAACATTTTTAACAATTAAGAAAAAAATTGTAACATTATCAATTATAATGTCAAAACACAAATAAAAATGAAGATAATGCTATAAGGTCAGTATAGTACTACAATTTACGGCTGGTGTTGTTTTTAAACTGATGCGAATTTTCTGTTATAAAGATAAAAAAAATAAAAATAAAATTAAGAGAAAAAATAATAAAAAATATATTTATATAAAAAAAGACAAAAAAAACTTCAGCATTAAAAAATCTAAATCCTCTTAAACAATTTAGGCATTAGATTCTAAATCTGCAACAGGTGTAACCCGATGCTTCCTAAATACTTCTATAATTAAAGAGAAAAAAGAAAAGCTACATACAATTGCTCCAACGACACAAACAATTACCAACAATATCAATGTTAACAAACTATGCGGGTTGGAAACTTTGACGTGGTTGTCAGATGCACCATCTTTGATCATAAGCGCTGAGCGAATTGCCAAATAGCAATATACAGGGATAGCCACAACAAGAAAGACATCGATCATAACGATACCAATTGCAGCCCCAAGACCTGCTCATTCAAAAAGATGTAAGCTTATTATAAAACAATTCATGAATGACATCATGGTTGAAATTATACATAGAACAACGAAAATATGATATCTAAAAAAACAGAATTGAAAACTAAAAATAATGGGATCGACTATAAAAATTAAATAATACTAATATAATTAAAAATTATGTTACCGAATGTAGTTCAAAATCTTTACTAAAAACGAATCAATCTATTTGTTTTTAATTTTTTAAGAAGATTGATTAGCAAGACCGTAATTTAAAATACAAAATAATAAATAGAGAAGATTACAAGTTACCTTCCATTATTTCGTGGCAAAAACACTGATTGCTGTCGCAAACACAGAATCAGGAGCTTACATACAAAATATTTGCCCAAATTGTGTAGTTGTGTGGGATTTATATAAGAGAAAGAGAGGGTATAAACACAACCCAAAAAAGAATTTTATTTCTTTAAAACTCTTCCTCATCCAATCGAAGAATATGTTGTTGTTTAACTTTGGGAGAACAATAATCTATATCTATATCAACAATAATCTATATCTATATCTATATCTATTTACAGAAACATTTTAAACTATTTTATTCTTATTCATTTTTGAGTTATTTTGAAATTAATATAAGGAATTAATTGTTTCAAAAAATCTGAAACAAATTAAAAGACCCAGTGAAGGAAAATTTAAAAAAAAAAAAAACTGATCTGGGTAATTTCTTAAATCGTTTTCCCTGTCATCGAACATTCTGTTAATGCCCATGCATGCCAAAATGTCAGCCTCTATCGTTTAGGATGCGTAAGTCATCCTCCTCTATCTGATAAGGATAGGTCTGGAATGTTTCAGAGTTTTAGAATATGAAGGGCCCTTCTTGATATTGAATTATGTGCAGATAAATAACGCAATGTGATGATCGGAATCTTTGCTCTTGGGCTTCGCTTTGGTTATGTTAGTGTCATAGTGCTGAAAATGGTGGTTCTCTTTGTTGTGAATTTCTTGTTGGCTACCATTATTTTGCCTGTACATATAAAATTGTGTTTTCAGTCTTTTTATTGAGATGTCATTCTATTTTAATTAAGGATCTCCCGGTATTTTGCTTATCAGCCTGGTTACGCATTCCTAATTTAAAATTTGTGGAATTCCTTTTATGGTTTACGGCTTAATTCTCTTGCAAAGCTTGAGTGGCCTCTTCTTCCATGGGCTTTGCACACTCGTTAATTAATTTGTGCAATTTGGATGGTTAACGGTCACCTGTAAGAGCCTTACCTAAAAGGGCTTCATCTCTGGTTGTGATGTAGTTAAACGATCTGATACCCCAAAGGAAGAACTAGAGATTATATGGGAAGATGGGGAGCTTCCATCATCAGTAATTGCTTTCTAACATTACTATTGTAGTTAGGATATATCAAACCCATTTACTCAAAAAAGGATCTAATCTTGACCATTCCAAGCAACTGAATTTCATTTCAACAGCATCATTTCTCCGATCCACTAAGTAAGTAAACTTGAATCACACGCAGTTTCAAGATCTTGATGAGCCTGCACAAATTGAACCAGAACATGAGAATATAGCATCCGATCACTATTTCAAAAGTGATTTAGATTGTCTAGTAAGGATATATGTCGTGGCAGGCACCCATTCCGGAAAGTTCGAGCTTTCACGGATGGTTTAGGGGGTGAAGGAATTTGGTGCAAAGGAGTGGAATGTGAACTTAGAAGCCAAGGTATCTTAGCCTATTTTTGAAGTTTCAACAATATCTCCAGGGGTCTAGGAGTTCATTTTTTATATCCTCTAGCACTTAGTATTTGAACATTTGGAAAGTTTAGGAAAGAAATCAAAAAGTCTTAGATTGGACTGTATGCTTCGATGGAAATGGCATAATCACTCACACCTAATGTAACATAATCAAAATATTAATCTAACTCGTCATATAGATCCTATTTAATTACATATAGTGTATTAAGATGTCCACCAACCTATTAAGAAGTCATTCACTCCATCTCAAGATGTTATGGAAATATATAATTCTACAAAACAAAATCAATCGAAGAAAACATAATCCAGAACTAAGTTTCACACTTTTCCCTTCTTGTAATAATTCCAAATGGCAAAATGGTGCAGTGTGTGTCTCTTGGAGGAAAAGTTCCCAAATTATGAAACAATCTAATCGAATAGATTAAGTCATTTTATTATCTACATAATAAAAATAATTTTAAAAATTATAATATTAACAGAGAAAGATGTAATAATTAAGGGCCCCTTTAAATAAAATTTAACTAAAATTATCCCAATTCATGGATGAATGTCTGCCTTGGGGTTGGTCGATGACTCAATGGCGTACTCAAACTCGAACACTTCGTTCTATGTTGGAGGTCGTTATTGTCATCTTACCGTACGCGGATAAGGATTATTTGTTTTAGGGTTGAGAAATTAAAGATAAATAAAAGTAAAGACAGAATGGATATAAAATTAATAAAAATATGTTTTAATATAAATTAACAAAAATAATAAAATAATAAAAATCTAAATCCCTCTGCTATTTTTTATTTACTTTTTTGTTAATGCAACCTAAATTTTTACTTTTTAAGATATTTTTTATTCTTTAAATAAAATTATTTTTTTATTTAAGGTAAAAATTTAACAATAAATTTAGAAAAATAACTTCAAATTCAAAATATATAACCTATATATCTCCTTTAATTTAATTATATGTATCATACATTTAATATATCATGAAAATTTTTTCTTCTTCCGACTTTTCCTTGGCATGGTGGGTCTGTACCAAGAATCAGTGACTCACATGGCCCTTTCTCGGAAATTGTTAATTGTTACGTGGGGAGGGGGTAGAAATAAATTTTGTTGAGGTGATAAAAAACTTAGAAAAAAATATAAAATTTAAATAATTAATGTACAAAATTTATTTATACAAAATAATTCCGGACACATCTATACAGCGAACCAAGTGCGGAAGTCTGATCAAGAAATTCCACAAACACTAGATATGACCAGTTAGCACAGCTATGTGCATGAACAGGCAAGGCATCCCATTTCAGAAAGTCGTAGCACTTGAGATAAAAGAAAAGGGAAAAGAAAACCAGACTAATCATCACCCTCCAAGAACATAAACCATCACAGAACTAGCATAAGATAATCAAATAGTACGAAATAAGCCACCAAAGTCGCTAGAAAAGGGATACAGAGAGAGAGGAAGCATATCAGTATTGACAGCAAACGATATAACATACAAGTAACAATTAAAGCCATAACGATATTTGAAAGGGGAAACAAATCAGAAATTGGGACACTAAGAAAGGGGAACACTTCAACAGCAAAGCAAAGCACTAGTGGAATTTATATAAGTATTTTACGGTAAATAAACAGAGAGAATAACCAACAGAATCGGGAAATCTTGCAGATCTGTTTAAAACACATACACAACCCGTGGAGCTACATCCTAGCGTATCCTCCGTCAAACCAAAAAGAAGAAAAATAAATCTAGACACAGTGCAGCAATAACCAGCTCAGATATAGCTCTACATCTCAGCTTTCTTAGTAAATTCAGATTAAGATTCGAAAGGAAACTGATATGATGGTTAAAGATTTCTACCTTAGTCTGCACTCTCTCAGTGAGTAGCTGCTTCCCAGCCTCTGAATAGCAAAAGAACGTAGACACACTCGGAGTGAAAGCAACGCAGTGACCTCCAAGGAGAAAGCCAATTCTCTTCAACGAACCAAGGTTGCCTTGTGCTTCCTGTGAGCACTAAGAAGAAGATAATTGGTCAGTGGTTCTTTTCTCTCCACTCACTGTTTCTCTCTGCTCACCATTTTCTTCTCTCTCAAACGCTCTCTGTGCTTCTGTGAAGATTGTGCAGGAGCCCCCTGTGCTGATGTCGTGAATGGGAAAGAAAAAAAATAGGAGAGAATCCCCTCTGCTGGTCTGTCTGTGAGAGTCACGAAATCGCCAAAAATCCCCCTTCCGTTCTGTGTGTGCCGACCAGAGAATGAGGGAGAATCCCCCAGAAAAGCTTCTGGAGACCGTGAGAATGAGAGAATTTTTCTTGTGAGCCAGAGTTTTCCCTTTCTTCACAGAGCTCCTCCCCTTCTGTGCGTGCGTGTGCGGGTGAATGTCCCTTTCTTCGTGCGTCTCTCATCCGTTCATGTTTTTCTTGCCAGCCCCTCCCCCTCAAACAACCCCCGTCCTTTTTTTTTTTCAAAAAAATAATTCTTCGTTTTTTTTTTTATTCTTTATCCTTGCTATCTGCTACCTTCTATTTTGTCTTATGTGCCTTCTTTTTGTTTTATTTCTATAGCTTTCCATTTTGTTTCGACCGACCTCTTTTCACTTTTTTTATTTTTAATTTTTCGTTTTCTGATTTCCTTTTTTTGTTTTGGGTCTCTTGCTGCCACTTTTTTTAATATTGTTTTTTTCCTTTTTATTTATTTTCTTTCTTTTTATTAAAACAAAGAAACTTTATACTCAATAAACCCAAGCCAATTTTGGGTATTTTTTTTCTCTTTTAAAATAGAAATTTAAAATTTTATTTTTACTCTTCTCTTTTGTATGAAAAATAAAATATTTATATTTTTAGAATTTAAAATAAAATTAAGTATCTATATCAAGTAGCAAATATTTTCACCAAACTCTATTTTTTTATAAGTCTAGGGAAATAATATAAAAAATAAAGAAAAAGAGTAAAACATTGAAACGAGATCATTCTATTAAAGTTAAAAATAAAAAGAGGAAAGGAAAGGAAACGACATCGTTGTAGACCGGTACATATTGATAGAGTTAGTTTACCATTTCTGTTATAAGGCAGCTGCCATGTATACTGAGCTTTTGCTATATATAAAAGAAGCTGTCAAGAACGAAAACTCAATGAAAATCATATCAGTTTTATTCTCCGAACTACATCTTGATTGATGGTGAACTGAGTATACTCTCGCGAGAGAAGTTTATGAGCATGAACGGGCGAAGAGAAACTTCCAATGCCGAGCTTGGGTTGAAGTGACACATTCTTTCAAGGATAAAGAATTATTAAAGAATTTAATCAAGCAGTTTCAAAAGAACGTGGACTTAACCTAAAGAATACAACAAATCAGTTACATATACTCCATGCATTAATTGCTTCGTATGTAAGCCGCAAGAAGTAGAACGTCTCAACTCATTAAGCATATCCATTCTTAACAACATAAGTATCACAGAATAATCCAGTTCCCCCAAATTTGGATTCCGCAGCCATTCTGATAGTTAACCTTTCCAATACGTTCATCAAAATTACACAAAGAAACAGGTGTTATCTCAAGATTAAGAAAGGATTTGATAACAAGCTAGTCTCATGATAAGCAACACCCGGCGATTCTTTTAATCTGAAAGTATATGTATCTGCTCACGAATCCAGACTCAAGGATGCCAATGAATGAAGGAGATCACAACCACAGACAAGCATAACCTTAAGGGATTCTACCCCTATAAATAAAAAAGCAAGTTATGATGTTGCTTATACTTCATCATAAAAAACATGCATAGAAAGCAACCTTGGTTTAAAAATTGAAGACTTTATTGAAATTCAAAATTACTATTTTGTTGATTTATATTGTAGTATGTGGATAACTTTTTTATTTCGTTCTTTTATACACTTAATATCTCAATTCCTTTTATAGGTTAAAATGATGTGCCGACTCACACTTATTTTTATTATCAAAATCTGGAAGTTCCATTAATCTACCAACCTAATAAGGCATAAATAATTCCTACTTATATGAAGTTCCGTCTTATGCAATAGCATTTCATAAATTTGTAGGAACCACATCTTTGTGCAGATGAATACAGTAATCCCCTAGCTCTTCAAGCTGCTACTTAGCTTATATGTAGTCTTTTCCAAATGATACTTTTGGGGTTGCTTTCCCCAGGGTGATTGCTGAGTAGTTGTTTTCTTTCTCCATCTTCTCAAAAAAAAAAAAAAAAAAAAGGAAATGTCTTGCGGTGGCACGCTTCTATATATATTACCCACAAATAAATTAAGCAACTGGCCTCCAACACTTGAGAAATTAATTCTCTCGTTCTAGCTTTTGTTGTAATCCCAGTTTGCTATTTCATGTTATGTTCTTGTTTTTTCATACACTTTGTGCCAATAATTTGTTATTGCTCTTTTATTTGCTAATGCGGTGTGTAGTACAGCATCAAGAAAATGTGATTTGATTGTCTACTGTTTAAATCATCTTCTAGTGTTTTTGAACCATTTGTGTAGGGATTTATTTTTTTCTTACATAAATTTTGTTTTTCTTAAGCCACTCACGTCATGCCACGGCTCTGGCTCTGGCTTTCCGTTCAATACGAGTGGCACAGACGTAATAACAGCACAACATCAGGGGCGAGCTCATCAAATTTGAATTTTCTTTCCTTATTTTCGTCCGTCTTGGAAATCAAACAATCATACGAATTGGAATTTAGAACGCTGCGACCCTTAGTCTTCACTCTTCGGTAAAGTGAAGCTGTGAATGACTGGGTGTTCCGTAAAGTGAACTAGAATTAGACTTTGAAAGAATGGTGGATGAGGAGAGGAAGACGCAAATCGGTCAACACGAAGAAGAAAAATGGGTAACTTGGTATTCCTCCAATCATCAGATACTGCTGGTGGGTGAGGGTGATTTCTCTTTCTCTCTGTGCTTGGCCCAGTCTTTTGGCTCCGCATCCAGCATAGTCGCTTCCTCGCTTGACTCATATGGTCTTTCTCTCCCCTTTCGCTGTTAAGTCTGTGTTTTTGCCTTTTTGCCCTGTTCAGTATCCTTCAATGTGAAAGTTGTGACCTTTAGTACAGGTGATCGAGTATGCAAAGTGAAAAACGCTCTTGCTTCATCATGAATGTCGTCGTTCTCTTTGGCCTTTTAACGAGAAAAGCTTATACTTGGTTTGATCATGCTTGATGCTTCTTCATCATATATAATAGATTTAGTTATTGTGTATTTTGGTGGAAGGTTTACTATTTTTTATATGAAAATTTAATACTCTTAACTGTTTAAATGATTCATTCTTTGTCTCTTTTATTTCATTTTATTTTTGCAAAAAGTTTCGTGAGTTTTTCCCTTAGTTGTTTGGGAATCGATGAAAGGTATATAGTTTACAAGAGTTGAATTTGAATATATCTAATTTCTCTGTCGTCTTGTCGCTTTCTTCTCCTCATTCAAATGAAGCAACGTTATAGTTTTGGTTTTCGTGGATGCGGCATTCTGTCATTAGTATATGTTGCTGCTCTCTGTAGCGTTTGCTTTTATAGCGTAACTAATGGCAAGGAGAAGGAATTTTACAATCATTTGTGCATGCAATGAGCTTTGTGGAGAAGTCAAAGGAATTCCTTTTCGTATCCTGGTGAAGCTCTAGGAATTACGCTCACCCATAGTTTTACTTTTTACAATGTTATAAAATCTGTGACGTGTTCATATTCTGCTATATTAATGAGAGTATTTGTGTTGAGAGGAATCAAAATCTCAAGTAACATTAATTGGTTTAGTGCTTCTCTAATTATTTCCCTCAGGATTAACTCTTTAGGTGATGGTTTTTCTTCGCTGAATATAGTCATCAGTTTAATTTGCTGTTTAGTTCCAATCACTTCAATTCTGTTTGTTACTTTTTTAAAAGCTTTAGCCTGGTCTGTATTATCATACTCTCCCTGTTCATGTAGATGATGTTATCAAGAGGTATAAGGGGGCAAAGTCAAATTTGTATAAGTTAAAGAAGCTGGGAGCATACGTTTTACATGGAGTTGATGCAACCAGAATGAAACTTCACCCAGATTTGCAAATGCGGAGATTTGATCGCATCATATTCAACTTTCCTCATGCAGGCTTTTACGGGAGGGAAGACAACTTGTTACTGATTAAGTGAGTCTTCCGTTAGAGTTCAGTTAAATGATTTATTAATGTCATCATTCCTTTAAAAGGACAATGATTGAAGCACAATATTTATGGTTCTGCTCTGCTGCCTTTTGACCAAAATGAAGAATACTATTAGATACGAAGTGTAGCTCTGCTCTGATTGCTATCAATACAGTTGCACAAAATGTGATTCTGCAAAAAGAAAATAAGTGGCAATCTTTATCCCTGACCAGATTCTAACTGAAATACCCGCTGGTTCTTACTTTTTTATGCTTAAATTTATTGACACTGTTCAGGAACAAACATAATTAGTGTTTTATAATTTGTATAATAGAACATGACAAATTTTCTTAATCTAAGATCGAACTGTTGTCCCCGCATCTGTCAACTGACAATTAATATTGTACATTAAAATGCTTGCCTGTATCATTATATTATATTATATTATATTATATCTCTCTAATCTATTGTGCTTTTACTGACTAGGCTCCTGATGCTTTTTGTGTGCAACTTTTATTAACTCTCCAAGGCATTCTATGTGAATCTTTTAGCTCCTTTGTTCTGGAATTTGCAGGATGCATAAGAAACTCGTGCTTGGTTTCTTCAAGAATGCAAGCAGCATGCTTCGAGCCAATGGTGAAATTCATGTTAATCATAAAACTACTCCTCCTTTCACCAAATGGAACATAAAGGAACTTGCTTCGCAAAGCTTGTTGACACTGACTGAGTGTGCTGACTTCAAGAAAGAAGATTATCCCGGGTATAATAATAAGCGAGGTGATGGTTCAAGATGTGATCAACCCTTCCCACTGGGTGAATGCAGCACTTTTAAGTTCATTAACAACCCCAGAGCTACAAAACAACCTCCTAAGATGAGGAGTCATACGAGCTCAACAAGACAAAAAAATCCCCCACTCCAACAGGACATTTGCATGGAGCAATGGCCTACTTCATTTAGTCTCAATTATCATCCTCAATCAAGTCACATTTCTAATATGAATGAAATTTCATCAATAATTTGTTCTGAAAATGGATACTCTCCAACTTTTGAAGGCTACTCAAACAATGCAGCAGAAAGACTTGGAAGAGCTGCTCCCGATACTGGGTATTCTTTTCATGGAAGAAGACCTGACTTTAACAGATCATTGCAGCCGTTGCCACCTTCAATTAATGTTGGATTTCCTCAAATAGATTATGTTAGAAAAATGGATATGGTACCCTCATCACTCAGTGCTAGAAATGAACTCTATCAGTTCCGTGGTGACCGTTCAAGCCTAATGGCAGAATCACTTGGAAGAACATCTCAGAGGGAAGGTTATTCTTTTCATGAAGTAAGGCCTGACTATGATAGATATATCGCTGAAGTTCCTGGGAGGACTTCTAATGGTGACATTTATTTTAACCGTGAGCTTCAACGGCTGAGTATATTTTCCTCTCGGTTGAGGATGTTGGGTTTGGGTCCTGATCATTGGGTGAATTGAAGTGCAATAGAAGACTGGCTGGCCAATACTCGTAAAAACTATATTATTGTCTTCGGTTGTCTTTTTTGAAACTGATTTTGTTACACGGTAGCTGGCTGATGTTATAAGCAGTGTAATTGTGTCGTCAGAATTTAGCAGATGCTGATCTCTCGCGACATTCTTACCTTTATGCCATGTTAGTAGAAATTTGCCTTTCTACGTATGCTCTGAATATGTTACTCAAGGAGAAAGATGCACCAATTTCAACTAGCCTTTGTCTTTCGTCTCCGGACTACGTGCAATTGGGGGTAGTTACTTTTTCATTTAAAAATTTGCAACACAATGAATTCTATATAGACAGCTGGTTCTCTTTACTATGACTTGATTGGCTTTTCCACTTAATAACCTTCACAAGCACCTCACAAAATTTAATGTGAGGTTTAGATATATTAAGTCACACATATCAGTAAAATAATAATTTAAAATTTTTTTAAATTTTAACCTGTAAAAATAAAAAAATTAGACTTGGTAAACTAGCATATGAATATAGATAAAGGCTAAGGCGGTGTGCAACTCCACATCGTGGTATGTATTGCATATAATGAGGGTAACTTCAACCAATTTGTCCTATTCCTTATTTCAGCTGTTCTTCCTGGCTTTAAATTCTTGTTGCTTCAAGATTTTTGTCACAGTCGGATGCCCAAATTAGTGTAGTCTTGTCACTTACACCTTTTTTATTGGAGAAAGAAAGAAATATATATCCTGACCTGCCTTTTATGTGAAGCGAATCAAACCTGATCTATGGGTGAGATTTGTTTAATATCTCTAATCATATTATAGAACAACTAGACTGGCGTTTGGAATGGACCCAAACAGCAACTTAATGGAAGTAACAGAAAAATATAATATGGAAAAAGTAAGAGGTCTTTAAAAATAAAGCAAAAAGAAAAGAAGACCAAAACTAGGAATCATTAGCCTTCTAAGAAAAGGACAAAGAGGATTGTTACAACTACTAATAACCCAAAGCCAGGAATTTGGATGAATTGAAGGAGTCAGACATTGTTGAGATTATTCAAGCTTTAGTTGTCTGTTTCACTACAGTTGGTGGCAGTATTCTTAATTCGGGTGAAGAATTACCATGATATATATAGCATTTCATGTGAATCACGAGTTTATAAAGTATTATTTATACAGTCAAGATCTTTGAAGAGAGTTTTTTATAATTTAAATTATATTTTAAAATGCAGCTTATGTTCCTTTCACACTCTTAGTCTTTGGGGGAAAAAATATACTTGTAAAATAACATGTGCATTGTACAAAATAAAATATTTAGTAAATTAAATAAACTGATTATAATTTATGTATTTGAGCTTTTTTTTTATTAATGACCATTTATTTACATTTTAAAATTTAAAAAAAAATTAGAGAATAACTAGTTTTAATTTTGATTTACGTATATTATATATATTCCACTTTTCTTATTTTTCCTTAATTACCCTTTCCGAGAGGGCCATAAGACACTAAATTTGCTACCCAGGAGGAGGATTTGAACCGGGATCCCTCACCTTTGGTGTGGAATCACTACTAATTCAACACTCCAGCGAAAATTTTCACTATTTCTACCAAGCACTAATGATCATATCGCAGAAATTAAAACCCTACTATTTTTCATAGCCATTGTGGCAGAAAGTCGATCGTCGCATTCTCAACTATCAAACTTCACCTATTTCCGGGCCTCCTGCGTCCAAAATTAACAAAAAATAAAAGTCGGACACCCTTAATCAGTTAATCCTGACAGCTAAAAAGGTTGTAATATATGTAGCATGGACATAGTTTGATGTTGGTCAATGCAATAAAGATAATGAGATTCTAGAAGATATAGCCATATGCCCAGTGATCATATACAGTTGTAGTTGGGAACACATATAAACTGGAGAATGGAAAAGTTCAACTCTAAGAAGAATACCCTTTTTTTTTTCATTTGTTTGTTGTATTGTGAGGTCATCTGCATGTGAAAGCAAGCTGTATGATTATATACGTCATTTGTGAGAAGACGTATAATTAATTGTGATATGATAGCTAGATATATTTAGTTTATTTCATATTGGTAGGTATGCATGTGATTGTTACATCATTGAGTACTTGTTTATTTTATTGACCAAATGAAGAAAGGAATTAGTGTTAGGTCCACCCCATGAAAATCAAGTGTGAATGAAGAAAAGATGAGCCTCCAAAATTGAATAAGAAGGAGGCTAGTTGCAAAGGTGTGAAAGGGAGGTGTAGTTTGTCAACATTGCACCACTTCACTATTCCTTTTGCAACTCAAACTTTGCCTATAAATAGAAGGCTTCACTAAGCATCACATGCACAAGCAAGAGAAGGAGAGCTAAAGAGAAAGGCTCAAGTCTCAAGTAAAGAGAATAAGGCTAAAGCCAAGTTTAAGTGGTAAGCCTTGAGAGAAATAATTTATTTCTCTAAGAGTGTGAGATAAAAGAGAGTCTGAGTAATTCCCAATAGAGTGTGGGTGTGGGTATACACCAGAAAATATTGGGTGTCATCTCTAGAGGGTCTCACTGAGTGCCACTATAATTTTAGTATCACTTGAAAGAGAGTAAAGTGTGTTGTAAGGATATTTGTAATTATCCTTATTATAGTGGAATATTTTCTCGGAGCTTGTCCCGTGGTTTTTCCCTCAATATTGGAGGATTTTCCACGTTAAATATTTGTGTCTCTTGTATTTATTTTTCTGCTTAAATTTTGTTGTGCATAATTTATTTGCACAGTGGAAAAAAGTGATCTTGAGGTGCTTCCGCTGTTATCAAGCCTCTGATCCATTTTTCCCAACAAGTGGTATCAGAGCCCCTGGTTATATTGCTGAAATTTATTTTGCAATTTATATTGGCTGGTTATACCGCCTCTGGTCTGGCTAAGCTGCCAAATTTGTTTTCTCTGTAATTGGCCGGTTTTACCGCCTAATTTATTTGTTTCACTAATTGTTGGCTTATATCAGATGGAGGTCAATACAAGCAGAATGATTAGTTTGAACGGCACCAACTATCACATATGGAGAGGAAAAATGAAAGATCTCCTTTATGTGAAAAGTTGGCATTTACCAGTGTTTGCTTCAGAAAAGCCTGAATCAAAAACCGGTGATCAGTGGGCATTTGAAAATGTCCAAGTATGCAGTTTTATTCGGCAGTGGGTGGATGACAATGTGCTCAACCACATAAATGATGAAACGAATGCCAAAACGTTATGGGAGAAACTTGAATCTCTGTACGCACGAAAGACCGGCAACAACAAGCTCTTCTTAATTAAGAAGATGATAAAGTTACACTATAAGGAAGATAGCTCTATCTCCGATCATCTAAATGAATTTCAAGGAGTTTTACAACAGTTATCTTCCATGGGTATAAAGTTTGAAGATGAGATTCAAGCTCTTTGGCTGCTCGGTACTCTACCAGACTCTTGGGAGACATTCAGAATGTCACTTTGTAACTCCGCTCCTGATGGCGTAGTGACGATGGAACATGTTAAAAGTACTGTCTTAAACGAAAAGATGAGAAAAAGATCTCAAGCTTCGTCTTCACAGCCTGATATTCTTGTCACCGATGATAGGGGGAGAAGCAATAGTAGAGGTCTGAAAGGCAGAGACAAAAGCCAGAGCAAATCCAAGCCCAGATCCAAAAATATGGAGTGTCACTATTGTGGCAAGTTGGGGCATTTTAAAAGGCAGTGTTTCAAATAAAAGAAAGATAAGAAAAATGGCAACACTGAGGAAGAGAAGAAAGATCAGGTTGCCGCTGCTGAACTAGTCATCGTTTTTGACGAAGAGGTAATTAATTTTGCCTGTCATGAAACAAGTTGGGTTGTGGATAGTGGAGCTTCATTACATGTTACATCGAACAGGGAGCTCTTCTCATCTTATACACTCGGTAATTTTGGGGTGCTAAAGATGGGTAATAATGGTTTCTCAAATGTTGCCGGCATGGGAGATATCCACTTAGAGACCAACAGAGGAGCACGGCTGATTCTCAAGGATGTTAGACATGTGCCTGATATCCGTTTCAACTTAATCTCAGTAAAGAAGCTGGATGATGAAGGTTACTTCAATACCTTTGGTAATGGGCAATGGAAGCTTACTAAAGGTTCGTTGGTTGTGGCTCGAGGAGAGAAGAGTCCAAGCTTGTATTTAACACAAGCTAAAATTTTTGGTGACTTCATCAACACAATGGATGATGAGAAGACAGCTGAGATGTGGCACAGAAGACTTAGCCACATCAGTGAGAAGGGACTCAGTTGCTTGGCCAGGAAAAACCTACTCCCAGGTATAAAGAGCACGAGCTTGAAGAAATGTGCTCATTGCATGGCCGGAAAGCAGAACAGAGCTGCCTTCAAGAGTCACTTTCCTTCAAGGCAATCAGATCTGCTAGAATTGGTGCACTCCGATATTTGCGGTCCCTTGAAGGTAAAGTCCTTTAGCGGTGGACTTTATTTTGTGACATTTATTGATGATCATTCAAGGAAACTTTGGGCTTATGTCTTAAAGACCAAAGATCAAGTGCTTGATGTTTTCAAACAGTTTCATGCATCTGTTGAGAGGGAGACTGGAAAGAAGCTGAAGTGTATTCGCACTGACAATGGTGGCGAGTACTGTGGTCCTTTTGACGAGTACTGCAAAAAGATGGGCATTAAGCATCAGAAAACGCCTCCAAAGACTCCACAATTAAATGGTCTAGCTGAAAGGATGAATCGAACCTTGCTAGAGAGAGTCAGATGTTTGCTTTCAGAAGCAAAGTTGCCAAAGTACTTTTGGGGGGAGGCTTTGCTCACAGCAGTATATGTGATCAATCTATCTCCAGCGGTTGCTCTAAATGGTGATGTTCCTAACAAAGTTTGGTATGGCAGAGAAGTCTCTTATGATCACCTGCGAGTTTTTGGATGTAAGGCGTTTGTTCACATTCCGAAGGATGAAAGATCCAAGCTTGATGCAAAGACACGACAGTGCATCTTTCTCGGTTATGGTCTTAATGAATTTGGCTACAGGTTATATGACCCGATTAAGAAGAAACTAATTCGAAGTCGGGATGTAGCATTTATTGAAGATCAAACCATTAATGATATAGAAAAAGCTGAAAAGAAAGTGTCTGGTGGCAGCAACGGCTTAGTTGATATAAATCCAGTTCCTATGGTGAACTTGCCTGATCCAGTTGATAATGATACTCAAGGTGGGGAACAGATTAATGACCAACCAAGGACAGATAATGCTGGAGGTGATGAAGTTGTTGAGCAGGGGGAGCAACCCCCTCCACCGCTGCTCAGAAGAATAGAGAGAGAGCGGCGTCCATCAACTAGGTACCCAAGTTCTGAGTATATCCTCCTTACTGATGAGGGGGAGCCAGAGAAGCTTCAAACTTGTGACAAGTTGGCTGGCATGAATTCTATTTGATGGTATTTAGGATTGTTCTCCTTTCTCATGGGCTGGAGGGGGAGAATTGTTAGGTCCACCCCATGAAAACCAAGTGTGAATGAAGAAAAGAGGAGCCTCCAAAATTGAATAAGAAGGAGGCTAGTTGCAAAGGTGTGAAAGGGAGGTGTAGTTTGTCAACATTGCACCACTTCACTATTCCTTTTGCAACTCAAACTTTGCCTATAAATAGAAGGCTTCACCAAGCATCACATGCACAAGCAAGAGAAGGAGAGCCAAAGAGAAAGGCTCAAGTCTCAAGTAGAGAGAATAAGGCTAAAGCCAAGTTTAAGTGGTAAGCCTTGAGAGAAATAATTTATTTCTCTAAGAGTGTGAGATAAAAGAGAGTCTGAGTAATTCCCAATAGAGTGTGGGTGTGGGTATACACCAGAAAATATTGGGTGTCATCTCTAGAGGGTCTCACTGAGTGCCACTATAATTTTAGTATCACTTGAAAAAGAGTAAAGTGTGTTGTAAGGATATTTGTAATTATCCTTATTATAGTGGAATATTTTCTCGGAGCTTGTCCCGTGGTTTTTCCCTCAATATTGGAGGGTTTTCCACGTTAAATATTTGTGTCTCTTGTATTTATTTTTCTGCTTAAATTTTGTTGTGCATAATTTATTTGCACAGTGGAAAAAAGTGATCTTGAGGTGCTTCCGCTGTTATCAAGCCTCTGATCCATTTTTCCCAACAATTAGATCAGCTACCAAAATGTAATTGAATCAAGATCTGAGGAAGGTAGAAGGGGCATGCACACGTTGCCAGCTATAAATAGAGAGGCCAATAAGGCAGGCTTTACTGCATTGAAGCCCGAGTGAGTAATATCAATGGCTGAAACATCCGTGAAGTTCGTGATAGAGAAGCTGATTCCATTGGCGATAAACGAAGTGAGGCTGCAGAGAGGGCTACGTGCAAAAGTTCAGTTCATAAAACAACAGCTGCAGACCATACAGTCCTATCTAAGAGAAGCAGATGCCAAGGCAGAAAAAGAAGACGCCAGCAGCGTTGTAAAGGACAACGTAAGACGGCTGAGGGAAGTGGCTCATGAAATAGAAGACGTTATTGATGAGTATTGGCTTCAGGTGGCCAGGCGTCGTCAGAATCAGCGTGGCTTTCTTGCTTTTCTTCGTGGAGTGGGTCGCTTGGTCTCAAGTGTCAAACCAAACCATGATATTAATGATAAGATTGATGGAATAAAGCAAGGAATAGCAGCAATCAAAGAAAACAAAGAATTCTTTGATTCTCTTAACGACGCAGCTGCAGCGACAGCAGGCGGCAGTTTTGGTTCTCGGCCAAACACTTCCTCGCGGAATGATCATAAGCTGGGTGCACTATACCTCGACGAAACTAAACTTGTGGGCATTAACTCCCCACGGGATGATCTCATTGCCAAGCTTCTAGGGCCCACAACTACACGCAAGGTCATACCTGTTACAGGCACCGGCGGTGTTGGTATTGTTTCTTCATATATACCTTAATGTCCAATGTCTTTACTCTTTTTTCCTTTTCCTTTTTCTTTGTTTTTTATCTCTCTTTTGCTAGCTATGCGTTCCAATATTCAATATCATCGAAAACTTATAGCACTCGCATTATCTTATTCCCCCCACTATAATTTAGATACATATGGTTAACAGGTTAAGGAATTCATCCAGAAATATCTTACATGTAGATAGTATTTTAGTCACATTGGGAAAAAAAGGATCCTTCCATTCTTTGACCTGACTTGTTTAACAATTTAAGTCAAACATAACCACAAAAATAGGCATGTTTAGAAAATATAGATCCAAGCCCATCTTGACAAAGTATACCTTGCAAGCTTGCAGGCTGACCTGTTTTATTTAGATTATATAAAATTATATAATTTGTGGCTTGATAGGGTTAATGATCTGTTTTATTTGTAGGCTTAAATAGGTCAACAAAAATCTTTCTATAACAGTACTTGTTCACCATGCTTTCTCAAATTTGAAATCTCTAATTTTTTATTATTCTTTTTTTTTTAAGTGTTTATACACTCATTGTATTGATTTATTATGTAAAATCATCATTTTCCTTTCTAAAACCGACTAAATTGGACCTGACATTTAGTTACCAGGCTAATGAATCAGGCCTTAGTCAAGAATTTATTATATAAATCTAGCCTGTTTTAGGCAAAATCTGGCCAATTTCACCTTTAGTGGAGACTAGATTTATTATTTATTAACAGCCTGTAATTAATGGAGTAACCATGTATATATCTCTTTAATTAGATTGGATCCTTTTATTCCTCATTGTAGATCAATTCATAACCATAAATAACTTTTCGGTTGTCATTACTTTGTTAGTTTCTGTAATATCCACGATTATATACATCCTTTTACTATGTAAAAAGAAGTACTACGCAGCACCCAACTCCTTCATTATGAACTCTCCGAATTACATCTTGATTGATGGTGAACTGACCATACATGTAAAACTTGAACAACATATATCCTGTTGGGTAATGTTTTTCTCTTTGGACATTATATAGGTACCACACCAATAATTAACCTTCACTTCAATCCTGTAGTTTTCTTATTGCTTGAGCCATGCGTTCCCAGAGGATACACTACATAGTATGTGTATCATGGAAGAGTTTAATATGGGGATTAAATTGCATCTTTCAAAAAGTGATGACCTTGACATTACATGAAACTTTGTTGCCTTAAAAGCCCTACTCACAACTCTTATTTGTGTGCACATGTAGGAAAGACCACTCTTGTGAGGAAAGTTTATGAGCATGAACGGGTGAAGAGAAACTTCCAATGCCAAGCTTGGGTTGAAGTGACACATTCCTTCAAGGATGAAGAATTATTAAAGAATTTAATCAAACAGTTTCAAAAGAACGTGGACTTTGATGTTGGGGTGAATAAGCAACAGCTGATTGAAGAAGCAAGAAAATGTCTGGAGGGAAAAAGGTATTTGATTGTGTTTGACGATGTATGGGCCGCAGATTTCTGGCGACGGATTGAGTGGGCATTACCCCCACACGAAAAAGGCAGCAGGGTAATAATCACAACCCGACATCGGGATGCTAGAGACTTCTGTAAGGGCTCTACAATAGGTAATAATGAAGTTGACCCCTATCCACTGAACCCTCTACCCCCAGACCTAGCCCTGAAACTTTTCTACCAAAAAACATTTCCCTTTGACAAAAACAATGAGGATCCATGCCCTGATGAACTCAAAACATTGTCTGCTAGCATTGTCAATAAATGTGGAAGGATACCACTGGCAATTGTTGCCATTGGGGGTCTTCTTTCCACCAAAAGTAACGATGTTCTAGAATGGAAAAAAGTACATGACGGACTTGGATCAACATTAGGCGATGATGACTATCTTAAAGATGTCAAGATGGTCTTATCAGAAAGTTACTATGACCTTCCCTACCACCTCAAGCTTTGTTTTCTCTACTTTGGCATATTTCCTGAGGACTACTCGATTAGCTGCAAGAGACTTTTCCGTCTATGGATAGCAGAAGGCTTTGTCGAAGAACATGAAGACAAAACACTGGAAGATGTTGCTGGGGAATGCTTGAAAGAGTTGATCAATAGAAGCCTCGTTGAGGTTTCATGGAGAGATTTTGATGGGAAACCTAGGAGCTGCCGAGTACACGATCTTATGCACGACTTCATTCTTGAAAAGTGTAAAGAGCTGAATTTCTGTCAAGTGTTAAGTGGAAAAGGTTCTACCACTCCCAAGTCCACAACTGTACCACGCCGCTTAGCATTCCATGATCAGAACAACGATGATAGTGGCACCCAGGAGAAGCCAGCTGCAGAGTACCATATATTGCGCTCCTGCTTTATTTTTAGCATGAAAGGGCTGCCAAAGTCTTCCATTGCTGCATTCAAGCTTTTGAAGATATTAGACTTTGAAGATGCACCTGTTGATGTCCTCCCTGAAGAAGTTGGAAACTTACTGCATCTGAAATATTTGAGTCTAAAGAATTCCAAGATTAGAAGGCTTCCAAGATCTATTGGCAAGCTTCAAAACCTTCTAACTTTAGACCTCAAAAATTCCCTGATACACGAGCTTCCGGAGGAGATCAATAGGCTGATCAGGCTGCGTCATCTTCTGGCTTACTCCTACCATGAGGGAATTGATTTTGGTTTGGGTTCTTTTGAAGGGGTGAAGTTAGAAGAAGGATTTGGGGATCTTAAGGCCCTACAAAAGCTGTACTCTGTGGACACAACTCATCAAGGAGCTGCTATAATCAAAGAACTTAAAAAACTGAGGCAGTTGAGGAAGTTGGGAATCACGAGGCTCAAAACACAGAATGGAAAAGCACTATGCAATGCCATTGAGGCCTTGACTTGCCTTCGTTCGCTGAGTATTAGAGCAGTGGATGAGGAGGAATTTCTGGACTTGGAATACTTAACCCGTCCTCCTGAGGACCTCAAACGCCTCTACTTGGAAGGACGCTTACTAAACTTACCACAATGGATTCCCAGACTTAAAAACCTAGTAAAATTACACTTGAGATGGTCAGGGTTGACAACTGATCCCCTTGTTGTTCTTAAGGATCATTTGCCAAAACTGCTTGAGCTTAGACTTCAAAAGGCATATGAGGGTGGCGAAATACACTTTAAAGAAGGATGGCTCAGAGCACTCAAAGTTTTACGGCTGAAAAATTTGCGCAACTTGCATACGCTGACAATTGATGAAGGAGCATTGCCTAACCTTGAAAAGCTCTACATCGGGCCATGCCCAAAATTGCAGGTGCCAAGTGACATCTGCAACCTCAGGAAATTGGAAACTCTTCGTTTTTATGATATGCCTGAAGAATTCAGACAAAGTATGGATCCAAAGCAACAAAACCATTTGAAGATCCAGCATGTAATACCAAATGTGTTTTTCTTCAACAAGCGTGCCGCCGTGCAAAGATACGTCAACAACTCTCTTCATTTTGAAGATATCCTGAAAAAGAGATATGGTAACCATAAATCACTTCCCTACTCTAAATATACACACATACATATACATACATATATATATATATATATATTTATATATATGCTTTTGCCAAATTAGTCATAGGGTGCTACTCTTTTTAGATTCTTTCTGAACATGTATTAGAACATACTAGACTTATTTGGATAATTTTTTTTTTTTTTATGTTTTCATACTTGGATAATATTTTAGAGGTTGCAGTATAGGGACAATAATGAACCTAGAATGAAGATAAGCTTGATATTACAAAGATTTAAAAGAATTATCATGGTTTAGAAATCCAAAAAACTCGTATATCATAATTGCTGAGGAGTGATGGGGTATGGCACAGCGTTAGGTAACTTGAATTGTTGGGAAAGCCAGAGTACACCGTTTAATGGGAGTTATAGTCAACGGTGCGCCACAAGGGAATTGGAGTTTGGAACAAATAAATTACTACAAATTTTATTATTAATTTTTGAATTTAATTTAATAATTATCCTTAATTATTTATCTTGTTGCGCAGGTGAGGATTATGAGATGGGTTTCCAGCGGGAAGCAAACGAAGTGAATGATATGAGGATTGCTGCGAGCACTGAAAATTCTTTTGGAAACAAACCAACGTCTACAGATAAGTGGTTTTGGATTACAGCAATGTTGCTCGCTGTTGTCGTTGTCATCCTTGTGTTGTTTTCAAAATATATGGAAAGGGAAATTTTCTGAGGATGCTGGCCCTTAGTAACCTCTCGCAAGTCTTCCAATTTGCCACCATGAAACTGGCTCTCATTTATATTAAGATCACTTTAGTATTTACATTTGTTAGTTTGGATTGAAGTTTCCGAGGCTGTTGTTGTTTGCATTAAACACTTCTGTCGCTATCATTATGGTTGCTTGTCCTCTGAGTTCTTGTCGAAATTGCTGGAAGCATATTCCATAGCCAGGAACAGGCTTTCTGGTGTGTATGAGTGTGGATATTATATATAAAATAAGGGTGGGACTAAGCTACCCGGTGTGTTGTTGCTTATTTTGATTTGTAATAAGGATATTGTAATTACGTGACCCGATAAATAAAAAACTCTTTGACTCTCCCGTTGAACAAGCGGATATTGCTGTTCGCAACCTTTTTCTTCACGTACAGCTAATTTGATTCTTTCATTAATTCCAAAGTATTTGGAGGGTGATGATATAAATATTATCAGCTTCATGGGGAATGGGAGAGTTGTATACTTACGTAATGGATGTACTATAAATGTGGAGGAATTATTCTTTTTTTAAAGGCTTTCAAGAATTTTTTTTTTCTATGTAGAGTTTCTAGTTGCCATATATATTTTAAGAACTTATCTTTCTTTTTTTTAGTATTGAAAATATTACAATATAACAATTAAATTCTAAATCCTAAATTTTAAAACCTAAACTTTAAGTTTAACTTCTTAAACCAAGTTCAAAATTCTAAAACTCAATTACCTAATTTCAACTTATGAAGAATGTTTTGTACATTGCACCCATGGTATTATTTGCTACATTATATTGGCATATGCGATAATATCCAATAGAATTTTTTTTTGGAAGTATATCCAAGAGATTTTAAAGGACCAAAATTTGATCAAATTAAAATGCTGCATAAGTTGCAATTAATAAAATTTAGACTCACTTGGAAAACCAAACGCCAATTTTCTATGCCATTGCGGACGCTGTGAGCATCCATTTTGGTCTACTGAATTCAATGTAATTAGCCATAAATCAAGTGAGGAACCTCCCGAGTTGTCATCAGCTCATCCGCTTGAAGGATTGAACCGTTACAAAGAATGCATCTAGAAATTGGTGAGGAATTTAATAAGTGGTAGTAATTAAAGAGATATTAGTCAAAATTAATTCACCCCATTGCCCACTCAACATTCATAAAATGGAGACTCTTCCAGTTCCAGACACCATGTCTCTACACAAACACACACACACCCCCACGTTTTACTGAATTTGTTTCATGAAAACTCAGCACAAGCTAGTCATTTACCAATTGAGTTGGAAAATGCCAGAGAAATGGATAAAGCATTATAGTAGCCACCATAAGATACTGCTGGTAGGAGAGGGAGATTTCTCGTTCGCACTATGCTTGGCCAAAGCATTTGGCTCTGCAACCAACATGGTAGCAAGCGCTCTTGACTCCAAAGGTATACTCCTACCGCATACTTATACAATTTGGAGTCGATTGGTACTCCGCAATTAGTGTGTATATATATATATCATGTGATCATGAATTACTCTCTAACAATTTTGCCCCATTCGATATGTGACATAATGTTAAAGAATCACTACTCCAGAGCTTCAAGGAACTTGAATGAACCGGAGAACCTTGGGTGCAGCATTTTACATGGAGTGAATGTCCATACCATGAGCCAACACCCTCTGCTCCAAAGGAAACGTTTTGATCGAATTGTCTTCACTTTTCCTCAGGCTGGTTTCACATATCCTGAGCATATCCTGCATCAAATTGAGTAAGTTTCCACTTTTAGGCACATAAAAACATGGTGTATGGTGATTATTAGTTGACAGGATGGTACACATATCTAATTTCAGGCGTCACCAGAACGTGGTGAGGGGGTTATTCAGAAGTGGTAGGGAAATACTAAGCATAGATGGGGAAATTCACGTGACCCACAAGACAGCATATCCATTCAGCGACTGGAAGATAGAGAAGTTGGCAAAGAGAAGTGGGTTGTGCTTGGTTGAGGAAGTTCCGTTTTCAATACGGGATTATCCCTAATAAGAGAGGAGAGGGGTTTAGATGCGACGACAGCTTCCCCATTGGAGAGTGTAGCACCTTCAAATTTGCATATTAACCCAAATACAAATATCCTTCCATGCGTAATTGCATTGCCTTTCCTGTTCCTTCCAGCTGACGTTGTGTGATGGTCGATCCATTTCCAATTACCAACAACACCTTTTTTCTTTTATTTTATCTTTTTATTTCTTAAGAGTATATTCCTATCATTTAAATAACAAATTAATCTCCTTTTAAGCTTGAACTATTTCTTTAAATTCAAACTCATATTAATTAACTGTTTTAAAAATTTTGATATATAATCAATTTTCACTACACCAACACATCTTATTAATCCTTTCTTCTCTTATTTTCAGCTATTATTGTTTTCCTACTCGTGCCTAACAAGCTATCTTTCTCAATCTGTTCCTTCTCGTTGTGGAACAGATATTACAATTAAAACGTTACTATAATTAGAATGAATGAATCGAACAGCGGATATCTTAAAAACAAAATCTTATGAACCGTAAACTAAATAATTTTTAGTCAAAGCAAAAAGCATAAGTGTACAAGAGTTGTGAGACAAATTAAAGAATAATGGACTGAGGACCAGCTCCTCTTAATTTTATAAAATTACGAGGAATGCAATATACGAGAAACAACATCCAAGAGTTGTTTGGAAATAGACTGTGATAGCAAAACAGATGTTAACATTATTGGAATAATGAACGAATGGAGATGGAGAGGGCTGGAATGAATTACAATTGGAATGCCAGGAAGGAATTAACGTTCGGATATAGACTGTGACAGCAAAACGGATGTTGACATACTCTAAAATAATTTGTCGGTCCATCCCCGTATTAAAGATATATAGAAGCACAATTTCATGGTAATCATCACAAATTTGGTATAGTCAGATCCAAAAAAAGTTGAGCATTAGCCAACTCTAGTCTAGTAAAATTAGTATGACTAATTTGCACAGTAAAACCAGCCGTGCATGCGAAATATATACCAAAATTAAGTTTAGTATGAACGTTCTCTTATTTTCCTTTTGGTAATGGTATATATGTATACTTACGGTTGATGTTACATTTAACTGAATATGTATACCAAAAAAGCATCCAAATAAATGTTTATTAGTGTTGAACCAAAAATTAAAGCAAATTTGCAGGTAGTCACTATCAATAATGCACCAATGATTGCCTAATTCTTAGTTTCATATGTAAATTAAATAGCTAGAAAGCAGATATTAATTATTATATTGGTTCCTCCAAATTTTACAAATATCATATAAACGAATGCTGGACCACAAACCAGACTGAAACGGCAAGAGTTGATGGGCATAAACGCGTGCATTTTAACGTGTGATATTGCTATTCTTCCTAGAAATAGCTAGAATCAACACCATTATTATGATTTGTTGTATGGGAATCCCCTTGATTTTTAATTACATATAGCAAACACAACTAAAGCATCCCTTCCTTATTTCACCGTATATTCAATTAAGTAGATAAACGACAAGATGGATATTCCCAATATGTCAATATCCTCAATATTGCACCACTAACTAAGGTTCATACACACACACACACACACACACACATATATATATATATATATATATATTGAAACGGTCTTTTTATCTCATCATAAATAAAACAATAATTCTTAAAACTAAAAATTATCATATTTTACCACAAGGTATTAGAATAGTTGTAAGTTATTTTTGTCTGAATCTCAAGCTAAAAATTTAATGAGCCTAGAGTTATTCTTATTAAAAGAGATAGTACAACTCTTCTTTTATACAGAAATTAGTCTCCCACCGCTATACTCTTATTGAGAGGAAAAAAAAATCACTAATAGTTTAATCTCCAAATAATTATCCTCTTAAGCACCGTTGAGCTCATCCAAAAAAGTAATCAACTTTTTGCTTTATAATTAACTTGCCGTGCGGTCACTGCCTTTTACCGAGTCAACCATGAAAACTGCTCATACACTGCATGCCCAGCTAGCTATTTATGCTATCTCCCCTATACACAACACCACACAAATTGCAAAGCACAAACTCAAACAAAGGGCTTAATTGCTTTTGCGCTGGTTTCACAGATTAATTAACCTTCTCCCAGAAACATGAAGGTGAGATCAATGATGATCGATTGCAAAGCTTTTAACTTTCATTCAACCGCTAGCTAGAGGTAATTTTTAGATACTGTTATTACTATTATAGTTGATTCAAACTTTTTCGTTGTTGCAGCAAAAAATAGTTTTGAAGGTAGCAATGGACTGTGACAAATGCAGACGCAAGGCCCTTAAAATCGCTGCAGTGGCAAAAGGTGCCTGCATGCCATTGCCGGCTTATTTATCCAATTTATTGTTCCTTTTGGCTGTTTCTAGGTAGAAACTGCAAGTAGCTTGGGTTACATCATGACCCAGGCAGCTTGTTCATTACATATAATTTTTCCATGACCAAATTAGATAAACATGCATGCAGGTGTGAGTTCAGTGTCCTTACAAGGGGCAGATAAAGATCAAGTGGTGGTGACGGGTGATGGGGTGGATTCGGTTTGCTTGGCTAGGCAGCTGAGAAAGAAGTTTGGGCATGCCACCATAACAAGTGTGGAACCAGTGAAAGAAGATGGAAAAGAAAAGAATAAAGAGGAAAAGAAGTCAACACAAGTGGCATTTGCTTATAGTCAGTGTCCTCCCTGTCCCGTCTACTATCAAGTGGCTTATGATCCATACCCCAGCAATTGCACCATCTTGTAACTGCAAGAGACCATTGAACATCAATGAGACCTCTGATTTAATCAAGTTTGTCATATCCAATTAAACTAAGCCTCTTCACACATCCACATATATATACACATATATGAATGTGTACTTCCTAGCTAGGTGCTTGCTTTAATGGCTTTTTCCTATTTTCTTAATTTGATGCATTTGTGTTCCTCTTTTGGCAACATTATATCATGCACTAGTTATATATGTACCTTTTTTTAAGTTTCAAGCAATGGCTGAAATCAATGAAGCATACCGGCAAAGGATGCACTTAAACTGCTCCTATTGCCAATTGAAGATTATAGCAATAAATTCTCTGTCAAATGCACTTGTGCAGCTGTATTATTCTATTTTCTGCTCAATATACATGATGCCATATTTACCCTATTCAAATACGATTACCTATTAGTTTTGTCCGGTGCACAACATATGAATCGAGTAATGCATATAATTAATTTGATGGGCATTAGTGGACTTTTTTTATATCAATACAGCCACGAGAAATTGAACCTAAAATTTTTCTGCAATACTACTAAATCCCTCATCGCTAACCAGACTTAGTAGCTTTGCATTAGTGGATCGATCCTTTAATTATTATTAAGAGAAATTATATAGCGAGAATGGCTGAGGTTGTCATGTACTGAAAAAAGTTGTGTGTAATTTAGGATGAATTAATGAAACAGTGGGTCATTATTACTTTCAAAGTAGTTGCTATGTTAATCAGAATATGTTGGTACGTATAGTTAAGCGTCCTAAATTCTAAGGTAATTTGCCCATGATTCATGATCGATCGATGTTGCCTAATAAGTTGTGGATTGACAAGAAATTGGTGCAAATGAGTTGTGTGACCGGCGGCTGCAAATTTTCACAGTTGTGAACGCAGTCCAATATTTGAGTGGTAATGGAATTAGTTTGTTTTGTTGTATATTTAAGACTTGCGTACTCAACGGGGCAAGTGGATATCTTTTCAACAGGGTCAAGACTCAAGACCGTAAACTCTACGGCAATTCCTGCATGTGCCTCAACTGTACTTTTTTGGAACAGTTCTTATATTGGGGGGAGGGGGGGGGGGGACACCTAGGGGCAATATATACATTATTACAGAGATGAAAGAATAAAAAAAAATGTTTATATAATTAAGAGTACAGTTGGTTAGTAAGTAACGTACCTAAACTAATATTTGTTTCATTTAATTTGAATAAATTTGTAACACTTTACAAGAGGGTTTTGCGTTTAAGAGAGTTGAGGTTGAAGTTAAAGAAAGTGTAAACACTCATAGGAGTAGGACATGGTGAAGGGAGAAATTAATGAGATTGTGAAATAAACAATCCATTTCTAAATGCGTTAAAAAAAATATAACACTTTACAATTGGAAGACTTATATTCATGATATAATTAACATTCAATATTCCTAAGTTTTGATTAAGAAACTTATAATTAATTTTTAAAATAACCTATAATATAGAATATTAAAATTTATAACGCAAAAATCATACGATTGATAATTGACTACAAATTGGTGGGATTTCTATTTTTATTTTTGAGGCTGAGTAATTCATTCATTTGCGATCATAGCTTCAAATTTGCAAATTAACCCAAATAGGAGTCCTTCTATAATTCATAATTGCCTTTTCTATTCTTTTCAACTTACATTGTTTGAATGTCGTGTTTTTTTTTTTTTTTCTTTTTCCTGGTGATTTTGAACGTCGTGTTTGTTTCCTCTTCGTTTTGAAATAGACTTTACAGTGGAAACATTACTATAATTACAATGAATTATTCCATCGAAGACTCAATTGATATCTTGAAAACAAATCCGTATGAAACTAATTCATAAAAGAATTAGTTGTTAGTCAAAGCAAGAGATGACCTCCTCCTAGAATGAAACGGCTGCAGGTTCTAAGGTGCAAAATTTATGCGGACTTTTATTATTTTTTATAAATTAATTTTTATTTAATATTTATTTAAAAAATTTAAATTATTAAATTTATTAATTTTTACATATTAAATTATAAACTCAATAAATTTAACTGCATGCAAAATAATTTGTAATATGTTAATAATATTAATTTAATAAGAATATTTCTTTTTCCAATATCATATTTTGTTGGATTCAAAAAATCTTTTGAATTTGCTGATTACTGATTCTTAAACAGCACACGTAGCATGACAAATATTTTGCTCCTCTCCATAGAATGACATTTAAGAGGTGTTTGTATCTTACTGACCAAACACGAGTTTGAATATACTACGTTAATAATGAAGGAATATTGGAACAATTGGAATACCGCAAAAGGTCGGAAATAGACAGCCTAGGAAAACGTACCAATGTTGACGTACTCAAAACTAACCAGTCCTTCCGTCCATCCCCAATTAAAGATAGGACCACACTTTCGTGATAATCATCATTAATAAATAGCCATCCGGGGGTTTGAGTCTTTGGCTTACTAGTCGACTTGGGGTTTGTCCCCTTCCTCCCAAGGTTTTATTCTTTCCAATATATGTACTAACAAAAAAAAAAAAATAGCCATCAACGTGTGAAGTTATCATTATTATTTACTAATATGTCATTAATTATAATAAACAACAATCCTTAAAATAAAAAATTTAACATATTAATTGTTGATTAATATACATACACTGCATGCCTAATTAGCTAGCTAGCTGAACAGGCTAACTCCCTTATACATATACCGCAACACCACACAACTGCAAAGCACAAACTCAAACAAGGGCTTGATTTGTTTTGTGCTGTTTATTAACCCTCTCCCGAAAACCATGAAGGTGAGTATATGTCAATCCCTGATTATCAACCATGTTGCAAAGCTTTTAAATTTCATTCAGCCACTATCATTGTTGATTCAAACTTTTTCATTGTTGCAGCAACAAATAGTTTTCTTGGTGGCAATGCACTGTGATAAATGCAGGCGCAGGGCCTTGCGAATTGCTGCAAAGGAAAAAGGTGCATGCATCTCAGTTTAATTATCAATTCATCTCCAATTCATTATGCCTTTCGTTCTGACTAGCTGTTCTTAATTAGCAATTAGAGGTTAGATCGTGACCTACATGGTAGGTACCTTATTAGATATTGCTTTAATTTTGGTTCTGCTTCTGCTTGTCAATAATTTGTCATGACCAAATGATATAAACACGCAGGTGTGAGTTCAGTGTCCTTAGAAGGGCCTGATAATAATCTAGTGGTGGTGACGGGTAAGGTGGATTCAGTTTCCTTGGCTAAACGGCTGAGAAAGAAAGTGGGGCACGCCACCATTACAAGTGTGCAAGTACTGAAAGAAGATGATGGAAAAGAAGAAGACAAAGAGGAAGTGAAGGAGCCAACGAAGGATCAGTGTTCTCCGCCCTGTCCCTGTCCCGTCTACTATCCTGTGCCTTATTATGATCCATACCCCAGCATTTGCACCATTCTGTAACTGTAAGACACCACTGATCAACATGAGTGACATCTCTGATTGATTTACTCAACTTTGTCATATCCAATTAGACAAAGCCTCTTCACACACACACCCCATAAATAGATGAATGTGCACCTCCTAGCTCAAGCTAGCTATTTGCTTTATTCGGTCCTTAACTTACTTTGTATTTTCTTAGTTTGATGTATTTGTGTTCCTGTTTTGTAAGATCATGCGTGAGTTATATATGTACCTTTTAAGTTTCAAGCCATGGCCGAAATCAATGAAGCATACGGCTCCTATTGCTAATTGAAGACTACAGCAATGAATTCTCTATCGAAGGCACATGTGCAGCTGTATTATTCCATTTTCTGGTCAATATACTTGCTGCCTATGTATGCCCTATTCAAATACGATGATCTGTTAGTTTTGTCCGGAGCACAACAAAAGAATCCAATAATGCATATAATTTGATGGGCTTTAGTGGATTTTTCTTCTATGCATAGGAGGATTTTAACCTAAATTCTCCTGTAATATTATTCAAACCCCTTATTATGTATTTTTGAGTATTAAGAATATTACAATATAAAAATTACATTTAAAGGAAAGAGAGGAACAAGGTTGCGGTCAACCAATTGAGCCAAGCTCATGTCCCCCAAACCCCCTTATTATTAAATCATACTTAGTGACCTTGCATTAGTGGATGTATTAACTATTATTAATGAGGTGTTTGGTAAAAAAATTCCTAATTTACTATTTGGAATCAATTATCCCAATAATCTAAACTGAGGCATATTGAATTCCACAGTAATTAGTTAATTATATGTTTGGTGGTATATTGGAAATAAAGATGTTTTTACTCTAAGAAAGGGTGAGGTTGTCATGTGTTGATAAAACTTTTGTGTAATTTAGAATAAATTAACGATACAATGGGTTACTAATATTTTCATAGTAGTTGCTATGTTGATCATGCGTCGGTACTTTAATTAACCACATGGTTAGTATAGTTAACCGTCCTAAATTGAAAATATTTGTATGATAATCTGCCCATGATTCATGATCCATGTTGCCTATCAGTTGAGTGACCGGCGGCTGGAAATTTCCACAGCAGAGTTGCAACGTGAACGAAGCTTTCGATGTCCAATATTTGAGTGGTAATGGAACAAGCTTGCCCCATCTGTTTGTTGTATATTTGTGACTTGCTCACTCAACAAGGAGCGTGACAGCGTCAAGTCTCCGTCAATTCTTCTATTTTGTTGGAATAATTCTCAGTTATATAAATTTAATCTCATACAAGATTTATTTAAAAAAATTTAAATTATTAAGTTTTATAAATAAATTATAAAATCTAATAAATTTAATATCTCACATTAAATTTTGTGAGATATTAATATCTAATTATGTGAGATTATCTTTTTTCTCTATGAAATATATTCTACAAATTTCCTTACAATTTCATTCATAATAACCTTTACTTTTTGTGTTAGTGCAAGATCATTTTCAGTGTGGTAGACGCCAATATTGTAATTAAGACAACACAACAGCAATAATAACCTTTTCAAAAATACAGATACCAGCAATTTCACTATTGCGATTGTGATGTATCACCTACTCTTTAACTTTGATTTATTATAAATAATAATAA
The DNA here is from genome assembly GCA_037013595.1 of Dicorynia guianensis. NCBI lineage: Eukaryota > Viridiplantae > Streptophyta > Magnoliopsida > Fabales > Fabaceae > Dicorynia > Dicorynia guianensis. The sequence goes on from JASUAB010000002.1 coordinate 43,253,006, forward strand.
TAATTATTATTATTATTAGTATTAGTATTATTATTATGTCAGTTCCTCTTCTATATTCCTATTTACTTATCGTTATTTATCTTTTTTGTTTTGGTAATCGTTCGTTCTTAAATCTCTTCATATGCTTAAGTGATCATTACATATTGTATTTTTCTGATTATTACACCCACCCTTTAAATATACTTATTCAAAGATGATCGTCTATATAAACAAAGAGACAAGTGAGTACTGTTACATTAATGTATGAATATGAGCAATATTGTGCAAAGAATATATAGAACAAATGGTCACTACTGTCTTGCTTCTTCTCATATGGTTCTACAGGGTTTTGCGTGGCAGAATATGACCCCAATGGGCCTTAACTTGCCCCTTCTCACAACAGCACATACATGATTTATTTAACAGCACTGGTGTTCTGAGTATGCAGAGATCACTACAGCATTGCACAAGGTTTCATTGCAACAACAACAGTACTTGCATGGTAGCATAACATCTACGGGCTGTACGTGCTTATATATATATATATATATATATATTTGCATATTTTTTTATTTTTTTATATTTATATGTATATAAATAATGTATAAAATTATATATGTTATTTTATAATATCTACTTTAAAATTATAAGACATAAATAAGTGCAAAAACTTTATTTTTACGAAAGTCTTACATAATAAATAAGTTTATTAATTTATTAGAGGTTTGATTGTTTTAAATAAATATTTAATAAAATTTAATTTATAAAAATAATAAAATTCTATGGTTTTAATTCTCTCCCAAATTGCAAGACTTGGAAGTTGACTCCATTTGACAAGACTGGCTGTAGTTGATATGTATTGACCATTCTCGTTACAAAAGTCTCTCGGTCGTCTTCATTTCCACCACTCTTCATAAATTAGTGATATTCTAGTACTATTGATGGCACAAAATTTTATTAAGACAAATTCCTATATCTTTTGAATTCCTATATATCAATTTTATAAATCCAAATAATTACGTGCGCACTCAAAACAGAATTATCAAGTTATTAAAAGATAGAAATTTAACGACGACAATTATGATTATGTAACGATAATTTTAAGCTGTTGAGTTTTTTTTTTTCAATTATTACAAAATAAATATATGGATAAAGCATGAATTGTTCCTTAATAATTGCTCTTAGCAGTAGAAACATTCCTAAATTATGGTTGCTATACATCCTGTTTTTGTAAAGGTACACAATTTCAGTTGCTGACACTTGACAATTCCTTTATCACATTTTGCCCTCTTTTTTTTTTTTCTATGATATAATACATAAATATATAGACTGCTTTATATATTTTTGACTTTTCATATTTTAAAATACTAGGCTTCACATGCATTGCATCTGTTTGACAAATTGATAATAAAATAATATTTTTGTTAAATTAATTATTTTTATATCAAATATTTGATCAAATAAATAAATATCAAAATTTATAAGATAAGATAAAAGTAAAGAGAACATGCTAAAAAAAAGGAATTTTTCTAAATATACTTATTATAATTTTTAATTAAGATAATTAATATTATATTTAATATTTGTAAAAAATATAAAAAATTTTCAAAACTTGAATTTATTTTTTAATAAGACACATAATTTATAATAAGTTAAAGATAATAATTTTGAATTTTTAATAACAATATCACTTAAATTAAAAATAATATGAATTTATAATAAAATAATAGACTAAAATATATAAAACATCCTTATACTTTTATAAAAAAAATCTTCTATACTTTCAATTACAATAATTAACCTATTTATACTTTTAAATAATAACAATTAATCTACTCGATTAATCTGCCATCCAATTTAACAGCCCTCACGTGACATTTTTCACCTTGCAGATTGAAGCTTGAAATCTACTGTGCTGGTGAGCAACCCCCCCGCGCTAGTGCAACTTGAAGGAACTCGAATGTGATTGGAGCATCTCATTAGTGCGTTCCACCATGTACCCAGCATACCCCTGTTTATATACATGTAATGTGCCCAACATCAAGTTTTGATTAAACACCAGCCGTTTGAAATCAAACAATAATTTGGGATACCCAGGAATTCTAAAAACAGACAGAGTGAAAAAAAGAAAGAACAGTATCATTGGTGTCGTCTGAAATTTCAGTATATGTACCTTTAATCTGTCTCCCATGAATGCAGGGGCAGCAATTTGATGTTGGTGGTACCAATCTTCACCATTCGCCATTAACAATCCTTGTACAATGAAATGTTTGCAACCTTGTTGCTTCCGCCATGATTTCCCAGACATGGTGCTGCACTCTGATAAGAACTCTTTGATCAATTTTGTCTCTGTTAGGCGCAGCCGGGGCTCCACGCCATTCCAAAATAGAAATCTCTTCCCTGAGCAATGAAGCATAGTATTAGTTTAATTAACTTAATTAAATGGCCACTGGTTTGGTAAGATGACAATGGTGATCATGCGTATGATCAATCTATGCCATATTGTAGGTGTGGTTTTCATATCTTGGGATGTGACTCTCGAGACGAGGGAGGCCATGTCTAAGATTTGCCGAAGAAGAATCGAGGTTTGCGGCTACGCAAAGTGCACAGTGTCTCGTGAGCGTAGTTAGGGATTGGATGGCTCACTAATTACCAATAGAGTGAGTCAATTGATTCCAATCGAAAGTAAAAATGAATTAAATGTTAAAACAGTGAAAGTGTAAGCGTATTTTATATATTTTAGTTAAAATAATATTTAATAAATAAGTCTTTTGAACAAATATTTTAATACATAAATATTTTAATCTATTTTTACTTTTATATATAATATAAATAATTTGATTAAAATATATAAAATCTTTATGAATTATATTTTGATCATAAATAATTTTTTTAAATTTTATAATTAATTTTTTTAATTATAATAAATATATAAAAAAATTTGTTAACATTTTTATTAAATTTTAAATATCCTTAATTAAATTTTAAATTGACTAAAAAAAACACCAAAATACTTCATTTCTATTTTAACGCTTCTTTCTTCTCTCTTTATTCGGTGTTTCTTTTTTCTTTTTCTTCGCTCGCTCTGTTTGCTCAACTTCGGAAGGGTATGCAGACTGGAGGAACAAACCCGCTCAAAGAGACTGCCATGGCGGCATGCTTGCAGCCTCCTTTGTTCTAGGTGGGTGCCTATTAAATCTTCATTATTCATGGGGTTGCGGTCAAATAGTGTATATATACATAGATGCTGATGGAAATTTTGAATGTGCAATGGTGGAGATATTGGAGAATCTGGCATATTTGGCCAATGCAAGCAATTTGGTGTTGTCCGTGCGGCATTTCATGCATTTATCCCCTTCAAAATCTACCAACAATGTCACCAATTTCATGGGCATTGCCTTCCTTCTTGCTCTCCTAGGAGGTCTCTTATCGAATGCCTTTTTTACCACTTATCACATTTATCTGACAAACGCAGTTGTTGAATTTCTAGTAAACACTATATTGCTACTATTATGCTCACACACTCTCCCTATTCCATTTTACCTCTCTCTCCTATTCTTCCATTATTCTCTCGTGCACATCTACCTTTTGGAATAATACCTCTTACACTGATTATAAGAAATCCTTGGATGAACAAGAAAAACTAACCTTAGAAAATGTTAATTATGCCTGCTTGTGCACTTATTGTATGTTTTTCTAATTCGCATATTGTTGTTATTGTAAGAGAGAAAAGGGTCAGACAAAGAAAAAAAGAGTTAACAAAAAAGAAAAAAAAAAAGAAACATCGAAGAAAGAGAGAAGAAAGAAGCTTTTAATTTGAAACAGGATCAATTTAGAATTTAACCAAAAATAATTAAAATTTAATAAAAAATTTGATAAAAATGATCTTTTATATTATTTTTATAATTAAGAAGTATTAGTTATAAAATTTAAAAATTTAAAAATTATTTATAATTAAAATATAATTTAAAAGAGTCTATATATTTTAGTCAAATAATTTTACTACCAAAGTATAATCAAGCAATATTACTTCTCTATTCATCTATTGTGATTGCCCATTATGATATGTTTATAGCAAACATAAAAAAATTTACTTTCTGAAATAATCTCGTAGGCTAACTATGGTTACTTTTAGAGTTTTAGGTATAAAAAAATTAATTAAATTTAAAAATTATTATGTTATTTTATTTTTTTCACCACTCTTCTATATAATTATATACTTTTAAATAAATATAAAATTATATTTCTTTACACGGTGCTGCACTTTAATAATAACTCTTTGATCAACTTTGTCTCTGTTAGGCGCAGCCAGGGCTCCATGCCGTTCCAAAATAGAAATCTCTTCCCTGAGCAATGAAGCATAGTATTAGTTTAATTAACTTAATTAAATTGCCACTGGTTTGGTAAGATGACAATGGTGATCATGCGCATGATCAATCTATACCATATTGTAGGTGTGGTTTTCATATCTTGGGATGTGGCTCTCTAGACGAGGGAGGCCACGTCTAAGATTTGCCGAAGAAGAATCGAGGTTTGGGGCTACGCAAAGTGCACAGTGTCTCGTGAGCGTAGTTAGGGATTGGATGGCACACTGATTACTAATACAGTGAGTCAATTGATACCAATCGAAAGTAAAATTGAATTAAATGTTAATACAGTGAAAGTGTTAGCTTATTTTATATATTTTAGTTAAAATAATATTTAATAAATAAGTCTTTTGAACAAATATTATAATACATAAATATTTTAATCTATTTTTACTTTTATATGTAATATAAATAATTTGATTAAAATATATAAAAAAATTTTAAATTATGCATCAGATTGTAAATAATCTTTTTAAATTTTTAAATTTTTTAATTAATTTTTTTAATTATAAAAATATGTAAAAAAAAATTTCATCAAAATTTTTATTAAATTTTATATATATTTTTGTCAAATCTCAAATTAACTAAAAAAAAGACAAAAATATTTTATTTCTATTTTAAAGCTTCTTTCTTCTCTCTTTCTTCTGTGTTTCTTTTTCTTTTTTCTTCGCTGACTCTATTTACTCAACTTGGGAAGGGTATGCAGACTAGAGGAATAAACCCGCTCAAAGAGACTGGCATGGCGGCATGCTTGCAGCCTCCTTTGTTCTAGGTGGGTGCCTATTAAGTCTTCATTATTCATGGGGTTGCGGTCCAAATAGTGTATCTATACATAGATGCTGATGGAAATTTTGAACGTGCAATGGTGGAGATATTGGAGAATCTGGCATATTTGGCCAATGCAAGCAATTTGGTGTTGTACGTGCGGCATTTTATGCATTTATCCCCTTCAAAATCTACCAACAATGTCACCAATTTCATGGGCATTGCCTTCCTTCTTGGTCTCCTAGGAGGTTTCTCATCGAATGCCTTTTGCACCACTTATCACATTTATCTGATAAGAGCAGTTGTTGAGTTTCTAGTAAGCACTATATTGCTACTATTATGCTCACACACTCTCCCTACTCCATTTTACCTCTCTTTCTCTTCTATTCTTCCTTTATTCTCCCATACTTGCACATCTACCTTTTGGAATAATGCTTCTCACTGATTATAAGAAATCCTTGGATGAACAAGAAAAACTAACCTTAGAAAATGTTAATTATGACTGTTTGTGCACTTATTATTTATTTTTCCAATTCACGTGTTGTTGTTTCTATAACAGAGAGAAGGGTCGAAGAAAGAGCAAAAATAGCTAACAAAAATGAAAGAAAAAGAAATGTCGAAGAAAGAATCTTTTTAAATAGGAACGGAGTCAATTTAGAGTTTAATTAAATAACAACTAAATTTTAATAAAAAAAATTGATAAGAAAAATTTTTACACTGTTTTTATAGTTTGAAAAAGATTAATTGTAAAATTTAAAAAAATTATTTATAATTAAAGAATAATTCAAAAGATTTTATATATTTGAATCAAATAATTTTACTATCAAAGTATAATCAAGCAATATTACTTCTCCATTTATCCATTGTGATTGCCCATTATGACATGTTTATAGCAAACATAAAAAAATTTACTTTCTGAAATAATCTCGCAGGCTAACTATGGTTACTTTTAGAGTTTTAGGTATTAAAAAAATTAATTAAATTTAAAATTTATTATGTTATTTTATTTTTTTTCACCACTCTTTTATATAATTACATGTTTTTAAGTAAATATAAAATTATATTTCTTTACAACTAAGGAATAAAAAATAAGTGAATGTATAACAGTACTCATTAAAATAATTTGGGACAATAAAAAGGCTTTTCTGTCCCATGGCTTCCTGTTTCTACAAACAAAAAAAGCCCAGTGGTTTCCTCTTAGCCTCGACGCCTCCTGCGACGTAACTTACAGACCTAGAGTGTTGCCGGCGAACCAAATTCTCTGTTGATCTTCACAGCGACCAGGTAAAACAATTTAAATGGCACTTTATGTCTGTATAAAAGTTGTGTCAAACCTACGATCTTTTTATTTCTGAGTTTATTCGGATAAGCTAAGAATGTTGCTTTCTATACTTTCTGGGACATAAATCGGTGTCTTATCGCTGTCGTTCAAAGTGGAAAGCATTCGTTGATAGTTTTCTATAATTTCATAAGATGCGCATCCAATTCTGGTAGTTTACCCAAAGAATTTTATTTAATGTTGCTTATCCTAATGCTGTTGCTGCTGGTCTCGTAATTGCTGTTTGGTTCAACTGTTGTGTACCATCCCCGCTTTCTGGATCGCTATGTTGCAACAAGATTATCAATTGTTATTGTGATCTTAAATTCTGTTGATTTTAGTTTGAGTGTTGCCGCTGTGTATTGGCTGTTTCTTGAGAATCTGCTGTTGGTTAGGTGTTTGAGTTCATTTGAGGCTATGCTTGTTTCCTAATAAACCATACTTTATTCTTTGCCTTTACTTGATCTGGTTTGGTAGCATGCACGTTTAACACAAATAGCAGGGCTCTGGTTGAGCTTGGTTCTATCTAGGATTGGTTCTTTCATATGTCTTATCCTTTGCCTAAAAGAGGTGCTTGGATGGTGTAATGTGATTTGTGTTTTCTTTTTTGTAAAGATATAGCACGTGTGAATTACTTTTTTTGGTGTTATTTGAAACTATTTGTGATATTTAACCATAAAAACAGCTAATTATTTGAAACTACGGCTAGTTATTTTGGGTTTTAAAATTTTAATATAAGTTTTCATTGTCTTTTGGTTACTTTGTGATATTTAGCCATTATGAATATTTATTACCTTATGGATTAGACATAGTTGTGATTTGTTAGGATCCTTAATTTTCTGTCTTCTCCTCATCCCGCCTTAGTTCTATAACTTCTATTGCTTCTTTTTCATCATCCCTCGCCATCTTTTTTGACTTGCAGCAATCATGGCAGATGAAACACAGATCGATTTGAAGGAGGAGGTTCCAGATGTAAGCTTGATTCCTCTCCTTAATTAATTACAAATTCATATACTGTGCTTTTGCTATGTGTTTCCCGTGATGGGTATTAGGACTGACATATGAACAAAGATTGTGTTGTGCTCTACAAATTGCTATTTCTCATGTTGCTAGTGCCTGGGATCCGCTGTCATGAGCCACCTCATGGTGCTTCAGTTTGTTGAAATAGTACTGCCTTTTGATTTCTGTATAAATGGCAGATTGCCCCATTTGATCCTACTAAGAAGAAAAAGAAAAAGAAGGTTACAGTTATAGATCTTGCTGATGATTCAGTGGACAAGTTGGCTGAGAAGACAGAAAACTTGTCAGGTATCCAAATTGAATCAAACATATTATATTAATGGCTGAGGTTTTCATTGCTGCAGTCCATGGTATCTTTAATTGTGCATTTATGCTTATGCATGGTTCATCAACTTATGTCTTGCAGTTTCTGAAGGGCTTGAGACTACATTTTCTGGTTTGAAAAAGAAGAAGAAGAAGCCAGTAAGTTATGGACTATTTTTGTGAAGTTATTTTTCTTCACAAGGTCTGCAGAAGCTTTTTAAACATATTAATGAATAATTGTTTCTTTAGTAGCCTAAGGTTTTGGATTACTAGTTATTTATTGGAGCAAATTTCACATCTGATGGTTGTTATTGATTGTAGGTCGAAACTAGTAACTTGAATGATGAGAGTGGTGATGCAGTTGAAGATTTTGATGGTAAGCGTTTGCCTTATTTCTGCACATCAAATTTGTATTGGACTGAAAACTCTTATTTGGATTTTTCTTTCCTTTTTACTTTGCTTAGATCTCACTGGAGAGGATGAAGGAGAAGGTGTTGCCTTGCAGCCTTGTTATCCTTGGGAAGGGAGTGACCGTGATTATAAATACGAGGAGGTATATTATACTTTACATGCTTTCTGCTATAATAAGCCCATCCCTTCAAAATATTTTCCAATGCCATTGTGCATCCCTAGTGGGATAAGGTTCTTTTTGTTGTTGTTGCTATTGTATTGTGCAGCCCTAGTTTCTAAGAGTTTTGGAATTGCCTTTCATCTGTTATTCTGATTAATGGATATGTGGACCTCCCTCTCTGTGTTATAGCATTAATTTTAGATTCTGTGTTTAGCAGTTTAGAATCTCTTATGTGCTTTTGGGGTTGAGGTTTTGGCATATGAGAATTCTTAAGATTGAAGCATGTTAATGATTTATAAGCAAGAAGTTGTGCTTAGGGAATTTGAAATCAAGGCATTCTGCATCTTAAGGTGCTTTGTACTTGTGAGATCAAGAACTGTCTCCTTTGTGTGAACTCATATATGATGTCTGATCTCATCCGTATTATATCTCTGATATATATGGTGATTGAACTATAACTTCTTGAGATGTTAGTTAATCATATTTATTTTGCTGTGTCTTCTGCTTCTCTGACTAATTTTGCACCATTTCAGATTGTGACCTCACATATGCAATTTTTGTTACACACTAGTGAAAGTCTTCACTATTGTTTGATACACGCTGAATGTGTACTACACAACCTGGAATGTGTTGATGTCTTCTTATCTTTACTTAATTATTTGTTTCATATGTATTCCACAATGGATATGCTCCTAAGCTAAAGATTCCTTGTTTCGTTTTCATTGGACTTACCAATTTACCAATTGGTTTGACATTTACTGGTTGGGTTTCATTAGAGGCATGTTTTAACTAACTAAAAGTAATGTTAAACATGTTGTGAATACATCTCACTGCGTAATCCATATAGCAACTTTTGTCAGTTTAGGTTATTTCATGGTACTCCTTACTTCCCCACTTGATTGCTATTTCATTCCAGGTTCTGATGTTTATCTCTTCAGCTTCTTGGCAGGGTGTTTAACATTCTACGTGAAAATAACCCTGAATTGGCTGGAGATCGGCGGAGGACAGTCATGAGGCCTCCACAAGTTCTCCGTGAAGGCACTAAGAAAACTGTTTTTGTGAATTTTATGGATCTATGCAAAACGTATGTGGATCTATTTCATCATGAGTTTAGTCCAAGGGATAGTTAAGCAATGATGTGCCTTTTGAAATTTAACAATTGTTTATTGTTCTGTCGTTTCTATATGTTTATTATATTCTTTCTGGTAAGATGTTGAATTCTCATATAATCATTTCAATTTAAGCTATCACTATCATATTTGCTCAAGTGTTTTTGCTGTGAGGCTTCTACATGTTGTGTCATAAATTATTGGTGGAGGTTGTGTGCTTCTTCTTTTTTTTGCATGTAATTTTATGTGGCTTCTTAAACTATTATGTGTTACATGTGACACAAGCCCATTCTTTTGGACCACTTCAATTTTGTGCTGTATGTTTAGAGTTTGATTTGTATGACTTCAACAAATTATGATTTTCAGCTTCTTTCTTTCTTTCTTATATTAGCATAAGTTTATTGATCATGAGGCCTTTTTTGGTGTGCTACTGGATTGCAAGCTAAGTAGTGTATTGAGGATCTGCAAGAATATTTACAGGGATCATATTTGTACTAATGAGTATCAATGCTTGTCTCAATGTGTGAATACCTGCAAAATCAGATTCAAGACATTTCTAATGTCAAACCTTGTTGTCCTTTACTATTGTCATAGTTGAAATACTGTTGTTTCCTTGTATGCAGTGATGCTTTGCATCTTTTGGTATTTATTAATCTTCATGGTTGAGTGAAACTCCACTTGTTTGTAGCATTTCACCATCAATGGGCTATATCTTGATGAATTTTTCAAAACTGCAACATAAGATATTTTTTCTGCCCTCCCTGTTTGTTTACCTACTTCTATTCGATCTGTTAGGATGCATCGGCAGCCAGACCATGTCATGGCCTTTTTGCTTGCTGAACTGGGTACCAGTGGCTCACTTGATGGACAGCAGAGGTTGGTAGTGAAAGGAAGATTTGCACCAAAGAACTTTGAAGGAATTCTGCGTCGATATGTCAGTAAGTATCTGTTCTTAATATCTGATAAGTAATTTCTGATGATAAGTTGAATTTGAAAAATGAAAGGCTGAAGACATCCTCTGTGATCTTATGGAATGTTTGTGGCTGAAAGGAGTTTAGAAATTCCATGTGTCAACTATGTGTTTTGGAATACATAAAATACCTCCAGTGGCAATTTTGGAATAAAAGTTTAGCCTTGCAGGATAAAAAAGTTTGAAAGAACTAACGGAAGTAAGTCCAATCCAATTTGTGTGATTTCTCTTAGATGAAACAAAAGTATGAAAATCCCATGTTGGTCTTAAATATTTTGTTATGATATTGCACTATATATATCCTAGTTGCAATTTTATTTTGTATACAGCATATCGGTATAAAAAGTTTGAAGGGAAACTAAAGGGAGCAATTCTTTATTAGATTCCTTCTTTGTAGATATTACTAGATGAGGCCTCTTGTTTCCTTAAATTGGGTTTAATTTAGTGACTACTTTGGAGTGATGCCTCTGCTATGGATTTTGTAATATACTGCATTATGTTTTTCTGGCTGTTTGAGAGTGAAGTTGATCTAAGATTTTGTTTTCAGATGAATACGTCATTTGCATTGGATGCAAAAGTCCAGACACAATACTTACAAAGGAGAACCGTCTGTTCTTTCTTCGTTGTGAGAAGGTAATTTTCAGCATGTCTCCTTGCTTCATCCTCCCCTTCCCCTCGCTCTCACTCACCCCTCATATTTGATGCTGGATTACTCGTTGAGCTTTCTCAATATATTTAGCATCTAACTAAATGAGTCCCAGTGCCAAATTCAAATTAAGTTTGTACAAGTAATTATGGGGGTGGAGCTACAGGAAGGTGCAGGCTCTCACTTATTTGGCTGGCTATATTTTTGCATGGTAATAATTATCTTATGTGATAATACGGGATATTTTGGGTTTTTCCAGTTTTCAGCAGTCTAAGTCATTTGACCTTAAGTTACTCCTGAAGAAAGCATTTCCTTGGCTTCACTTGCCATCTTGGAGCATCAAAAAATATCCATGGTTAATCAGTTTTTCAAAGAACCATTGTTAAATTCATGACTAAACAGAATATTCTGTTAGAACATTAACTTTGTCTGTTCTGTATATTTACTTAATTGGAGGGGATCGTGGCATTGGTATGAAAATGCTGAATATTAAACCTGTCTGTTTGTTGAAGACTTCTGGGAATGCGTCCCCCTCTGATATCCCATCTTACATGTTTGGTTTGTTGCAGTGTGGATCAGGAAGGTCAGTTGCTCCAATCAAGGCCGGTTTTGTTGCTCGTGTTGGCCGTAGGAACACCGGGACATAATTTGGTCTTTTTATCCATTTTTGCAGACTTGCTTCCAAATTTGAGTATAACGTAGTAATCGTATCTTGTTCTGTCTTGTGTCTGAATTTTCTCAATCAAGATGAGTTGTTCATATCGTCAAATTTGGTTTTTAAGTGGACAAGAAAATGTAGACTAAAACCCTACTTTGTTTTCTCACAAGTGAGAGTTCTTCTAGTTTGATCCTTTATTCTTTAAAGTTTTTAATTTAATTTTTTATATATTAAAATCATATTTAATTAAATATTTCTACTATGTTGTCAGTAACAATTTAAGTTATTTTATTAACGTGGCATGTCTAATATTGACCAGGTGTTTACGTGTCAAATATGTTGTCAAATTAAATGACATGTAGACGTTATGTCAATATAAATTGTTAAGATGGATGACATGTGGATATTAAATTATATGTTAATGTAATAAAATATTTGACATGTAAATATCATATTAGTAAAAATTTGATACTATTAACAGTAATATAATATAAAAATTTAATTAAGAGTGATTTTGGTTTATGTAAGATTAAATTAGGAACTTAGAAAGTGAAAGACTACAATAAAAAAACTTTTATATGTGAGGGACAGAAGTGGAGTTTTGGTCATTCTTGTTGGTACTTGTTTATCAGTCACATGACAATAAAAAAACAAATAGAACTAAAGCAGTGGTATAGTTACGTATAACGTTAGATATTTTGTTCTTTCTTTACTCGGTATTCGTAGTATTTGGACATATTTTCAGTTGTCCGAATAAAACAAACACCTTTTAACGTTGATTATTAAAAGGATCGACCTTAACACTATTTTAATTTGATCAACGTAAGTGGAGCTCATTTGAATTCGATAAGTAAAGGGATTAACGGTGAAACGAATATAGGCTGTGGGACTCGACATGCATTCAAACAATATGTCAATGATTTCTAGCGAGTTCCACTTATAATGTTGAACCAAATTCATATTAGACAAATGAAAGTCCTATAATAAAAACATGATTTCAAGTAATGTAAAATTGATTTCCCACTCATATATTCATAAAGGACACATCTTTATAGTTATGCACTGTGAATTATATAAGAGGAGTGCGTCATTTCTCATTCTGTTTATTGGGTAAAATGTACTAATTTTCTTACATTTTAGGTTATGGATAAAAAACTTTCATTTAATGTTAATTGAGTTAAATTACTTTGTTACACTTCAAAAATTATACAAATTATCATTACATATCTTAAATTACTTTCAAATTGTCTTCAAATTACTCTTAATTACTTTAAATAATCTTTATATATCTTAAATTATCCTCAAATAACTCTCAAATTAATTTGAATTTAAAATATATGAAGGTAATTTATATAATTTTTTAAATATAAAAGATAATTGATCTCAATTAATATCACATAAAATTTTTTTATATATGTCCTAAAGCACAGGCAAGTTTAATGAATTTTGCCCATGTTTATTTTAATAGATCACCCCAACATGATAAAAAAGTCTCTATCGAAATGTAAAAGTCTCTAGAATACGGACATTTGGTAGGTTGGCCTACATCCATTGAACAAACAAGTGCTATATGCATTGAACAAATAGACGTGAGTCTCACGTAATCAATGGTTTTTCTTTTTGTTTTTTTGAAAAAGTTGTGATTAGTGTGTCTTATGATTCCTTCCAAGATCACTCTGGTTGTTAAAGGTCGCTATCCATCTTAATAGAGGCCATGAAAATCATTTGGGTAAGAAATATCCTCGCGAGAGTCGGTTAGACAGTATTAGTATCCAAACTTGCCCTGCTTTTAGAATGAGTACGGAATGGCTATGTGAAGGTCTGCCATTTGTTGTAGCTGCCCTTCCAAATTATTTCGGAGTTGCTTTACTCCATTGGCGGTGAACTTCTCCGGCAGACAATGGAAAAGGAAAATATATATATATAAGGTATGGATGAAAGAGATAGAGTGATTTTGAGGCTTTATTAATTTCTTACCTAAAGAATAAGACATATCATTAGAGAAATCCAAAAAAAAAAAAAAATTCTGTGCACTTACGATTTCTCTTTATTCAGACGTCGGCTTGTTATTCCTTAAAAGCAAAGCCCATATCCTTCCATCCAGGTTTGGATGTTCACGACCTGGTGCCCCACGGCTCTCTGTGAGAGGCAATACAAAATACAATATTAAAAAGCAAAAATTAGCCCTTCTGCTCAAACAAACCACTCAGACTCTACCGAAAAACTGAAACCCGCTTGCTTGCAGAAACATATATATATATATATATATATATATATATATATATATATATAATATCTGATTGCCTACGTAGTCATGCACGCTGATTTGTTGAGTGTACGTTGAGCAAACTAGTGGGGAAAACTACTATTCTTCTTTTTTTTTTTTGTCTTAAGAAAGAGCACGCATCATACCTATTGGTCCTTTAGTGATTCATATAAATTTTACAGCTTCACGATAAAAACGGTGATAAAGTATTATAAATAAATTAATGTTTCTGGGTTTTATATAGTACAGATTATGTTAGCAGAAATGAAGAATCAAAATGCGAACCTTGGTTCTGCAGATAGGATTTAACCATAGTTGTACTGCTATTCTTACGTTACTCACTTGTTCTAAATGAGACCATAGTTTTTAGACATTGAAAAGGGAACAGCAAAAGGAAGGTAAAAGAAAAGGAGAAAGAAAAGTTGGTGGGCAAGTTCAAGGGTAGCCATCACATGGGCCAATTCATGCCGAGATGTAGATGGTGTGTGATCATATATGCATAAGAAATATAGTTTTACTGGTAGAAATTGTTTTACTGGCAGTCCGGAAACAAGGTGCATAAAGGGTTCTATTCTGTGTGGCTGCTACTTGCAGCCTCCTTTTATGGCAACTTGCCATACATGTTGCATCCAGATATTCATCAAGTTTAGACTTTTCATGGGAAAAGGAGACAATTGAATCTAAGATTCCATCCTTTGGGATCCCCAAGAACGTCATAATCATACTTTGCCTCGTCATTGTTCCACTTACTGTATCTTAAGGGAATGGAACACTGCAATGTGCAAGGCACTTAATATATTGCTTTTTTTTTTTGTTTATTAAAATTGAAGAATCACGTTGAATAGCATCACTAAAGTATAAGGGAAACCGTTGAAAGTTAGGTTACTTAATCATCGCTATAAAGGAAAATATAGAACAAAACAAACATTGACGACTAGTTTGAGGAATGGTAGGTGTGTGACCGCAGCAATGCATGTGCCTATTACTTGCTTTTTTTCTTTTTTTTATTTAAGAGATATGTAAAAGAAAAAACTAGTAGAAAAATGCTTGTCTAGATTCATCAGCAAAATGGATAGGGGAATGCATGGGATGGGACTGACTGTGTCACTGTGTGGACAGTGCCAGAAAACATTCTAATTGTAGCTTCATTGTAGCGATACTATTTTGGGATGAAGGATGTTATGATACTGCTTAGATCAACAGAGAATTTCTCGTCAAACAAACTAAAGATCACAATCATCCCAGCATGAAAGGTGAGAGATTGGACAAGAGACAATCAAAGAAAGATGCACTAAGGCAATTTATATTTATTTTGGGTGGCAATGCAAGCCAGAGGCAGAGTATATTGCTCCCACAATCCAAGCGTGACAGCAGTTTTGGAAATTAGCAAAGAATATATACTTTGCTTCAAAGAGGCAAAAAATGAGATATTCTTTTCCCTTGCAAGGACTCCCAACACCAACAGCGTCTATACGTGTGTTATGTCTCTTATAAGCCAATGATACAAGCAATTTAATGCGAGGCGAGCCAAAACCAACCAATGACACATCTCAAACCTATCACCATCCCATACCCATAAAAGGGCTGTGTAACCTCCAAATCACTCTATCTCCTTCATCTATACCCTTTTTTTTTCCTTCTTCATTTTCTGCCGGAGAAGTTCACCATCAATGGAGTAAAGCAACTCCGAAATCCTTGTGTGCCCGAAAGCATTGGAAGAAATTGTAAAATGATCAAAACCCAGATTAAATACGATTGAAAATATTTTGTATATTTCTGGGTTTTGTCGTTAGCACTGGTCCGCAGAGCAGGGAGGAGAGAGAGAAAAACAGAGGAACAGAGTATCCTTTATGAAGAGTGAATATTTTAGAGGAAGAAGTCAACCTGGGAAAGCCCGGAGAGTTCTTGTTGGAGGGCATCTTGGATTGTATCCATGAAATCACAGTGGCACTTGCTTTTGCTGATAGGATGAGCGATTCTGCTTACAGGGTCGAAACAACATCTCGTCTCGCACAATGGAGAATCGAAAACTTGGCTTCCTGCACTTACCGCAAATCCGATCCTTTCAAGATCGGCAAGTGGAATTGGTAAGTAACTCACTTATTCCATCCATATCTTCTTGATTTAAACTGAAAAATCTCGCAAGGAAGCAGGGGCTGTATACTGTAGTAAGATTCACATAACAAAGGATCCGAAATGGGATTTTCCATTGATTAATGAATCTGTAACTTACGTAATTGGTTTCCCAGAAATTTTTGAAAGAAAAAAACTTATGTGTAAAGCTTTTTCGCTGCAATTCATACACGTTATTTCAAGCATTTTATGTTATGGGAATTGGTTATTGGGTTTTAATCTCCTTTGAAATGATGTAGGCATTTGGCGGTGGAGAAGAACCGGGTTCTATTTGTTAAATTATATCCAGAAATATCCAATCTAACAAGAGACAATCCCCCAGTAGCATCTTTCATCATTCGGGTGGTTAGTTCCGTCGGAGATCGCAAAGCCTTGACCCATCCAGGTAATCAAATTTCTGGGCTTTTTCGTTCTATATTAATTTTGAGGTTTATTCAATATGATGTTACAGTGCTCTTAGGATCACTGCAATATTAATGCCTTTCTTGCGTCTGGTGGCTTTGCTTTAAATATTGGACTCTTTGATGACAGTAACGGATAACTGGAAAGTAGAAACACCAGTTAGAAAGGCTATTATCCCATGTACTACTTATTACTCTTCTTATTTAGGACTTGGAAATTACTTTTCTACTGCAAATACGTTCAGCAATTTAACAACTATACCTTATATAGGACTCACTGCTCTTTCACTATGATGCAGAAGTTAAAGACAAAGTGCTTAAGAACAACGAAGACTTTGTTTGGGCAATTGAGGTTCCACTCACTGGGAAATTCATTATTGACGTGGAGTTCCTTGATTTGAAGACTGCATCCCCAAACGTACACATCTTTACTTTTAGTTGCCCCCGTACTATACATTGCAAATGATTTCTATAGAGACAATTGGAATGTGTCAATCTACCTACCAGACTACAATCAATTGAGAATATTCATTGGATTATATAACCCTCTGTTATAATCATGACCACTTCATTAATTCTTTTGTTCAGTCTTGATTAATATTGATGATAGGCAGAACCATAGTGATAATGTATATTTAACCGTATAATACTAGTACCTTGCTAAATTATTTGTGTTTTATTATAGGGTGGAGAACCTTGCTCCATCTGGGCTGACGGATTCACATTCACACAGACAAGATCAAATACAACAGCCCTTCAATCTCTTGGTCGAATGCTAACAGAAGCCATCCACACAGACATCATGATCAATGGTTCTGATGGAAGCATTGGAGCCCATCGTGCTGTTCTTGCAGCTCGGTCACCTGTCTTCCACAGCATGTTCTCACATAATCTTAAGGAGAAGGAGCTATCTACCATAGACATCTCAGACATGTCGATTGAAGCTTGCCAGGCTTTTCTAAATTATCTTTATGGGAACATCAAACAGGAAGAATTTCTGGTGCATAGGCTGGTCCTTCTGCATGCAGCAGATAAGTATGACATATCTGACTTGAAAGAGGCATGCCATGAGAGTCTTGTAGAAGATATTGATGCAAAAAATGTACTTGAGAGGCTCCAATATGCATCTCTATATCAATTACCGAAATTGAAGATTAGCTGTCTGCGGTATCTTGTGAAATTTGGTAAAATATTTGACATTCGAGATGATTTCAATGCCTTCTTGCAATGCGCAGACAGGGATCTGATAACTGAAATCTTCCATGAAGTTCTCAATGCCTGGAAAGGGTTCTAAAGATCTTCCTACTTCAAAGAAGCATAGGAAGAAATGGTGCGCTATAACATCCCCACGAAATAGGTTGTTCGAATATCTATTTTGCAGAATTTGTTCCAATGAATGTAATTTGTCCTGATAGAATTCTTTATGATTTCGGTGTACATATTCATGTAATGCTCTTCATGTATAAAACACGCTATTGTTTACCTAAAAAGAAAAAAAGAAATTCAAGATTGCAAATCGGTTCTGATGAGATGTGGATCTGTGAATGCAGTATTCTCTATTTCCAGCTTTAAGACGAATTTAGCATTTATATTTTACCACTATTCATTCAATACAGAAAAAAAAAGGGAACCAGTCCAGCATGTAAGCAATACATTGTTAGGACAATATTACATATCTAAATATTCAAACAAATCTGGTATGTCAATTTCTGATTGTATAAGAACATTGTAAGCTCAAAAACACGCGCACCCTATTTTCAATTCTTCAATTGATTGGAGTTGAAAATTATTAATTTGGTTAGGAAAAATCTATTACATTAGACATGGTTTTGCTCTTCTAGTATGCGGGAAGAAATTTTGAGCAGTTGAAAACCCCATAAAGAAAATTGAAAGTTTGGCCACAAATACTAAGGGTCTTGTGGTGGAATGGACTAAGCTAATACTGTTTAGTTTTAGCAACCACATAGCACCCTTTCATAACTTGGCTTGCCGTTGAAAACAGATAGAGCAAAAATAAGACAGTCAATTTACAGTTTATTTCAGAATTTGGAGAAATCATTGCAGAGATTATTGGTGCCTAGGAGGACAGGAGACCTGCATAATGAACTGTCATGGCTTAGCAAACTAGTAAAAGCAAGAGCCTATCTGTTGTCATTTAATTTAATTGGCCATATTCCTTTCCTCCCTTGTGTGCTAAACAAAAGATGCAATGAGTAATGGCCAGAGTGGACACAAAAATTCATTGTGAAGGCCTTCAAAGAAATTTAGATAGCTGCATCAAACGGAAGTAAACCCCAACAGCAAGCAGTGGATTTCTCTTTGAATAATCAGTACTTATATAGATACAGATATAGGAATTAACTGATTTATATTTGATTTTAGTCAAATTTATCCTTGGAATGAAACAAACAGATACGTTTAAAACTATGATGACTTCCCGTTATATATCAGGGTAACATCATAGATAAAGGGGAGAGGAAAGCCTTCGTTTTGATCCAACTTGAAGACAGATCATTGATACATTCACAACGACAACCACAGTCTCCCTCCCAATAAACACCTATATCGGATTAATGGAGCAGAAGAGCTACATCCCCTTTTGATTTAATGGTAGATTTTTTTTTTTTCGGCTTCGAATTGATAGCTTCATGGAAGATGCAGATGCCGACCATGAACTTTTGTTCACCTGACATGGAACACAGGGAACAATTATTTCTTTTTCTTCCACGAAAATTTAGCATCGAGACCGTAATGAGTCCGCGTAGACTGGAAACTAAACCACAAAGCAAAAGAAGGTCTAATTTGGAAATTTTAAGCTGAAGATCAAAGTTAAAACACAGAAAGAACTCACCTTTGACTGAAAATTTTCTTCGGGTCCTCCAAGTCCTGAGCAGAGGCTGGAGTGAAATGAACTTAGAAGGAAAATTGTGGGAATGAATGAGTAAGAGAGCAAGCAAAATTCTGCATTATGGGATATGCGTTGGCAAGAATATGGAATATTATGAGCATCTTCGTTTTTTTGCTAAGTTATGTGACGGATCAAGATCTCTTACTTTGTTGTTATATAATTTTGACGATTTTTTTATTATTATATTATTTTTTTTCATTTATAATATGAATTTCATTATAAAATTAAAAAATTAAAAAAAAAATCACTAAACTTAAACAACCCCGCCACCCTGGTGCCGTCAGAGCCAACCTGGGTCCTGTGTTAGGACTACACCCACTGGCCTCCCAGATGATTAAGATTTGGGTGATGATCCGGTACCCTTATTAACTATCTATATTTATGTGTCTGAAACAGTTAGTTGGAATTTTATATCTTGATTTAGGAGACATGGATCATCCAGCCCAATAGAACCAATTGTAAGTGAGGCCTTTAGCCCAACTTGAACAATCGCGAAAGAAAATACTCGGAAGCTGGATTTGCCCGATTGTGGGGCAAGCTAGACGATTTTCGTTGCAATGGCTCCTTTCTTTGTTCACTGCATCAAACATGCATGTTTAATTGGATTAGATTCAATTAAAAAAGGACGATACACTTCAAAGAGTATAAACAGTAGAAAACAAAGCCATTTTGCAAAGCATTTCTGGATTATGTTTCCAGTAGAACTAAAGAAAAAAAATGGCGGGTTCCCCCATTCTTCAGGTTCTTGTAACATCATTTCTTATTTGCTCTCTCTTGCAGCAACCAGGCCGTGCCATGAGAAAGGCAAGCACGTTTTGCTTCTCTTTTTAATTTGATTACATTTTCCTACCTCAAAATCCTCAAAATGATGATCATTTGCTTACATGCAATCAACAGTTTCTTCCCTGCAGCAGTCTTACATTATTTACTAAGGAGCACATTCTCATGGCCCAAACCCTTCGTCTGCTGATCTTGAGTCTGTCACACATACCCATTATGATCTATTGAGCTCACTCTTGGGAAGGTACATAATTTGAATAACTGATGAATTCCTTTCAAATGCTCCGGGACAGAAGATATTGACGTGTAGAACCTATTTCCTTTCACAGCCATGAGAAGGCTGAGGAAGCAATCATCTACCCGTATGAGAGACACATAAACGGATTTGCTGCATTTCTTGAAGAGGATCAAGCTGCAAATATTCAAAGTAGGAGAATCATCCCCACGTGCTTCTATATTCAGCAACATTTTTCGAAATAAAGTTCGATTCTGTCCTGTTCTGTTTTCATTTGGTCCACACCACTTCATTTTCAATATACAAAGTGATATAACGTTTTGATTGGTGCAGAAAATCCAGATGTAGTGTCTGTGTTCTTGAACAAAAGGCATGAACTGCACACTACCCGATCATGGGAATTTCTTAGGCTAGAAATAAATGGAGTAATTCCAAAGGACTCGACTAGGGAGAAGGCAAGATGTAGTGAAGATACAATTATTGGTAACCTTGATACAGGTAAGTATCCTGCATTGAAGATCTCAAAATTATGAGTTTTATAGGTACCTAGTCTTGTAGCCAGCATTATTGACAATTTGTTGAGGTACTGCCCTCTTCCTCAATAGGTGTTCGGCCAGAATCCAAAAGCTTTACCGATAAAGGAATGGGACCTGTGCCATCAAAGTGGCGGGGGGATCTGCCAAAGCGATAATTTTGATAATACAGAAATGTCTTTGCAACAGGTCCATCCTCTTCATGGCATTCTTCTTTGGCATTACTTGAATCTAATAAACCTCTTTCAGACATAGTAATTGACTGATTGCCTCATCTAGCAAGGACAAAAGATGGAACACGACAAAGAAACAAACCATCTTCCCCCTTCAATCGTAATTGTTTTATTTGCAGGAAGCTTATCGGAGCAAGATTTTTTCATGAAGGGTATGAGGCATCTGCTGGCAAAGTTGATGCATTGCTTCATACTGCGCGCGATACCGAAGGCCATGGTTGCCATACTATATCAACAGCTGGGGGTAATTTTGTTCCAGGAGTAAGTGTTTTCGGTAATGGTAATGGTGCAGCCAAAGGTGGGTCTCCAAAGGCCCGTGTTGCAGCCTGCAAGGTGTGCTGGCCTGCAAACAGTGGCGTTGCCAATGGTGGCTGCATTGATGCAGATATCTTAAGCAGGTTTTGATGCTGCCATAGTGTATATGCGCTTTCCTTTTCTATTGGTGAGAATCCAGTAGATCTATTCTCAGATGCAATTGCCACAGGATCTTCCACGCAGTTACCAATGGTATAGTGGTAGTCAGCGCTGCTGGGAATTCAGGATCGCAACCCGGAAGCGTATCTAATGTGGCACCATGGATTTTCACGGTTGCTGTCAGCGCAAAAGATAGGGATTTCACTAGTTATGTTGCACTTGGTGACAAGAAGCATCTTAAGGTATTGCCTTTTTAGCTTTCAATTTAGCTAATGGTTGTGTAAAATTGAAAGCATTAAGCTTAGGGAGCCAGTCTTTCATCTTCAGGCTTGCCATCTCAGAAGTTTTATCCTTTGATTAGTGCTGAGAATGCAAGACTTCCAAATGTGCCATCTGAAAATACGTGGGTGCAAATCTTCCAAGTTCACTTGCTTGAATTTGTATTTTGTCAAAAGATCGTTCCTTACAGTGCATCTTAGATTATTGCAGTAAACTTTGCTTAAATGGAACCCTCGATCATGACAATGTGAAAGGGAAAATAGAAGTCTGCCTTCGAGGAGAGACAGCAAGAGTTGAGAAAGGCCAGCAATCTTCTCTTGCAGGTGCAGTAGTATGAAACAATAGCAGACCCTCATGTTTTGCGTGCTTCACTTGAATGGTGAATATGTTTATTCCTACATCAAACGTTACAGGTAAATAACCTTCTTGTAAAATTATACTACCGAATTTGTTAGCTTCTGAAACTGCTTACCAACTCAATGGCTCCATTTATACGTGCATTGCGTACAGCCTGGGGCTTTCATGACTAGACCAAACACAGAACGAGCAACAAAACCAGCTCCAGTTATTGCATCATTTTCAATCATCAATTCTCAAGGTCTACAATTTGTTTCTTCAACAAATGATTGTCCATTATTTTTGTTTTTGTTACGACCAATCACTCTTTCAGTTGTTCTTTTTCTAACTCATGCTTTTGTGTTGGGAACACTTTAAGTTAAAATCATCCTTTGGAACACTTTAAGCTAAAATCATCCAGACAAGTTTCACACCATAATTCATCTATAAATAATTTGATTTATATAAATTTTGGAGACTCCAAACACAGTGACAGATGATTTGTTACTAACAACTTACATGTTGTGTTTCAGCCTGACATCACGGCACCCGGGATGAACATAAATGCTACTTACTCAGAAGCTATAAGCCCAACTGAACTAACTTCAGACAAACGCAAGATTCCTTTAAATTCAATGTCAGGAACTTGTATGTCGTACCCTCATGTTTCTAGCATCGTTGGCCTTCCCAAAATACTCTATCCTGAATGGAGTCCGGCCACCATCAAACCAGCAATCATGACCACTGGTAGTATTGATTAATAAGTCTTCCTACTCATAGCAAAAGTATCGTCCTATCTATGTTTTTGTTAATTAAGCGGTTTTACTCAAAATATTGTATTCCAGCAAGCACTCTGGATAACAGGGAAAGACCAATTCTGGACTCATCTCGCCAAGAAGCAAATCCATTTGCTTATGGTGCAGGACACGTTCAGCCCGATCTTGATATAGACCCTGGAACTAGTTTACGGTCTGGACATTGTTGATTACTTGAACCTCTTCTGTGGTTACGGCGACAAGAGGTTCAAGAACTTCGCTTGTCCAAAGTCATACAATGAGGCAGATTTCAATTTCTGTTCTTGAATTTGGGTCAGACCCTGTAAATGTTCCTCGAACAGTGACAAATGTTGGTGCTCCGAGCACTTGTTTCGTGGATGTCAATGTTCCTGAAGGACTCAACATTTTTTGCAGCCAAATTACAATGACATTTAAGAAAGTAGGTGAAAAGAAGAGCTTCCAGATACTTTTGGAGGCGAGGTGGCGAGAACAAAGTAAGAAGTCCTATTGTAGTCAGGCCTTTATGTTATGGTAACCCACTCAGTCTACTCATTCTTGGAGATGCTCCAAAAACGATTTATTCATGTCCTGACAGATTACATCAAATAATAAAATAAAAACCGTTGTATCTCAAAATAAAGAAATAAATACCATTGGTTCACAACTTCCGATCATGAGCACAAACTAACCTATGAAGGCAAAACAGCCTCGTGATTTTAATATGACGATGTTATTTTTATAAATAAAATTTTTATTTAAAAATTTAAATTATAAATTTATAAAATTTTATAAATTAAATTATAATATTATAAAATTAAACAGCTCACATATTATATTATGATAATTTAATAACTTCATCATTGGGCAAGTTTAAAACTATTAGAAAAGAATTACGTCTTGTGTAATTTATTTAATTTAATTCACATAAAACCATAATATTCACTTCTTTAATTACGTAATAGACTTAATTACAAAGTCAATTTAATTTATAGAATATGTTCGTAGTGTTTGTTTCGTACTCCTCACTTAATTGCCATCAAGTAAAAACCCCTATTCTTCGTATCCAAGATCAAAACCCCATTTTTTAGCTAATTTAGTTTTTTCTATTATTGAAGCTAATTTAGCTTTTACTTTCCATGATTCTGTTTGAATTGAGGAATTCCCATTAATTTTGAACTGGCGGGGGAAATCCTGACTTTTTCTGTTTAATGAAATATCTTTTATGTCAAAAAAATTAAAAACCCTTACAATCGATTAGACCAGAATACCCTCATACCGAATAACAGCAGTACATGTATTTAAACCCTCCCTCCCAACTTCCCTACTTCTCTCTTGCTCAGTCGTGCGGCGTGTGTGACCCGCTTTCAGAGAGGACGCCGAGCCCGCTGCCCGCCGTAATAGCCAGTGATCGTGTCCGAAGCCTAGCGCCTTTGCCGGTATATGCTTCATCATCTTTTTCTCGTTTCTTGGTTTCTGTAATTTCTCGGAACAATTTATTAATGTGAAATATATGCCCTAACCCTTGTGCGATTTGGACTCAAAAGGGATTAGAATGAGATTTACAGTGGTTCAGACAGGAGGCTGCGAAAATTGAGTTTTCCCATTTAATTTTCTTCATAACAAAATGATTTTAAGAGTGATTTCAATTATGACTATATTTCTGATGTTGTAATCTGTTTGTATGAAGTGAAATTTTGTATTACGGGTTTGTCCAATCCGTATCTGGATGATCTCTTTTTCACTGCAAAGGAAAGCAGTGTATATGTGCATGACTTATTTTACTGCAATTCACTAGTTTTACTGTATCCATAGTCAAATTTGATGGAGTTGGTTTAGCCAATATGGCTATGGAAGAATTCCTTAACTGCAATTCTGGAAATATGACAAAATCCTTACAATATGTCAATATGGTAGTATGTCTATGTTTGCGTAGCACATTTATGATTTTATATGATCGATAATGAATTGGTTATAGTTTTGTTACACAATTGAATCATTTTAAACCCTAAAGCCTCTAGTTGGTTTGTGAACTCAAAGACAAATCGTCTTAGAAAATTACAATCACGGATATCCTGGCAAGGATATTTCCAGTTTATGATAAATTAACCACAAATTTGTTTACAATTTTCAATGAATGTCTAATATGTTGACTTGATTAGCCACTTATTGCGATAATCATCCTGTATTGGAGTTATATTTATCAGGATATCCTAATTGCAATTTTCCCTAGTTTAATTTGTAACGAATAGGAACTGCATGCCTACATTAAGAGGCAGAAGAGGGCACCTTTTTTCTTCTTTCATTAAACTTCTTTATGAGGTTAAATTTTGCTACTAAATAAACTAGAGCTTAGGAACCATTCTAAAGCTAGTATCCACCTGAATGCTGATGTAAAATTATAGCCAAGCTGGCAAAGCCCTGCTTTACTTAAGAAATACCAAAGTTTAATACTGTTCCAAGATTTGAGAATAAGGTGATGCTTGTTGTGGAGTTTTAGTTGAACAAAGTTTGCATCGCATGAGAGGTATAGGTAGTGCAAGTATTGACTGACAGCTTATATTTGAACATTGGCTGTGGTTATCAATAAAATGACTGAGTTCTAGTTTTGGCCACTATCAGTATGCTATTAGAGAGTTGTATATTAATGCTCTTACATTTGGTTTCTGAACTTCTTTAGCATAGTGCGTTTTGCTTCTTAATATTCTGCTTTTTGTGTACCCTTGTAGATCCCAATTCAACTATTCTGGGTAGCACTTGGATCAGTTCACAATGCAGTCTAACGAGGCTTCTGGTTCTATGGAAGTTGAAGCTGTCCCTTCTGAACTGAAAGTTTTGCCACCAAAGCCAAAGTTTGAGCCTTTGAAAGCTCATGAGATGTCTGATGGTCGGGTTCAATTCCGCAAGGTGTCTGTTCCACAACATCGTTACACCCCTCTCAAGAAAGCATGGATGGATATTTATACTCCAGTATATGAACAGATGAAAATTGACATCCGTATGAATCTAAAGGCTCGGAAGGTTGAGTTGAAGACAAGACCAGATACACCTGATATTAGTAACCTGCAAAAATGTGCTGATTTTGTCCATGCTTTCATGCTGGGTTTTGATGTGATAGATGCCATTGCCCTTTTGCGTTTGGATGAGCTTTATGTCGAGTCATTTGAGATTAAGGATGTAAAAACACTTCGAGGGGACCACTTGTCTCGTGCAATAGGAAGATTATCTGGTAAAGGTGGCAAAACAAAATTTGCAATTGAGAATGCTACAAAAACTAGGATTGTGATTGCGGATACCAAAATTCACATATTAGGATCCTTTGCCAACATTAAGATCGCTAGAGATTCTCTTTGTAGCCTGATCTTGGGGTCACCAGCTGGAAAGGTGTATTCAAAACTAAGAGCTGTTACTGCTAGACTGGCAGAAAGATTTTGATCTCTTAATCGAGTTGAGGGAATTTTTTCCTAGTTGTAGGTTTTTAAATATCCATTATGAGATGAGTGCGATGAGGATGAGTTATACTGAGGAAGATGTGCGTTTTGTGCACGCCTGGTTTTTTTAACCATTTTTGGATGTCTAAATTTTAGTTATATGTCATGCATGGTTGGGAACATTATTACAATGTCAATGTCAATGTAGCTCTTTAGAATTTCAAGTGTCTCTGTCCTTTCGATTGGATTTAAATGAGGTGAATATTAATGACAGTGGGCCAAACCTTTTGGTCTTAGCAGTTGGGATTTGGATATCCTGATTTTATCTCTATTTCATTCTTTCATTTAAAGACTAACATTAACTCTTTCTATCTTTTGGAGAGAATATGTTGGCGGAATTCTGGTTAAATGTTTTCTCAATTTAACAAAAAAAATAATGTTTTCTCAATTTACATTCCCCTTAATTTTCTCATATGTTTTCCAAAAGGTAAGACGGCTTTCAACTTCATATTAAAAACTAATTGAGATTTTAAAATTTATTACTCCCAAAATCTCTCTCTACTGAAACCCATATCAAGGGATTAATATTTTCCTCGGGACATGGCTGAATTGGTTCATATATAAACACACACAAAAGAAATTTTATGGTAAATAACATGGAAAGTCAGTTTTAATAAGATAGAAACAATGACTAACGTATTGAGCCCAGCGAAAATTCAATCATTGTGGATGATGAATCAAACACTACCACCAAAAAAATTTTCAACAGAAAGAGGAGACCCGGTGGTTTAACAAACTTAAATCATAAAGTGAAAACAAAGTTATGCCAATTAAATGAAACAATTTCCTACAGCAAGAACAATTCATCAGAAATGCCAATGCATCTTCAACTTCAATTCTTTGTAATGAGTTGGCTTAAATAAAAATTATTTCAAGTAAATTAATTGTCTCATAAAAATGTTTTATTGAGCCAACAAAAAGAAATCCAGCTGCCTCCTCCTCATTGCCATTTAATAATTTAAGTGCCTGTATAACTGCATCTCTTCCAAATCTAACTAAACAAGCTTCGTAAGTGTCTCGTAAAAAATGTTGTGTTCAGCCACCAAAAAGAAACCCAGCTGCCTGTTCCTCATTGCCATTGAATAATTTAAGTGCCTGTATAACTGCATCTCTTCCAAACCCTAACTCAACAAGCTTTGCAACTTTGTCTTCAAAATCCGGCCCCTGCAATAACAAGAGTCCTATATGATAGAATCTTAAAAGGATATCAGTGACTGCCAAAGAATCTTAAAAGGATATCAGTGACCGCCAAACAAATAACATTTGACAACTAAAAAGTGGTCCTTGCTGGTAGCATTTAACCATGTCAACACAACAAAACAAACATGTTAAAAAAGCATGTTCCAATCAGGTGCTTTAAAAGAAATGTACCTATATAGAGAATACAAAATTAGACCTTACTTGCAAGGGATAGTAGTAGTCTTAGCATTAACAAAGTTTAACAGAAAATGTGGACTTTAAATTTAAATATAGCTCTTCTTTTTCCAATTAAAAATACAAAAAGCCAATACAAATATATATTTGCATTGTTCATCATCTTTTTGCCTCACTGTTCTCCTTCATAATCATGAGGTGCTGTGTACTCCGTTTTGCATCATAGACCAACAGAAACGTAAATTCTCGCCGCAAATAATTTCTTATAAAGCTCCGAACAAATAAAAGCCAATAATCACAAACAATGAAGCACAAATATAATAACCAAAGCAGAAAGCTTAAACAGTTGTTAATAGCAATTTACCTGAGTCATCTCCCTGTAAGCACCTCCTGCAAAACATAGAAAAATTGAAAAAAAAATGTAATCATAACGTCTGTTGATCAGTTTAAAAAGTGTTAAATTAAAATAAAGGGACTTAAATGGACAAATACATTTTCGTTTACTAATTTACTACCTTATTGCCGTAGTCTACGCTCTACACATAAGGTCAGCCGGTACTATCATGGAACTCTAGTAAATACTAATATCAATTGCAAATTAAGAAGCTTGCTTAGAGTGGAAATTTAATGGTAATCTATCCAGTTGAAGTTCAAAATAGGACAAATATTAAAAGACTGTTCCATAAAAGTTTCAAGTCCAAACAAATTATTTTCTTTTTTTGGTATTACAAATGATAACTTATTCACCCCATATAACAAATATAAACATTTTCCAGTACTAACCAGAAGACTGGCCTCCCTTTGGTGCATTATCGCTCTTATCTGGTGTTCCTGACGTTACCTAAAGGTATGGATAGTCACCAAAACAAAATCATTGAGCAAAATTTAAAAGGGAAAAAAAACCATTTATGATGTACAAATCATCATTTTCCTACTTTTTTCTAAGCTTACAAAATTATAAGTGATGCTTAGTAACATTAATCATAATTTCAAATATCTAATGGCATATCCCTCTGAAGCCCATGCCCTAACATTTCGCATGATCCAGCACCAACCAAAGAACTCCCAGGCTCCCAGCTCCTTGTAAGCAAGGCTTGAGTATACTATTTAAAATAACATGCGCTCCAACTGTTATGTACTCAACCACCATATATCTACCATGAAGCAACAATTAAAGGAATGGCCAGATTGAAAAGTCTATTTGGCATCAATTTAAGGAAAAACACATCCTTAGAAAACTTTCTTTTGATGAAAACCACTGAACATAACTGCCACCTGTTCCAATAATAGAAAAATGTATGGAAAATAAAAGCCAATTTACTGCAGAACACCCAAAAGATAATCTGAAAAACCATGATATTCTAAAATTAAAAAAAAAAATTAAAAAAGGGCAAATAGTGAGTCCAAAGTAGGAATACCATGCCCAGGAAATGATTCTCTGCATTACCGATTGTGAGATGCCAAACTCATTTATTACTAGGAAGTTAAAATATCATAATATTAAAAACAGTGAGTATACATACCGGGGCACCTGAGCTGGAAGCTCCCTTAGAATACCTTTCTTCATCTAGAAATCGAGTAGGTATGTCTTTCTCTGCATGTAACAGACAACAAAGGTTGACGATAAAATCAACAAAAAGGTGAGTCTAAAAGAAAGCTACGTGAACACAATGAGAAAAGAAGTTCATTATTATGAATTAACACATTGAAGACCAACCTTGCAAAAATGGCACTGATACTTCTCCTCCACCTACTCTTAAAACATTTTCTTTCAAATCTATAATACACTGCAGACATGAGCCACATTCCATAAGAATAGCTGATCAGCGTAATTCCTGAAAATCACGACATCTGAGATTGTAACTGAGGATGCTACCTGGTGCTTTCGGAGCATATCCAACCCAAAGAGGAATTCCATATTGGGAGAATCAAGCACTAAGAATGAACAAGGGTAAAATATATTCCCAATCTACAAAAAAGAAAGAGATACACAGAAGTAGAAGTTGCAGTGAAGGATATAATATACAAAAAATATTGCAGGACAATGATATGTCATTTCAGCAAATATTGTAACAAGTCACTCTCCAACGCTCAACTTGGAACCATTCCATCTTCAAGAACTCAACATTTTTTCATCAGTTAGATGAGAATGATAGATGTCAATTACATCATCATAACTGTATGCAAGAATATGAGCTCCTAAAAACACATAAAAACCAGCCATACACACTGCAATAAACATTTAATACAAAATGAAGAGAGTTGAAAGTCCCCTCATAATAAATTGAAATCCATGTCCAATCACATTTCACACTTTTTTAAGGCTATAGGAATGGTAAGTAACAGTCACACGAAGAAAAAAAAAAGAGGTAAAGGGGAGTCAGTAAGCTTATTACCACAAAATTTAGATAAAAAAACAACAGAGGTCCTTCTCAGTAAAATATTCATACAATTTGAATCAATATTATACCAGATAAAAGCTCCATAATCTGTTAAGAGTTGTTCTCTGATGTCCACCAAGACAAAAAATTTCACATATACTAGAACAGAAATCTAAGCAAGTATATTTGGCATACACTCATAATATGCCAAAGACCAGCATGACCTAAGACATACGAAAGACTCAAAGATTTTTACCAGAAAACCCATTAGCGTGTTACCTTGATTGGAGCTACATGTATTCGACCCAAAATCTCTGACTGGCCAACTCCATGTGCAATTCCTTTATAGCGCTGATCTAAAAGTCTCAACAATCTGGATGACCAGGAAAGAAAAACATCCTCATATTAATTTTAAATTTAGCAATCTATGAAACACTATAGAGAACCAAAACACATCATCCATCCCCAGCCCCATCCCAACAGATAAGGAGAGAGCGAGAGAGAGAATCCTCTACAAATCAAAACAAACAATGGTGTCGTCATGATACTTTATAAAAGAAAATTTTTATAAAGAGTGGAGAATTAAGACAGTAGAAACAGAAGAACCCATATCCCTAAAATATCACGAAAAGAGAGGATAAAAAGATACAGAATATCAAATCAAAAAAGCAAATCCCTCCACTACAAGCGAAGCAACATTAGGATGCCTAAAAGACAATTCTTTCCTACAAACCTACAAAAAAGGTGATGGCATAGATCTCTCCTTCGTTCTAGCCCTTATAGTTGGCTCCAGATCTTCTAGAACACATATGAATTACAGATAGTGAAGGATTTGTCTGGGCTACAGACTACTAGAAATTATTCCAGTTAAACCTATTGTGTACGAAAGACCAAGCCAAAGTGTTGATCTTACTTATAAATTGGAATGGCAAAAGAAAAATGACTTCTACTTGGGGACAAATAAGAGGATATGAGGGCAAGATCTACAAGAAAAGAAGGGTGAGCTTTCTAAATCGCTTTATTCAATTCCTGGAAGAAGGAGAAGAATAAAGGGAGTTAATTTGCAAAAACAAATAAGAGGTTGTTCTATTATTTATACTAGCATCTTGACACACATCCACGTCTTATAATATTTTAATTTAAATATAGAGATAAAAGTTTTGAAACTTTTGATATATACACACTAATCACAATTTGTAACTTTTTATCTCTTTTTCTTTGAGAGGAGGGAGAAAAGAAAAGAAAAAAAAAAATGAGAACTTTAAAAAACCACCCATTATTCATAAACTTCATACATTTTAAAATAAAGTTCATATAGAAGGGAGAGACCAAACATCAAACCCAAGTTGTTGGCAATATAATATAGATTTTATGACAACAAGCCGAAATGGAGGTATTTAGAAATTATTAGTAAATAATAATTACTAAAAGTCTGAGACAGCAAGCAAATTGATCATTACATTACAAATACAACCTTTAATGTTTCTCTCTATTCAGCAACACTAATCTTCCTCAAAGTCATTCATGATTTAGTCTTACACCGACTGCCAGATTTTTTTATCATTGCCAGTGTTAATAAATGTCAGGCTCTTAAATCATAATTCAAGCCCTCAATGCTTCCTATAGAAACCACTAAATAAAACATTGCATATACACACACAAACACATGATTACATTAGATATTACCTCCTAAATCATACATCCATCTAGCTAGGTTTACATAGAACAAATTCATAGACAATTAAACATCATATTCTAACAAATACAATCATAGTACAATTATTGTCCCAGACAATGAATAGTCCAATCCTAAGCCAATAGAGCCAGTCAATCAGTTTTTAAACACACATACCCACAACGCTCAGCACAGCTTTTTGATATAATGGTAGACTGGGCTCCACTATCAACAAATGCCTGAAACAGAGTGCAAACAAAATCCATTCAATGCATGGTAATTTCATATCCCCTGTCACTGAAGTGGGCAAGAAAAATGATGAGTCAAAGATGCATAGCATGCAGTACCAAATAAACTGATTATAGGCATTAATAGTCCACCACTAAAAAACTGAATTCTAGTTTCTAATTACTTGAGAAAAACAAAGAATAAGGACAGTCTAGTCATACAAAGTATTTCAGATAAGTGATAAAACTACATTAAATGCACCAGGGGAGCTGAAATATAATTACACCATTACAATGGCTCCTTATGTAAGAATGCACAATTTGTGATCAGCTACTTACCTTCAGTGGGATACCGTTAACCTCCATGTCAACATACAACATGACCTGAAGTAATTCATTAAACCTTAAAAATTTTATTATGAAATCCAACAAGATCTTAGCATTAAAGACAAATTGTATGAAATCATACATACCACCCTTGCAAAACCTTCAGGATTATATTCTAGTGCAGCTGCCCAGTTTTCATCAATCCCTTTCTATAAAGTATGTTGCAATGCCGATATCCAAAGTAAAGCAAACATAATGTTATGCATCCAGGAAAAAAAATGATTTCATGAGTTCAACATTACAGCATAAGATTGATAACTATAAAGCACTCTGGATTTTAAGAAGTAGTAAACTGCTCGAGTTGAGGTAACTTAATAAGGGATTTGGAATGACAAAATATTTTGGCTCGGAAGTTTGTAACAATAACAACAAATAAACAAAATTTGCTATGATATAACTGTTCATCTGATAGGGCAAGGCTAGTGTTTAAGTTAATAACGACAAGGCAAGGCTAGTGTTCATCTGATGAGAAAATTAGTAATCTACTGATTAATGAACAAAATCAGATTGAATTTAATAACATATTTTTGCGGCAGAGAGATCAATATATAAGCATACATTAAGCACTTGTTCAACAAACATAAGTAGGGTCTAGAATATGTTCTTGAACTCATATGAATCATGATATATAGCAAACACATAGATACACAATCACATAGGATAAGATATAATCATACATTAAGGGAAAAATATATTAAACAGGAACATTAAAATTAATGACTATTATGGCAAAAAGTCAAGACAACAAATAAATAACTAACACAGAGCAATGCAATTAACAAAAGCACAGCCAAGTCCCAAGCAACCCCAATTGCTAATGAAACCAGTTTTCTTTTCAGTCAAAACGGAAAGTCTCAAGAGATTTGTAGGGTGCAATCCACTTTTGGTCCTTTGGAACACTTACGTGAGTTATAATATAATCTGTAACAGGAATTAAACTCACCTGGCGGATTGCAGCTTCAATCTTTTTTTGTGCTTCAACATCAAAAGGATCTGCATAAAGAAGAGCCTTGAACAAAGAAGTAGAACAATTTTAGATCCTCTGTTGATCAATTATGTTTATTGTTAAATTCTGATCAATTACACCAAAAGCACACAGAGCCAACCTTCTTTCAGGGTCCAAGGAATCAAAACCAGCAACAAATACTCAACATCATATAAGATCAAGACGCCATGCTTCTTACAATCATATTATGTGTGTGTGTGTGTGTGTGTGTGTGTGCGTGTGTCTACATACATACATATATATATATATATATATACATATACATATACATATATATGTATATATACATATACATATACATATATATGTATATATACATATACATATATATATATGTATATATGTAAACGAAATAACAGCAAAGAACAAGGAAGCAAAATCTATTTAAAAAACAAAACAAAAACAAAAGCTCCATGACATTAGAAGCAAAGAAGCCAGCAAGAGTAGAGGAAAAATAGTCACCATAGAAACAACTTACAAGTTCCTCTTCTTTTTGACGCTGTAATTCAGCTCTTTGGTGATGACGCATTCGTAATATGTCCTGAAGTCTATTAAGATCATTCCCCAGAATAGCTTGTGCCAATTCTGGATCAGTCTGCATATTCCATTATGAAGATGGTCATGGGTTAGCTAGTAACAAAAGAAAGATCAAAGGACAGCACAGCACAGCAAGTGATTAAAACTGTCCAACATATCAAATCATTGGGGAAAAAATTACATCTAAACTGCTAACCAGTAACCACTAGCAAGTAAATTTTTTGTAAAAAAAAAGTATTAAGCATAACAGTAGCATATCTGGTATGCGCTTCAAATCTTGGACAAAAAGAAATCATTATATGTTGTGAGAAAAGAACCAACAATTTACCTGAAAGAGCTGACCCATCATGTTAGAATCACGTCTAATGTGCTGCTGGAAAGTGCCAGGGTTCACAGCAGATCCATCAGGGTTGAATCTCAAATCATTGGTAGATGCACTGCAATAATTTTTCCATCACAGAGGCCATAACAAGTTATTAATAGTTTTCATATCAATAAATACAAATATCTATCTCCAGATATTAATACCGAACTTCGAGTATATATGAAGCAAGAATATAACTAATATAGTCACATCATAAGCCAGTATCCAGTAGTCCTCTAGCATGTGATAGTTTTCTCTTGTCTTTTTTTCAAAACTATTTTCACATTCAACTTGCATGCACAAAGGCAACAGATAAAACAAAGATAGGTAAAGCTAGGTTTATGAAAGATTATAAGTAAACTCTGATCTAGAGAAATGAGAGGTACATGTTCCTGTGGTAACCCACTAAAATCTTCCACTAGCTTGTTTACAAAAGGGTCATCTTATTTTCTCATTCATATATATGCTCCAGAATTTCCATATACAATATTTCATCTAACTCGGCTGAAGTCATTTTATAATGTACTATTGAGCACAATGAGAGGAAACTTAATTAGACTCTTCACCCAAATCAATAGTGCTTGGAGAGAGATAAACCACAACTTGGACTATGCCTTGTCATAGAAGGAAAATTGCCAGATTTAAAAACTGTATTATTAATGAAATCTCCATTTGTCGCATCAATGTAATTACGGGATCATAACCATGTCAAACAAAAATCTTAACATTCTTTAGCAGCCCCTAAAATTCTACCACATATTAGCCCCCATTCATGCTTGATAACAAGTAGAAGACGTACAGACATTCTTACTGCACCAGGGGAAAAAAGAGAGGTTGCCCAGCATTATCTCATAAGAGTTCAATTTTATATAAATGAAAACCGTACCCAGAAGCAGCATTAGAGACCAGCATCACCAAATCTTCATCTTTAACTCCAAGTGCACTCAATTTCTCAGAATTTCTCATCTCCCTTCCGTTATACAGAAGTTGCTGCTGCTGAAGAGGCACACTTGTCTTCTCATATGCCCAAAGTCAACAACATCAAATATACAAAATCAAGAATTCCATCGAATCCATCCAGAGAAACAATGTACTCAAAAAGGAAAAATACACTAAAATAAATCCAGAATCTCATGCACCTCCCGGGTTTTAGCTGCTTAAAATCTGATTGGGAAAACATCAAGCCAAGAATAAAAAATAAAAAGATTAATGAGTCGACCACCACCGATAAATCAAACATACTCGGCTTTTGTATCTGAGTCATCAACTAGTGAAAAAACCAAAAACGTATAGTAAAAAATTTTTAATTAACATGGTTGCGTAAATATTCTCAGCAACCATGAACAGCGTAACCACGTGCCCTCCCTCCTACCAACAAGAGGAGAATAGCCAAGGAGAGAAAAGATACCGAAGAAAAATAAGGAATTGGGAGGGGGGGGTGTGGATGATAGGGAAACTCACCTCCACCTCAAGCAAGGCTTTCAAGTTTTCCACCTAACAAATAGAATAACGAAAACGATGAAATCGGGAATATAGGAAAGGAAAAGATGAGGATAAAAAGTGGGAAAAGGATGTAGTATGGTTACAGATTCGTGGGGATCGACATCCAACGTAATAATTTGTTCGTCAGCAGTCATGACAGTGATCTTCATCTTCAAGCTCTAAGTGATTCCGATTCGACCCGTCTATGTCGCAGTCTAGATTTGAGATGAATTTATTGGGCCAGGAGAAAAACTCGAGGTACTAAGCAGAGCTGCAGTCTTCAAAGACTGATGGAAGACCTGCTTTCCGTTGTATTTATTGTCTTACTATCCCTTGTTTTAGCTGAGTGACTTGGGTTAGAGTTAACGACTACTCTTACCTGTTTACTCAAATTTTACCAAATGGAATTAGGACACCAATTGCCAACTCAGGCGTACGTAAATAGTCATGCTAACCAGAAAAAGGAATTTTACATCAAAATTCAAACTCTACAAGTTTGGATTGAGCTCTGGCTTCTCTATTTTTCATTGGGCCATATGCTCCGATCTGTTTTCTCTGGGTGTTTGTGACCTTGCTCCTATGCACTAGCCGAAAAAATCGTGATTAAAAATTTTAGTTTTTCATAGATAATATAAGTAAACTTATTTTTTGCTTTATATTCATGTACATTTTTTTTTGGGGTGATATATTCATGTACAATTAGTTTTTAAATTTTTAAAAATTCAATACCCACTAAACCTGCTATCCTTTATGATTGTAAAGACCTAACCAAACAAGTAAACTTATTGTTAGATATCTAATGTACAAAGTAATCTTTCATAATTTTTAAATTTAATATCCATTAGTCCTCAGTTTCTTTTAAGGATGTGCATAAATTGAGCTTAGGTAAGAATTCAGTCTCCTTAGCCATTTCAGATTTTGAAGTATTAATCCAAGTCTGGACTAAAAATATAGAATAATAGAAAACGATTCAATCTAAAGAGATCACCTAGGAACAGTCATAAATATATACGCGTCAAGTCCGGTAAGTTATCAAAATACTGCTCAACCTACTTCGTTTAAGCTCCAACCATGATCCAACTACATTAAACCGAAATCGTGACCCGATTACATCAACCACATCAAGTCGGGTTTAGGTAATTTGCACCCGGAATCTCTTCACATGCCAAACTACTTGCAGCAACTATGTCACACGAGCAATTAACAAAGAGTTCATTTAAATTTACGTAAGCTGTATTTGTCAGAATAAATTTAGTTCACCCTAAAATAGTAACATGATCCTTAAACCCAATGCTAGACAAAGGATGTTGAACGTGTCTTCAAAGAAGAACTGGTTTTATGGCTATGGTCCCGAAGAAGGCATCCTACAGCGGCATAACCTCCCTTCTACGCGAAGAGAGAGTCCAACTTCATCCATCCTCTCATTCATATCCTGTCCTGTGCTCATCCAGCACACCAATCAGGATTTTCGATATAATTTCATCTCACATGCTAGTAAATTAGCATCGGAAACCAAAACTTTTCCCTTGTGATATCAAAGGCTCATTTTACAGTTCGTTGTTTCATCAAGCAAAAGAAAATTACTTTCGGAGGTTTAGCGATTGCCCTGGTTCTCCAAAATTTCTAAGGCATAAGCTATTAATTTATTTCAAATTTCGATACTTGTTCAAAAGATTTCACAATCTGATTTGACAGCAAATTTGCGATTTATCAGCGCGGAAAAAGAGGAGAGGATAATTGAGAATGGTTGAGTGCATGTGTCACTATGATTGATTTGAGTTTCCGATTTTGTATAACCGAATGAAATTTGAGTGAGAAGCTGAGCACACCCATGAATGATGAAAGATGAATCTCTCGGACCCAAAAGTGGAATTAGCACAACCAAAAATATAAACGAAAAATCACTGTAATATGTGGACGAAGAAACAAAGACACTGGATAATAAATCAACATGAATCCCAAGAAATAAATTCTCATTACAGATATCAATATAAAAATCGTTAATTCAAATCAAGAAATATCAGAAAGACCTTAAAGGTAAATAAATCCCAGAAAATGCAGGCAAAGAAGGAGAAGAGAAACCCTAGAATAATGGGGGTGGTGCGTAGCCCAAGAAGGGTCTTCCATTATCGCAGTAATGAACGGTATCCTTGAGCTTGTGGAAGCCATGCTTGAACACCCCGAAACCGAACAGCAAGCCGATCAAGATCACCACCAGAATCACGCACGTGCATAGCATGCACACCCTGGTCCCGCAGCACATCTCTGAATCTGCTAGAGTGAAATATTTATCAGGAAGAGGGTGTCTTCAGGAAATTGGCAGAATTGGCTGGGTGAATTGGAATCTTCAATGGGTTAGGGAATTGGGAATGCAGAGTATAGAAATAGGAAAGTTATAAAGGAGGAGAAACACAGAAAGACGGAGGAGAAGATGAGAAGTGTGGGAGTAGAAAACGAAGCTGGTTGCTTGCTTGGGTTAGAAATTTGGGTGCAGTATCAGAGATTGAAAACGCTCTGACGCAATAGCTATCGCTCGCTTACAAGGAAAGCTGATTAGAAAGCTACCTTTTTTATTTCGTTTTAAGAAAAAAGGAAATTTCCTTTTTCTTAATTTCAATTTAAAAGAAATAAATTAATTACCGATTCTTTTTTAAATGTGTTTTGCTTGGTGACTTAACTTCTTTATTTCTTATTTTTAGTAATATTTTTATTTTGTATCTAAATAGGTTTTATTTTTCTCTATTTTTTATTTCTTTTATTACATTTTTAAAATATGATATCAGAAAAAAAGAAGAGTTTTGTTAATTTGAAAATAGGTGATGATGAGGTGTTATATACAGCATGGGTGGTGAAGTGGTTGAATCCATTACAACTTAATATTAGCCAAAAGCAACTTAATATTAGCCAAAAGGTGGAGAAAGGTATAATCCAATTAGGATATTAGGCCTAAAAAATTTGATGATTAGTCAATGTTGAAGTGGACTTGCATCCACTAGCCTTCAGCAAATACCCAATCTACATTTTAAACGTCTCTTTCTCCTTTCCTTTCATGTTCGTTCAAATGTAATTTTTTCGATCACCAAAACTAAGTGTGTTGTGTGACTCTCTGACATTGTGGTGGGTGTAGGCTTGGGCCAACACCCGATTCGCTCAGTGGTTCAAGTTTCGTGAAATGGGACGGCTGGGGGAAAAAGTAGTTTGGGACAACAAACTGACGCTGTTAGAGCTCCATGGGCTAAACCAGCGGGGCTTGTTAGATAAAGGAACCTTTTGGACCCGCCAGCAGGATGCCAGAAACGTTAAGTACGATTGGTTGCGTGTGATTTATAATCTTGGGCCCTCGGCATCACAGGAAGGGATTCTCAGATTGTAGGTAGAATTATGCTTTTTGTATATTCTTTATTGTAACACTATATTATATACACAATACCCTGCCTAATCAAAGAGTGAGCACAGTAGTTAGCTTCCTTGAGAACGTAAGAAAAAGACGCCATCTCATTTAAGAATACAAAGGGATTTAATATGATGAATTAATGCCCTATAATAGTGCACAATATAACTATTCTCTTGGTTAAGGTTATCAGCTTTCAATGAGTTAGATTCACAAAGAATTCTGCCAAGATCTAAGTATCTTAACCATGCAAATACCAGGAAAAATAGCTAAAAGCTCTCGATGTATGTTGCTCCAAGCACCTCCATGGCTAAAACCTATGGACCATTTGCCAAATGAATCTCTAGTAATATTGCTGAAGTCAGCTAGGCCTCGAATATCCAAACAATTTTCAAGGCCAACACAAGATGTTGGGCTTAACTATTAGTTAGAAGAGCAAGAATAACGCAGTGACTTTTTATTCATCCAAGTTCAAACCAATATTGTAAATAATATCTCATCCCCAACCAAGCTTGTATCAACAAATAGTTATACATTTTTTTAGACTCAACTCACCGATTTTTCACACTTTGAAATAAATAATCATTATATTATTTTTGCGAAAAAAGAATATATTTTTCTCAAGACTCATCCTATAATGAAATTATTTAAATAAAAGTAACAAGTAATACAAACAGAAATATTTTTAGTCATTAATTTTTCATATGCTCCAGTAATTACTGTAATTATTCCAAAAAATAACATACTATAAGTAAAAATTGAAGTGGTCTCTGGTGCGTTTATAATTTGGGTTTTTAGGATATGATTATATTGAGTAATTGGCAATTTTCTCCTTTTTTAAATATGTGATTTTTTGAGATAAATGTTGTTACAGGTAAATTTTTATATAAAATATGCATAATAAACTATTAAAAAAGGGTCCTCAATAAAATTTTTATAGATTTTATTAAAAAAATGTAAATAACATATTTTTTTTAGATAATAAAGATGCCCTTTTTAATTTTTCACAAATTATTAAGAAAGAATATATATCAGTGACAGAAAAAAAAATTTATATATAATAAATATAAAAATAAAAAAAATTACCAAAACCAAAAGAAAATGAGATACTCATTTCTTGAAAGTCAGCCGGGGCGATGGGCGCGGCTTTGAAAGCCTCCACACTCCCATCAAATTCTACTGTACATCGCTATGCAGAAGTTCCCATCTTCGAAGTCCCACTCCTCTTTCTTCTCTCTTCCGAGTTTCTCCCACTGGAAATCTTGAAGCTGTTTATCTTTCTGATTCCACATCTCATCAGATTGAATTGAAGATTGGCATTTCAATTCGATCGATGAT
This sequence comes from Dicorynia guianensis, assembly GCA_037013595.1. Lineage (NCBI taxonomy): Eukaryota > Viridiplantae > Streptophyta > Magnoliopsida > Fabales > Fabaceae > Dicorynia > Dicorynia guianensis. Next base: position 43,293,656 of record JASUAB010000002.1, read on the forward strand.
GGCTTCTCCTGGGAACTCAAATCAACTACCAGTACCTTTCGACATGCACAAGTTCTTTAAACCCACGAATCCATCGTTAAACCCCACGTCTCAAACCCCTTCACCAGTTCAACCTTCCTCTTTTCCTCCAACCGCTCCTCCTTCTTCTTCTGCATCTTATTCTCTCCCCACTGGCCCCTATTCATACCCTCCTCAATCTGCAGCCTTTCCCCTCCAATTCCCACAGCCTCACATTCCTTACTCTCAAGACCAGTTGCATCCTAACTTGCAACACCAGCGTTCTCTCTCTTTCCCCACGCCTCCCCTTCAACCTCAACCCATGCCTCCTCTCCCCCACCCCGTTCCTTCTTCTTCCCCCAACAACCCCAACGCCGGCGCTTGCTTAATGGCGTTACTCAGTGCCCCACCTGCTACCAATCATGAATTGCGGCCTCAACCTGATGTTCCCTTGCATTCCATTCATTCTCCTTCTTCCGGGGTGCCTGAATTTCCAGCGCCTGCCAATGTACCGGTTATGCCAACAATGGACATGTTGACTGGCGCCTATCCGGGGATGGCTGCCACCGGTCCAATTCGAATGCCAAGCAGTAAGCTCCCAAAGGGACGGCATTTGACTGGTGATCATGTTGTGTATGATGTGGACGTTAGGGTGCAAGGTGAGGTGCAGCCTCAGCTTGAAGTTACTCCCATAACAAAATATGGTTCAGATCCTCAGCTTGTTTTGGGCCGTCAAATAGCTGTCAATAAATCGTATATATGCTATGGATTGAAACAGGGGAACATTCGAGTCCTTAATATTAACACTGCACTAAGATCTTTGCTTCGAGGCCACACTCAGGTTTAATATCGTTCTTTTATGGCTTATAATACTGCTTTGTGTTTAAAATTCAGTTATTGCCTTATGCCGGTTTCATAATGATTATTCAAACACTATAGCTCAATGTTTAGGCAATATGCGTGCTCCCTTAGCTTTTTCTTTTTGCTGGCTGTTTTCTCTTAAGATTGAATTTGGCCATGAGTTTGTCTGAATGACATTTCATGCTTTGGTGGACGGTTGGATCCCTTGTGAGGGTTTAACAGTAGATGGAATTCATAGCTGAAATGCTTTTTGATCTTATTGCCAAGGGGCAGTGCTTTATGGGATTATTGGGGATCATCATGATTGAAGACTAAAATCCAAAAAACCCTCCTAAGCTTTAACCCTTTTGCAATTAACCCTCATGTTCATTAAAACTCCCCCAAGGATCCTCATGCACTCAAAAGAGTGGGCAAAAGATCCACTTTGTCCAAATTGGTGAACGGACTCCCCAAATTGCATGACCTGTTATATCAGTATCCCACCTCCATCAAGAATGCAAAGCATTTCTAAAGAAAACCCCATCCCCTGCAATCATCTGCAAACCACAAACCCACCTCACCTCAGGTTACACCTCGAAACCTGAAAGGCCCTTTCCCCCACAAACCCCAAACCCACCTCCAACTAAACTGGATTCTGTTCTATGTAATGGAACCCTGATATTTCCAGTGACTGGTGAGGGTGTCTTTATTTGCTCACATTGTAATCATTGCTGTATGGGACATTGATGTCAGCTTTTATTTGATCTGTTACACTGATTTGAATGGTAGAAAGACTTGAGCATAGTCATTGCATATGGGAAGGGATGAGGCACCACAGCATATGCCCCAAAATGGCAGTCGGCACTGTATTTTTTTGGTTTTATTTGTGTCTTTCATTTCAGGGTCAGAAGAGGCAATGGTGAAAACCCAGAGAGAAAGAGCGAGAGGGGGAGCACTTGAGGGAGTAGAAAGTGACCAAAGATTTATTTAATTCTTTTCTTTAATAAGAAACATAGACAGTAACACCTAAGAGAGAAGAATGTGCTCTTAGCCTAAACCAATATAGCTTTCTCTGCATCAGCATTATGGTTTCCCTATCGGGAATCACATGGCATTTTGTTGGGAAGGATAGATCTCCCTTATTTTTGTATGATGCACTGGTGGGTATCGATCACTCCTCAATTGATGGCAGACTTGTCTTAAAATTGTATATCACAGTGTTGGGGGTTAGGTTTCGAAGTTGGAGAGGGTGATTGGCTGGTTAGGTTTGGAAGAAGAATCGGGGGAATGCGTTCTATAGGTTACCCCTCAAGTTTGTGTGCGTGTGTGTGTTTTCCGGTTTAATTCTGTTGGATTTTGGACGGAATGTGGACATAGGAGGTCTTTTACCCACTTTTCAGAGTACAAGAGGGTCATTTGGAGAGTTTTAAAGAACATGAGGGTTAATTGCAAAAGTGTCAAAGTTCAAGAGGGTTTTTTGGATTTTAGCCTTGATTAAAATCCCAATTGGTTGAAAATATGGTGCAAATTAATCAATAATGAATTAATGATTGCTTATTGAATTGGAAGTTTTTGTCTTCAAAATTAGAAGGAACCTTACATGCCATTATTGTCACTAATTAATTGTCTTCCTTTGTAAGGAGAAGCTTATTTGTTAGATTTGTACAAAAGTAGTTGAGGTGAGACAGCTGATCGCTGTGGAGTGTTGGGGATCAGATCCTTGATATATTAGATAAGGACTAAGTAAGCCATTAACAAAAAAGGTTAATGACTGTCCTTGATAGTGAATGTAAACTACCTGCGTAAACAACAGTCAAATTTCAAATCTAAACTGTATCTTTTATGTAAAGCAACACTTTGTCTTTCATTAGTAGCCCGAGTTTATTTCTGACCAAATTTCACCATTTCTTTCTGCACCAAAAAGAGCGAGTAAGGGTTTTGTTTGATGGGAAATGATCCCTGGTTAATGAAATGGTCCTTTGCTTTATAACAACCTTTGTTATTACAAGACTGGATGTGGTATGAGTTTATGAGATTCAGTATATAAGAAAGAAGGAAATTAATATAGCCTTTTTTATAAAAGGTATAAAATTGACATGAATGGTCTTTGTGATTTTGCAGTAAAAAAGTTGAAAATGTACTGATTGTGGTAACAGAACAAATGGTAACTTAAAATGTTGTGCACAGGCTTGTGAATGAGAAAGATCCGTGGAATGCTAGGAAAAGAAGGACCATCTTCAATGTTTCATTAAGCTGTTAGTGTGTCTTATAGAAGCAGGGGAGTTTGTTGTTAAGCCAATGTTGGGCCCCCAAATATTAAGGATTACAAAAGTAACAGGATTTGGCGGTACTTTGCTTCACTGTTTATATCAAAATGTTGCTAGGATTTTAGGTACTGTATTTTATGAGATTCACCTTAATTAAAATATTGCAGATTCATGCCATACTGTTGATATATATCATTTAAGGGGTAGGACTTGTAAAACGGGTACCTATAACCTATCATAAGCTACTGTGTTTACCTCCTTTTTCTGTCACAACCTATTTGATGTTGGTATTTATTCTTATGTGTTCATAGTCTTATTATTTTTTTGAATTGTTCCTGCATTCAAAGACAAGTTTTATGCATGTATAAAAAGTACATTGTAGTTATTTAAATAGTTTAAGATATCTTTTTTATTTTCTCAACAGTTGAGAATTCCTTAAGGAAGAAAGGAAGAATAAAACATCAAATGTTGATATGAACCATCCTAAACAGAAAACCCAAAAGAAAAAAATAGATAGCAGAAATAATGTACAGACTTATGAGTGTAAGATTTTTATTAAACTCAAAATATTTATTTTCAAAATTTGAATTTATTTTGGAATTATATTCCTGTTTGAGGGGTCAATCTAAAGTACTATATGATAATAAAATATCAGAGGGAATGGGGATGTGCTAAAAGAAAACCGAAGACATGTTTGGACTATCGAGTTCAAGAAAAATTTTCAACTCAAAATGTTTATTTTCAAAATTATAATTAATATTGGAATTCTATTCTCGTTTGAAAGGGGTCAACCTAAGTTACAATATTGTAACTTTGAATGAAAATTCTGTACTGATCATAACTTTATTATGCTCTTGGATGAAAAATATTCTACTGATCATAACCTGCTCTTGAGTGTCAAATGAATAGGACTAAAAATAGCAGATAGTAAAAATGGGTACAGGAACAGGTTTCTGTTCAGTAGCCATCACTAAAAAGCATTGCTGCTCAAGTGAAATTTGAAATTATCACATCTGAAGGTTTAGGTGAAAGGCAGCATTTTGTATCGTTCATTATAGCTGTAGGAGGGTCACACTTTGCTGCCTTGACTTGAGATTTGTGTTAACTGTTTTGAATTATACTTCTGTATATATATTACTGATGACAAATTAAAGGTCTTACTGAATCATCCTTCATTCTCTCTCTCTCTCTCTCTCTCTCTCATCAGAGGGTCACAGACTTGACCTTTTTTGCTGAAGATGTTCATCTCTTGGCTAGGTAGATTTTATTGTCCAAAATTTGTAAATAGCCAATATTGCTTGTGTCTAGATGACGGTAACATACTTTTCTACAGTGTTGGTGTAGATGGCCGTGTTTATGTGTGGAAGATCTCTGAAGGTCCAGGTGAAGAAGATAAGCCCCAAATTTCTGGAAGCATTGTTGTAGCTATTCAAATAGTGGGAGAGGAAGAAGCTGCAAATCCCCGTATTTGCTGGCATTGTCACAAGCAGGTAGATCCTCCAATGTCTCCTGTTTTGTTCTTTGTTTCAATCCAATAGCTATAGTTCTTTCTTTGCAGTTCTTGAAATGATTTAATTGAGTTCCTGCAACTCTTGTTTAATTAATTGAACTTTTTTACACAGGAGGTTTTGGTTATTGGTATAGGAAAATTTATTTTGAGAATTGACACAACAAAAGTTGGACATGGTGAACCTTATGTTGCAGAGAAACCTCTCAGATGTCCTGTGGACAAGCTTATTGACGGGGTTCAGCTTGTAGGTAAACATGACAAGGAGGTGACTGATTTGTCTATGTGCCAATGGATGACTAATCGCTTGGCATCCGCCTCATTGGATGGCACGGTTTGTATATGCTTTTTTCTAATTGATTGCTACTTGTTTAATTTAAGCTTTTAAGCATCTTTATGATTGATGCATTTAATTCCAATGGTGCTTTATGGACATTTTCAATTTCTTTTCCATGCACTTGTTGGTGGATTAATTAGGCATATTCTGTAATATAGTTCTTAGCTGTCATACATATTTTTGGAATAAAAAGTAAAAATGAAAATTTTTGACTTTGTGCATTCAAGTGATCAATAGAGTGAAGGTATGGAAATTTGACAAGGAAGGGAAGAGAAACCAATTTAATACAGAACAGAACAGGTTTTTAAAAGGAACTAAACATGCCTTTGAGAAATTATAGTTTAACATCAATATTTGAACAAATATGATACCAAAGCCAAATGCCAACAGAGGTTGCACATTTGTTGGAACGAGAGAAGGTAAAGAAGAAGGGTTATGGTGAGTTTTTTTTGGGAGTTAGAGACAGAAGTTTCTACCATTTCTGGCAACCTGGGAATTAAAGATTACAAAATGCATAAACGATTGAACATTGGGTTAAACTTTTTTTCTTTTGTTCTGGTTCTTGTACTTCTTCTGTTTTGTTAAATATGTAATGCATACCTTAAGCATACATGTCTACCTTATGCAACAGATAAAGATCTGGGGTGATCACAGGGCACAGCCACTTGCAGTTTTGAGACCACATGATGGGCATCCTTTGTATTCTGCTACATTCTTGACTGCTCTGTACCGGCCTGATCATATTGTACTTATCACTGGGGTAAGCATGCTGATCAAGTTTTCTAATAGGGTCATTTTGACTTCTATTCAGGCTTGTGCTGTCCTGCTGTTGTGATACTTTCAGTTTTATTTACTAGGAAAAGTTTTGCGAGTCTCATGAGTACATTAAAATCAGAGGCATGGTCCTTCTCCATGTATATTTGTTTATATCTGTTTTAATGATATTTGTTATACTGGTGTTTTGATACAACCTGTTTGCAGGGACCACTAAATCGGGAAGTGAAGGTTTGGGCCTTGGCTGATGAAGAAGGTTGGTTACTCCCAAGTGATGCTGAATCATGGAAATGTACTCAAACGTTGGACTTGAAAAGTTCATCTGAACCTTGTGTTGAGGATGCATTCTTTAATCAAGTTGCAGCATTATCTCAATCAGGTCTTCTCTTATTTGCCAATGCCAAGAGGAATGCTATATATGCTGTGCACTTAGAATATGGTCCTAATCCAGAATCAACTCGCATGGATTATATAGCAGAGTTTACTGTGACCATGCCTATTCTGAGTTTTACTGGGACAAGTGATATATTACCGCATGGTGAACATATTGTTCAGGTTTATTGTGTCCAGACACAAGCTATTCAGCAATATGCTTTGGATTTAACCCAGTGCTTGCCTCCGCCTCTGGAAACTGTGGGGCTTGAGAAGTCAGACTCCAGTGTTTCCCGAGATGCAAACGCTGCTGAAGGATTCTCCTCTTTGGACTTATCTACAAGTAGAACAACTGAGATGTCTTTAATCAGTTTTGCCTCCAAAGCAATGATACAAGCAAGTAGCATTGACAGTGCACCTGCTGCAAGGTACCCTTTGAGCTCTGGCCCTATTGAGACATCTGCTTCTAAAGAATTCAGTGGCTCTAATACTGAAGCTAAAGCTGTTGCATTGGCTACAGGAAGTAGTGAAGCTGATATTGTTTGTGTTCCTTCACCACCTTTTCCTCTAAGCCCAAAGCTGTCTAGGAAGCTGTCTGATTTTAGGAGTCCACCTTCTAACTTTGTGTTAGCTCTGGCACTAGGTGATCATGGTGGAGACCCAGATTACCCAGTTGACAGACAGATGGAAACCATTCGTAGGAACTTATCTGATCTAGCGCCATTAGATAGTAATAATGGTGAGAAGAAAATCACACAGGATGACATCTCTTGTGCACTTAATTCTTCTGTCATATCTAAACAACCAACTCATCTAGTTACCCCGTCAGAGATCATAAAAGCCGGCTCCTCATCTGAAACTAATGTAATTGATAGTAAGAGTGAGGAAGAGGCAAAGATCCAGGATGTGGTTGTCAACAGTGACACAGGTAATGCTGAAGTGGAAGTGAAAGTGGTTGGTGAGGCAAGATCTAGTCAAAGTGATGAATTTGGCCTGCAGGGACAACAACAAAACTTAGTTTCTGGTAGTAAAGAAAAAATTTTTTGCTCTCAGGCTTCAGATCTTGGTATTGAGATGGCTCGAGAATGCTCTGCAAGGGAAACTTACATTTCAGATCAACCTAGGCAGGTTAATACTGGTATCGTGGATTCACTTGCCCAATTTCCAAATGCTGGTGAGGATGGGCCCCAAATCTTGGCAAAAGAGGTGCATGAGAAGGTTTCTAACACATCTACGTCCACAACAGTACCACAATTACCTGCACCTAATACAAAAGGGAAAAGGGAGAAGGGAAAAACTTCTCAAGCATCTGGACCATCTTTCCCATCTCCAAGTGCTTGCAACTCAACTGATTCATCCAATGAACCAAGTGGAAATTCAAGCCTCCCCTCTTCTGACAGTGCTTTCCCTCAAATATTGGCAATGCAAGAGATGCTTAACCAGGTGATTATCTAATGGGTTTGACTGCTTCATGCTTTATATCATATATAAACATATGGGTTTTTTTTTTTTTTTCCAAAGGACCTGTTGTTTTATGGATCTATACATTCACTTACTTCCAGTTCAGTTTGACGCTGTCACCCAAAAAAAGTATTAATATAACTTGACAGGCTTTTTATTTTTGGTAGATTACTTTTTCTTTTTGGCCTTATGGTTGATAGCTTGATGGACTTTTATTTTTGCATATATTGAGTAGTTTGACTCATTTATAATCTTTTGTCTCCTCATTGAGCAGTTAATGTCAATGCAAAAAGATATGCAGAAGCAGATGACAATGATGGTTGCAGTTCCAGTTACAAAAGAAGGTCGAAGGCTCGAGGCAGCCCTAGGACGTAGCATGGAAAAAGCTGTTAAGGCTAACACTGATGTGTTGTGGGCTCGGATTCAAGAGGAGAACACAAAAAATGAAAAGTTGTTACAAGACCATATCCAGCAGATTACAACTTTAATTAGTAACTTCATGAATAAAGATCTACTGTCCATATTGGAGAAAATAGTTGAAAAGGAAATGGCTGCAGTTGGACCAGCTGTAGTACGCTCAATAAGTCCTGTTATCGAGAAAACCATATCTTCAGCTATTGTGGAGACATTCCAGGTTAGGGGCCATATATATATATATATATATATATATATATATATATATGTATCATATATCCATTTGAGATAAGAGATAAATTTGTCTTGCTGGGATCTAATTGACACTATCTGCCACAGAAAGGAGTAGGTGATAAGGCAGTGAATCAACTTGATAAATCAGTTAATTCAAAACTTGAAGCTACTGTAGCTAGGCAAGTCCAAGCACAGTTTCAGACTACCGGGAAACAAGTGCTTCAGGTATGTTTGACTTACCTTGCTTTCAACTGGCTGTGATGTTTGTCAATTAATTTATTATTGACATCATTATGGTATTGGTTTTGTCATGGTAGATTGATAGAGTTGTGTGAAATAATTCGTTCTGTAGGATGCACTCAAATCCAGTTTTGAAACATCAGTGGTCCCTGCATTTGAGACGTCATGCAAAGCCTTGTTTGAACTAGTAGATGCTACATTTCAAAAAGGCATGATTGAACATACCACTGCAGTGCAGCAACACCTTGAATCTGGGCATACATCATTGGCAATGGCTCTAAGGGTGTGTATGCTTGTTCTTTTTATTTTTAGAATAAATTACTATAACCTCCCATCTATTTTACACTTTTTACATAAGCCCCCTCTTTTTTCAATATCTACACTAACCTCTCTCATATTTTATAAATACACTCCACATAACCAAAATTGTCAAAAATAACCTTAGTTGAGTAGTAAAGTTGCTATGACTTGTCAAAATACCTTTATTGAGTAGTGAAATTTTCTCCTCTACGGAAATGACTTCATGTGGATCTTTTATAATTTATGAATTTTTTCACAAAATATAGAAAATATTACAACAAACATGTTTTTAGTATTTTGGTATTTTGTGAAGAAATTCACAAATTATAAAGGGACCCATATGACATGAGACAATTTCGATAGAGGGGATGAGGATCAAACATGAAGTTTAAGAGAAGAAAGTTTTATTACTCAACTAAGGATATTTTTGACAATCCATAGCAAACTAGGTTTATATGTAGCATATTTATAAAATACAAGGGAGGCTAGGTAGGTTTTGAAAATAGAGAGGGATTTGTGTAAAAAGTGCAAAATAAAGGGAAGGTTGGAATAATTTACTCTATTTTTTATTTTGTAGTGATCAGTGTATAAATGTTAATGTTATATGTTCTACAACTTATTATAAACTAGATCTTGACTTTGGCATGTTTTGTACACTTTCCTATATCAAGTTATTATAAAGCAATGAACTTGGTTTAATTTCATAATTTGAATTTACATAATTTGCTTGCACTATAAATTTTGATCCTCAATGTTGTGAATAATTTTATATATTTATGACATAATCCTAGAAAAGGAGTCAAGAGAGGAAGTTAATTCTAAACTTGAGGTATAGCAAAGGGCTTTGAGATCAAAGGTTTTCATTCAAGTAAAAGCAAGATAACATATGTGCAGTGCAAAATTAGCAAGAGACAAGTTAGTAGTGATTAGGAGGTAAAAATTGGAAGCACATCTTACCGTAACTATCAAAGTTTTAGTATCTTGGATCAATCTTACAAAGTTATGGAGAGATTGATGAGGATTCATACACGGGATATAAGTTGGGTAGTTGAAATAGAAAAATGACTCGGGAGTCATTTATAATTGCTAAGTACCTATCAAGTTTAGAGAAAAGTTTTATTGAACTACTACAAGACCTATTATGCTTAATGATAGTGAGTGTTGGGCATTGAAGGGCTAACAAGCAAAAAATAAGAATAGCAAAAATGAGAATGTTGGGATAGATGAGTGGACATATAAGGAAAGATAAGATTTGAAATTATTGTATTTGGTAAAAAGTTGATGCTGCACCTATTGAGAAAAAAATGACAAAAACTTGGTTACGGTAGTTTGAGTATGTGTAAGAAAGACTGCTAGAGGCTCTAGTTAGAATAGTTGATCAAGTGGTATTTCGTTTAATGAAAAGAGGTAAAGGAAAATCTAAAAGGATATTTGAAAAGATTGTTAAAAGGATTTTCTAATAAGTGACATTTATGAAAATTTGATTTTTAATAAAATCTAATGATATCTTTTGATTTATGTAGCTAATTCTATCTAATGAGATAAAGTTTTGTGTGTTGTTATATCTCCTCATTGAAAGCAATTATTTTTCAATTATCTCGATAGAATATATTTAGCTATTTTTTGAACCCAGCTATGTGAAATGGATTTGTGTTTAATACTTTTTTTTTTCTAGTTTTTAGTATGTACCTGTGAATTGCCTAAAATCTTAAATTACTCATTATTGTCAGTTGTAATTCTCTCGTTGCATACTCCACATAAGACTTCAAAGGTTTTGTCTTTCATGGTGCACGAAAGTCCTTAGTTACAGCTTGAATGTGGATATGAGTTCTTGTTCTGTTCAGTAGGCCCCGTTGACATGTTTATTAATCATTGGAACGGCCTCTAGTTTTTTAACTGAATAGCATATATGTTCTCTCTGGAAACAAGTTTGCATCTGCATGTGTATGTGTTCATCTGTCAGTCTGCCAGTGTAGAGCCTGTGGCTTGCTGCATGGGTTAAGTTCATCAAACAACTGATGTACTTGGGAAGCTGGCAGAATTTCATATTTGTCTTGATTGTGATTTTTTATGCTTTAAATATGTTGATCTTATTATTTGAAATAAATATCCTAAGTTGCTTAATTAAACTAGAAGTGACACGAGCTTTAAACATCTTCAACAGAACTGTTTGGTTTTTTGTGATGCTATGATAATTTTTTTTTTTACTTCTTAGTGCTTCTCATATGTAGCTTGCTACTGTTTATGTATCTAATTGGCAATCTTCCTCTTTCGCAGGATGCCGTCAATACAACATCATCATTTACTCAAACCTTGAGTAGAGAATTGGTCGAGGGCCAGCAGAAGTTGTTAGCGCTTGCAGCTGCAGGAACAAACTTGGGCACATTAAATCCTTTGCCTGCCCAACTGGATAATGGTCCTTTACTTCATAAAAAGGTCAAACTCTGTTTCCTTATCACTTGTCAATCCTGTGCGAATAAGGGGTTAGTTCTAACCCTGACTTTATGGCTGTTATGTTGATGCTTGCTATAACAATTTGAGATGTTTATCAGGTTGAGGTGCCACTTGATCCAACGAACCAGCTAGCAAGGTTGATATCTGAACGAAAATATGAGGAGGCTTTCACTGTAGCTCTACAAAGAAGTGACGTATCCATTGTGTCTTGGTTATGTTCTCAGGTATGCCAGAGAACTTGTAACTGCACTGTTTGTTATTTACAGCGTGGTTTGTTTTTATTCTATATTTCTGTTTTAAGTCATGTTTATGGATTGGAAGTGGGTCATGCATTTCCGACCAAAATCATCGCCTCAAACTATTTAATATAGGTTTTAGTTTTTTTGGATAGGTTTTATGGCAGTTAAGTTGTGGATAGATGCAGTGACCCGTTATGACTGCATTTCATAATGTTTTTAAAGAGTCCTTGGTCCTGACATTTAGCAGTTAGGATTTTCTGATAACTTGGATGCTTGTGTTTGCTATACAAGTACAGGATTAGAACACCTTCTTCCTAGATACTTGTAATCAGACATAGGATCCTTCCAATTGCAGGAATCTAATATTTCCCAAAAATGTTGGGAATTTAACATTCCTGAGGAGAAGGCTTCACCAACTTTCATAGATTACCAGCTGCATCCTTTCTTTATAACTTCTGATTTTTCTAGCAAACATGAGGATGCGACTCGTCTTATAAACCTCCCTTGAAGGCTAACTGAAACCTTCCCAAGGCATCCCATGCTACTTCCACCACATCTTTTCATCCTCTTTCTTCGTACTATCTAGCCCAGCACTTCTCATGAAAAATATGCTGCTTTGCTATCAAGGATTAAAATTATGCTGTCTCTTTGTATATCAATCTATGTATGTATATATGTATGTGTGTGTATATATATATATATATATATATATATATATATATATATATATATAATAGCTGTCTTAATTGCATTGTAAGTCAATGTTATATGTGGTATGATCATAGTGTCATATGGATTTGGCAGCTTACATCTACCTTGGACACATTTCTATCTGTTTTAGGGGACTAATAACTTCACGTATAGCATTTTTCCTCAGCAAAGAAGTTATTGGACCTTATTTAAGCCTGGCATCAAGGGAAACTGCTGTCACATGTGGATGTCCTATATGAACTTCTCAGATAAATATTGAGCTTTAAAGAATCATTGCATCTGTACTTTTAACAGGTTGATCTTCGTGGAATTTTGTCGATTGTTCCTCTCCCTTTGAGCCAAGTAGTAGTGCTTTCACTTCTACAGCAGTTGGCATGTGATATTAACAATGATACATCACGAAAGCTTGCTTGGATGACTGATTTGGTCGCAGCCATAAATCCAGCAGACCCAATGATCACAATGCATGTGCGGCCAATCTTTGAACAAGTCTATCAGATACTGAATCATCAACGTACCTTGTCTACAATGAGCGGAGCTGAGCTCTCAAGCATCCGTCTTCTATTACATGTTATCAACTCTATGCTGATGACATGTACATGAATAAAATGGGCAAATTTGCATTTTATACTTCTAATATGATAGGAATTTTGTACAAAGCTTGATGAGTTTTGTTGGAAGGGTCCCAAATTTGTATAGTCAGTGGTCTATGGAACAATGAAAACACAGGTAGTTCACCTGTCCAAATATTCTGCGCCAATGAAATTTGTGTTCTTTTCGGCTCCCTACTAACTATTCTGTCTCTCGAACGGTCAAACGCCTACCCCCTCCCTGCCCTTGAAGACAAAATCTAGACTTTGTTTGGGAGTCGGGAGGGGAAGGGAAGGAATAAATTAGAGATGAGAGGAAAATGGGAGGGTTTGACGATGATAACGTATTCTCTAGATTCTCTTAAATTATGGAAAAAGAAAAAGAACTGGAGTGAAGGTTATACTAAGAATCCCTCAATTTCCTCTCCTTCCTCTCTCTATAAACTCCTTGAACGGAGGAAAGTTTGATTCAACCTTTCTCTTCTCTATAATTCCCCTATACAAATAAAACCTTATCTAGCAAGTAACTCTGCTGCTAGGAAATTAAGATCATTTAAGGTATAAGTGCACTATAAATAATAAAATGTAAATAAATAATTACTGATAAAAAAATTAATGATTATAATTGTTATTAAATATAAGTGAATTATAATTTATAAATTTAAGATAATTATAATTATTAAATTTTTTATTAATAATTAATAATTTATATTTTATTCTCTACAATACAATTTTTAAAATATATTTTAAAAAATCTAAATCCTTGACAGCAAGTTTGTGTGGCCAATGTCAAATATGAATGGCTTCTGTTAGCTAATTAATTATATGTATAACTATAAAAGGAGATTAATCTCTCACTTTTAATTCCACTCTCTTCCCCTCTTTCTTTGTAGCTCTCTTCCTTTCGTAGTGTTTTTTGGGGAGGAAGGGGCTACCGTCTTCCTTTTCGCAGCCCCATGACCTCCCTCCCTTTTCTCTTTTGTATTTTCTTTTTTATTATCTTTTTGTTTTAGTATTATTCAGATCTTAAATGTTTTTTTTTTCTAATTTGTTTGTCGTTTTGGCAGATTTAAAAATTTTAGTTTTTCTTGCAAGAGTTTTAGTTTTTTTATAAGAGATTTCGTTTATTTTTTATAATTTCTTTTGGTTATACAAATGATTGAGAATGTTAGATCTTCCTTAAAAGTAAAAACGAATCAATTTATAAGTTGTAATATGATTTGTGAGAGTTTTTAAATGAAAAAAATATATTGAAATAAATAATTTTTATGCTAAAATGCATAGAACCTTCCTGAACTTTAGGTCGATTTTAAAAAACTTTCCTGAACTTTAAAAAGTTCCAAATGACCCTCTTGAACTATGAAACATTTGCAAAACACCCTCCTCCGTCAAGTTTTACGTTAAAATTTGGATATTTTTTGGTCAACTTCCACTTTGACTTGATAAAAAGACAAAAATATCCTTCAAATGCACATAAATTTTCAAATCTGCCATAAATGCAAAAAAAAATATCTAATGTAAATTTGTAATTTAGGGTTTAGGGTTTAGGAATTTAGGATTTAGGATTTAGGGATTTAGGGTTTAGGGTTTAGGGTTTAAGATTTATGAGTTTAGGGTTTAGGGTTTAAGATTTAGGATTTAGGGCTTAGGGTTTAAGATTTAGTGTTTAGGGCTTAGGGTTTTGGGTTTAGAGTTTAGGGTTTAAAGTTTTAGGATTTAGGATTTAGGGTTTAGGGTTTTAGGATTTAAGGATTTAGGATTTAGGATTTTAAGGTTAGGATTTAGAATTTAGGGTTTAAGGTTTAGGGTTACGGTTCAATGTTAAAACTTCAAAATTTTACTATTCACAGCCTTCAATTTTTTAACTTTACAATGAAAGTCATTTTTGTCATTTTCTTAAATTTTGACAAAAAACTTGACGGAAGGGGTTTCTTGCAAATGTTTCATAGTTTAAGAGAGTCATTTGAAATTTTTTAAATTTCAGGAGAATTTTTTAAAATTGACCTAAAATTTAGGAGGGTTCTGTATATTTTAGCCTAATTTTTAAATAATAAAAAGTTTGTATCATAACTAATATTTAATTTAATATGTTATTTATATTTATTTTATTTTTTTAAAATCTAATATATCTCATTCTCATTATAAATATTGTTAAACTATTTTGATAATATAATTTTATTTTTTATTTAAAAAAATTATTTATATAACTGTACGTTAGATGAATTAGTTACGGCAATGTTATTCTTAGCAAAAAAATTTATTTAAAATTTTTCAAAGTCGTCTGTCACCGTTAGATGATGGTGGAGTTTATCTATAAATGTATGAAATCTGTTTCATCAAATAATAACAATTTCATTTTATAAGCGAGAGGAAGTTTATGGAAATTAAGTTTGTCATGAGCATTAAGACAATTAATTGCAAAACAACTAGACAATTTTTGTTACAATTGTGCCTCGTTGCGTTTTTTTTTTTTCATCTACTTTATAAATACGTATGCTTTTAGTATTTCATTAGGCTAGGGGTGCATGGAGTCTACATTTTGTAATTTTGAACCTGTATTTTGTTCCTATGAGTAATGCCAAAGTTTTTTTTTTTTTTTTAAGTATAGCAAGTACAAGGGGCATATAGAGGATTGACTGCTAGTTATCCAAAACAAAATTTGCGAAAGTGAATAAAGTATTAGCACAGTTATGCTAAAGTTAGCGATGTCATGTTATAATTGAAAAGATAATAATAAAGTTATACACTTACTAAAATGAGCAGAGCATATTTGGAAAAGTGTACACATTTTTTTTTTTAAATTTAAACTTTTTTATGCTTGGCTATTTGATACATTGCTGGTCTCTTTTTTTTTTTTTTTTTAATTTCAGCAATTAGTAAGTTTTTCATCTTTGATTTATTTTTCATTGATAATGCCCATAAAAGCACTAATATGAAAATGAGCAAAATGTGGATAAGTTGTTATTTTTTCATGATCATTTTATGAAGTCTAATATGTAATTACTCCAAATAATTACATAGTTTGGCCCCATTGTTAAAATGAATAAAATAAAAAAAAAATTGTAGAAGAAATTATAGAAAAGATGAAAAAACTCTCAAAAAATTTACATTATATATTTAGATATAGAAGATTATATATACACCACATATTCTACATTTGCCAAGTTAGTAAAATTAAAATCCTTTGGATGTTGGATATCATGTATTGTACTACAAGCAATTGTTGCCTAATGCCTCACATACACTTTTCCCTTTTCAATCGTTTTCCTTCCTTTGCTTAGCAATCCAAAATAAGCAAATAAGTTACTAGCTCTACCAGCATTGGTCTGTTTCCCATCTCCGGGTCGGGTAGAACCCGGAAGAGCTATTCTGAGCAGAATACGAAAATGGGCGCCTACTCCCATGAACAGCCATCAAGGAAAGATCATAGAGTGCTCTCGCCGATGGATCGGAGAGCGTGGCGTAGGCGTGGTGGATCTCGATGAAGTCCCTGTCGGATTCCGATCTGTGCAGAGCTGAATCAGGATGATAGAGCTTGGCCAAACTCCTATAAGCCGACTTGATTTCCATGGGGGATGCGTTCTGATTGACTCGGAGCACCTCGTAAAGACTCGATGGCCGCCCGGAATCGATCACTGCCGATTCAGTCTCCATCGCGAAAGCCCGAATCGGAGCTCTACAGTGCTTTGCGGACGAGACAGGCGGCTGCCACTGAAAATTAATAGTATTGTTGGAGGGGAAACAATCGCCGGAGGAGAATCGGAGCGGGCGGCCGGCGGAGAGCGGCAGATTAAGGGTTCCGGACATTGTTGTACAATATGAGAGGAGCGTTTTGTGCGCGGCTCAAAGGGGTAAAAAGGTCACGGAATTGCTGGGTGTGAAGTTGTTTGTGCAAGAGAGTAGGTTGAGAGCGTCTATATAGTGGTCAAACGAAAAGAGAAAAGCGTTAAAAGAAATGGGAGAGAAGGGTAAAACGGTGATTTGATAGAGCACAAGGGAAGGGTGCAAAACCGTGTGTTGTCAGTTTTCAGAAGAGAGTAGAGAGAGAGTAAGAGGAAAAGGATAAGAAGAAATGGGGAGTTGAAGCTGACGGTGGGGGACCGGTGCGGATGTTAGATTTGAAAGGCCTTCTAGAAGACATTGTTCTTGGAGGTTGGGCAAAGTGGGCACGAAAGTGTAAATAGAAAAAAAAGCAAGTTATTTTTATATTTTTATTTTATTTGTAATATATAAATTAAAATTAATTTTTAAATATGTAAAATATTAAATTTAATTTATGACTAATTTTAAATCATATATTATAAATAAAATATAATTATAAAAATATAAGAACGACATATAATGTGGATTTGTGTGCAAATATTTAGTATCCCCAAAATGGTCAGCTTCAAATTCAACCCCTTCTTTTACTAAATTAGAAAATGAGAGACGCACAGAACAGTTTTTGACTGTGATGTTGGTGATTTGAGAAAACGCCAAGAAAGTAATGGAACTCGTTGAATGCCTCTATCTTAAATGATCCTAAAGTTTAAAATGAGTTGATTGTATAATTTAATCACTTAATAAGTTTAATAATTTAAATAAAAGTTTAGTATGATTAAATTTGTAAATATAACTGATATGTTTCAAGGTGACTACATCTCACTTTCATCCTTGGTATTTGATCCACAAAATTGTAAATTTATAAAATGAAAACTAGTCTGAATCATGATTATTGAGTTATGGACAGTTTTAGTGGTTGATTTTGTCTGGTTATAAAAAATTTTGGAAGGAATTATCATCTGTGGCCGAATTGGATGGCGGGTTGAATACTGTGGGCGGGGGATTTGGAATTACAATGTGGGCGCTGGCATTCCGTGTATCCAATGTTTAAAATTAAAGAAAAAAGAAGCAAAATGATTCAGCCTATACTATTCGAAAACAACCTGGAATTGCCTAGCGTTTCAGTGGCCTAACATTTAGCAAAGCAAAACGATGCACTCGACAAAACAACCAAAATCCCTCACGCATTCCTGTTTTTATTTGCCACATCCTTTTACCTTTTAACATTTTAACCTTATCACTTTTATTTTTATCAAATACATCCTTAACCTCATTGTCATTAGTAAGTAATAACATTAGAAATTCAAATTTATAATATAGCCACCTAGGCGTTAAGATTTTTGGGTATTATATTATTATATAATTAAGTAATAAAAAATAGCAGTTTAGGAAAAAAAATAATTGTAAAGAGATTGACCAATAGTAATGCGCGTATGTGGGTTGGAGATTCATGATTAATGAGGTGAAGCGATCTTTCACCAAAGCCAGGGGCTGAGGGCCCTCTCCTTCTACTAGATCGAGTCCCCACTAAGTAAAGCCAAGGGTACAGATGCGGATGAAATATCTCAGAGGTAAAGCAGTGAGCAAGCCCCACGGTTTCTGGTTTTGGCCCGTGATAAGTCTCCTACCTGTGGGCTACGCACATATTACTATCCATAGACAATGGGCACGTGCAAGGACTTCTAGAAGCTTTTTTTTTTTGGCCCTTTTTGCATATCTTAATTAGAATCTACGCGGCTTTACTTGGCCATGACTTAGACTATGAGTATGTTCCTTAAATAAAGGAAGACACGATCGGGGTAGCAACTCCAAGGAAATTGCGACAATCTTGGTAATTAATATAATAAACTATACAAGTGCGGCTCCATTAACCCGCGAAAAAAAAAAGAGAATGTTAGATTCATTGAATCTAATTTTTACCATATAACAACTACATACTAGTTGATTGCCGTCAAAAGCTATATATATATATTAATAGACTAACCGAATTTGAATAGCAGGCTCAAGTTGGCAACTGCTTAGACCAGGTAATTTGTTATGCAAAAATGATTCTGGTACAAAGGCAGAATGTATGCTTTCGAGATACAACTTTTTTAATTAAAAAAATTGTATAATATATATAGAATTTATATACATCTATATCACTGCTCTTTTGTTATGATATGTTTCTAGGAAACGTAAGTCTGTGTTTCTTGCGAAGTGAACCATTGGCAACCATTTTATAAGTTGATGGTATACGTAATTCTATGAGATGGTCGGCTGATTTAATTTGGGGCCGACAGGGGCGCCCATTGGGGACGCATGCACACACTATATTTTTAATGACAACGTCGTCTCATTAATCACTGCTAATATCGATCCGTCATGCCTGCACAAGTAATATTGATTGAGTAATGATACTTTTATGCAATTCTTTATATATTAGAGTTATGATTATTAAAATAGTATATAATTTTTTAATATAATTATTAAAAAAATTATATAAAAATTTGTATAGCTTTATTATTATTCTAATTGTTATATGTTTTACGTGTAAGCCCAGCAGCATCAATCAGCGCGCTCTGGAATCTTTCCATACACTGAATGCCTTGCTAAATCATCAATCGTACGTTCTGAAGAAGAAATATGGGCCTCGTAGGGATGGGAGTTTGGTTGAATTTGTAGGGAAAGCAAAAGCTAGTTAGTTTCATAACTTTCATTTGGGGTGCACATATTGCTCTTAAGTGCCACATGGCACGTGCCATGTAGCTAGCTTGATATTGAATTAGGCGCCGCACATTATTTGACGAAGCATGTATGATGCAGGTGCCAAGTGCCAACCAAATCAATCATCGCCCACCCTGCTTCCAGCCACAATCTTCAATCTGCAAATTCAGTTGTAAATAGCACTAGCACCCACCCTGCTTCCAGCCACAATCTTCAATCTGCAAATTCAGTTGTAAATAGCACTAGCAAATTTCTAATTATATGCAATTGTTTCTGGCACGGAGTATGTAGTCTAATTAGACTATACCTTTCTCGGCCTTTTGGCTAAGATCAAGTGTAGTCTAATTAGACTTTTTAAAAAAGAAAAGGAGAAGAAAAGAATCATTGCGTTCTTCTGGGGTCAATAACGTGTGCCAACTAATCTGAAAGGTAGGAGGCACCCACCGTGCCATTGCATTAGGTTTCTAGCTACCAACATAATAAAATTCAAAGGAAATGGACCTAAATATGATCTCCACGCTTAGTTTCCTCTGACGGATTATAAACAAGAAGGTACGTTTCTAGTTACAAAAAGCATGAGCATCGCTATCACTTTTGCATAAATTAAACGTATGATCGATAATTAGTTGATGTGAATAGAATTAGCAAATAGTATCTGGTAAGTGCGGAGTCAACATGCATTTTGTTTTAAGAACGGCCAAAATAATAATCAAATGTTATATGATAATTAACAAGAATACTTAAACACAGATCAAATGGACACAGCACAATTACGAGGGCTAAAACGAAAACCAAAATAGTAAGATTGTGAAAATTTTAAACGACATATGTCTACAATCTTTTTGATACCAGCGTTTGTCTGAATAGAAAACATATACAAGATTAAAAAAGTTGGCTTAATTTAATTTTAAAAAAATTAGTTAATAAGAATTGAAATAGTAAGACATAGGTTGAATCTTATTGTCAACAATCTTTTTAACAAACAATTTACAAATATAACTATAATTTTTGATGAAATTTATAATATATTCTGATATGAAAATGATGTATAATTTTCTTTCTCTTAAATTTTTTTCCTTACTATATGTATATAGAAGATTAGTTTGACGATTCATTTATTTGGATAAGGGACCACTCTCCCGCTGTTTTCTTGCTTTTTCCTTTTGGCTAAAATCTCCTGTCGTGTATGGATGATGGACTGGGTTCCGCGAACTGCAAGCGGGACAGAAACCAACAGTAAGTGGATCATGAGGCCCACACGCTGTAGCAGTGTATGAGGATCAAGCGGACATTTGGGATCTCTCTGTATAATGTACATAATCCTTTTTTTGTTTTCAGAAGCAATGGAAAATAAAAAAAAAAAGAAAATTACAGCCTTTATATTCTTATGATACGCAGACCCTATTATGTCTCTCAAGAATACCATCTGACAACCATTTGGTGGGCTGAAGAGCATCTGAACTTCTCCATGGTATGAATGTGCTACGATAGCAAGCCAATCTGAATCAGCCACGCTGTTCTCTATACTATAAATGTGGGATATCTGAACGTCCCAATCCCTCTTTCACACAATTCTGACACGAGCAACAAGATAGGCATATGGATGGCCTGGATTCAATGTAGATAACCCTTCTACTTCTACAGTTGAGTTGTATCTCTGTATCCATGACATGCTCATTAATTAAATTGAAGCGGAATAAAATTTTCATATTTGCGAGAAAGGCAATCCACGTGATGCCCCAACCTAAGAAGTGGTCAATTCCAGCTTCGACTTGATCATTCCCATCAGCATCTAATTCAGAACTCCAAAACCCAACCCCACAACTCAGGCGCACAGGTTTCATTTAGAATTAAATTCCAAACCTCTGAGGGTGCTTCGTAATTGACACCTGCTTAACTCAACTCAGAATTCAATTAATATATGTTGCTTCATTGTTCCTCAAACTCAAAGCGTCACTTCCGAATTTTTTTTTTGTTTAAAATTTAAGTGTGCTGCCAATAGCAGCATCCTGGGATGTTGTACATTATATTTGAGTTGAGGAGTTGTCGGATGCAGGCCAGTCCATAAACTCCAGCGATCAAATGGAATGCCAATGGACCTCATTGTTAAATATGTAGACGACTTGAATGCAACATTGGGCTCAATGCTTAACAGGAATCCGTGCAGCTACTCTCATTGTTAAATAAATGGCTCAAGCAATCAAAAGACCCGACCCAGTTCAAGGTAACAGAGATGAAGCAAGCCCAAGAGATCAGATGTTCCCTTCCAAGCTAATTTGGACACCCTTTCGGGGAAGTAATTAATGAGCTAGCCTGCAACTTTGGTCCAATACACTAATTCACAATTACTTGGCCTGTTAGATTGTTATCGTTGTTTTAAACCAAGATGATATGGAGCTAATAAGTTGGGTTGGCCCACATATTTAAGGTTGCTTGCCTTCATTATCTGGTCTCCCCTTTCAACTTTAAACCAAGAAACATCTCATCTCAAACAGGGGATCGTGTCGATGAACATGTTAATATGTAGAGAAATATTTTGTCTATGTTTTTATATTTATATCTCACTTATATTTTGTGATGTAAATAAAATATAAATGAAAAACGAAAACAAGGCGAGAAAAAAAGAAGTAATATGTGAATATAAAAACATAGATTAAACATTACTCTATGTCTAGCGGAGGCAGCCAGGTTTGTATTTATTATCTGTCGTTTTCTTATCGTCAGCAGCGGCCACAAATTATGGCCTATCATGGCCATGCAACTGGCTGGCTTTAGCCGCAGGACATGAGCGACAAGATTGGCTTGAATAAATATTTAGGATCCCCAATTTACAATGATCTTTACTTTACAGCATGGAGGCAATGATTAGAATGAATAATTGATTAATGATACAATGGTAGCTATATATTAGCTAACACCCTTCCACTTTCTATCTATGCCATAATAAAGAAAGAAATTTAGTGTGTAGGTAGCGTGAGGAGAATAAGAGAGAAAGAGAGGCTGTTTCCAAAAAAATGAAAGAGAAAGAGATGTTGGCTTTTGAGAAAAGGAAAGGTCAAAGCAAGCAAGTTAAATACGTCATACGCCATATTGCATCACATTCATTCCATACGTAACTAATTAAACAGACAATTATTCATTCATCTTTTAGTTTATACTAATACTGCTAACATTAAACGACCCAACTGTCTTTCTTCCAAAACTCAAACACGGGGCAAGCCAACTGGCCAATCATGTTGCTGTGCTGTTTTAGTGGTAGTTGATTCTTTGAATCTGAGCCTCCACGTCCCTGCCACGTATTTTGGCTATCTTTGGCCTCATTTCTGAAGAAACCGGGCCACGCCCACACCACCACCACTGCCGCCACTCCTACAAACCCACTCTCGCATCTCCATTCTGTTCTGAGAAAGTATCAGGACTTGGTGAATCAGCGATGACACAGATAAGTGTCACGTGCCCCTCGCCTCATCCCATTATTGGTTCACAGGTTCTACATATTTATTTATTTTCCACTCACAAGAAAAGCCACGTGTAACGTAACTCGGCAGATATTTTGAAATCCCCCGCGCAGTACTGATTTTTCAGAGTGGCTAGATCGCAAAATCTATATCTGCTGTGCTTATGCTTGAACTATAAATGCTCTTTTTCTCCATCCACAAGTCTCATTCATTCCATCCCTTCCTTGAATTTGTTCTCTTCGCATTGGAAACACATTCTGGATTGGGCTCTGATACCTACATAGAATCTAGATCCTTTTCCAAAAGCGAAAACAATAATAACCATGACAGTGGGGGCTGGCATATCAGTCGCCGATGGCAACTTGATGATCTTGGGCAACAAGGTGCTCACTCACCTCCATGACAACGTCCTCCTCACCCCTGCCTCAGGTGCTAACTTGCTCAAAGGCGCATTCCTTGGCGTTGCCTCTCATCACAAGGGCAGCAGAAGAGTCTTCCCCATCGGAAAGCTTGAGTACGTTCTTTTCTTCCATTCTTTCTCACCTTTGCGTTCTTTTAATGCCTCACTCTTCCTCTTATCTACAACCATTACTGAGAACAATAGAAATCAATAGGGGTGTTGCTTGTTCTTTGTTAAAGAAGAATTGTGTTTTATTTTTGGGTGAATGTCACATGTTGTTCTAATTCGCCATAAACAAGCATACTTTTTGATCTGGGAGTCTGTTCTCCCTCTGTTCTTGATGCTACCAACAATTAACAAAAGTATGTTGCTAACTTCCATCAACTTCAGCGCATTGTATTGATGTATAAGACAGTACTCAGGTAAAGCATGGAATTTGTTATGATAGGGTAGTTATTATTATTATCAATTTCAGGGGCTTGCGGTTTATGTGTCTTTTCCGCTTCAAAATGTGGTGGATGACACAGAGAATGGGTACTTGCGGACAAGATATTCCCTTTGAAACGCAGTTTTTGCTCATTGAAGCGCACAACAGTTCCAATATTGGCCAAGGGATCAACTATGGAGAAGACCAATCTGCCTCCTATACAGTTTTCTTACCCCTTCTTGAAGGGGATTTCAGAGCAGTTCTTCAGGGGAATGAACAAAACGAGATCGAGATATGTGTCGAAAGCGGTATGGCAAAAACTGGTGCAATTTAATTTCATATATGGGGACCCTTTCTGTACTTTCAAGGGACTAAATTTTTATATACCTGGTTGCAGGATGTCCTGCTGTTGAGGGATTTGATGGAACTCATCTGGTATTCATCGGTGCTGGATCAGACCCGTATGAAGTCATCACAAAAGCTGTCAAGTGAGTAACATTTTTTCTTCTATTTCTAATTATATATATATACATATATATTTGTTTTTTTTTCTGAACTTTTACCGATTCCCCTTTCTTCTTTACTTAACCATTTGAAATATATGCCTGATTAGGAAGTCATAACATTAACATTCGACATTCACTTTTAAGTTTTCACCCATAGGGCCCTTTGCTTGGCACAACTCAGTTTACCCTTGTGTGAGTTATTCATTAACAAAAATTTGGTTCTCAACTTAGTTTTCAACTCTCAGGATCCAGTTCCAAGTTTCAATGTTGTCATGTAATCTGAATTAGGACACCCTCCTACACCCAGTACTATATATGTCTTTATGTAACCATGCTGTTCGATTGGAATTTGTTTTGTACTTTTGTATCTCAGTTTAGAGTGGCAAACTGGCAAATTGCTCAAGTCATTGATCTGATTTCGTTTCTAATTGTGTTCAGAACTGTTGAGAAGCATTTACAGACATTTTCTCATCGTGAGAGAAAGAAGGTACGTGTTGCCTCTCTGAAACAGAAATTGCAGGGACTGTCTTGTACTATATTCTATTCCACATAATGTTGATTACCTTTTCTTTTTCTCTGTACTTAAATTGTGTTCAGATGCCAGAGATGTTGAACTGGTTTGGGTGGTGTACATGGGATGCTTTCTATACTAATATCTCTTCAGATGGTGTGAAGCAAGGATTACAGAGGTGCTATATTTTTCCATGGATAGTGATTAAAGTAAATATGATTTGGGGATCGCATAAATACAGCGATTTTGTGACCAACATCTATACGTTTTGTTTCCTTCTCTTTTGCAGCTTAGAGAAAGGTGGAATTCCTGCTAAGTTTGTTATAATTGATGATGGATGGCAATCTGTTGCCATGGACCCTAATGGTGTTGAATGGAAAGCTGACTATGCAGCCAAGTGAGTTGTTCTTCTGTAATCTGTATTTTATTACCAGATTGTAGCTTCAACCTTTTACAACCTTAACTAATATGTATACATTTTTGTGTCCTTCTATCTGCTTTGTTTACCATTAGCTTTGCAAATCGTTTGACACATATAAAAGAGAATCACAAATTTCAGAAAGATGGCAAAGAGGGTCAGAGATTAGAGGACCCAGCTCTGGGGCTTCGTCATATTGCCAAGGAAATAAGAGAACAGTACGCCATAAAGTATGCTATTTGCATTTTACTACTTTTTTCTTGTGATGGTCAGGATATTTAGTTCTCATTTTTATACAAACAAAACATTCACGATCTTTGAATACTCCTTTGAATTTACAGGTACATTTATGTTTGGCATGCTATAACAGGATACTGGGGAGGTGTGAAACCTGGCGTTGCTGGAATGGAGCAATATGAATCAAAGATGGCCTACCCTGTTCAATCTCCTGGAGTTGAGTCAAATCAACCAGATGAAGCTTTAACAACAATTTCCATAAATGGACTTGGACTTGTCAATCCTGAGAAAGTTTTTCACTTTTACAATGAACTCCACTCATATCTGGCATCTGCTGGCATTGATGGTGTCAAAGTTGATGTTCAGAACATCCTTGAAACTCTTGGGGCAGGCCATGGCGGAAGGGTGAAGCTTGCACGAAAATACCACCAGGCATTAGAGGCATCAATCTCTAGGAACTTCCCTGATAATGGTATCATTTGTTGTATGAGTCACAACACAGATGGATTGTACAGGTATGGGATTGCTTATAAAATTTTAGTGAAAGCTTTTGTGAACATTCTCTTGATGTTATCAATAATCATTTTTGTGTAGTGCAAAGCGTTCTGCTGTCATTAGGGCATCAGATGATTTTTGGCCAAGGGATCCAGCATCTCACACTATCCACATCGCATCAGTTGCTTACAACACTATCTTCCTTGGTGAATTTATGCAGCCAGACTGGGACATGTTTCATGTAAGTTGACAAATATGGGATTTTAGTTTTTATTTCTTTTTATAAATGTATGTGCTTGCTTCTTTAAGAACTATATTAAATTTAAATGTTTGATATTGCATAGAGCCTACATCCAATGGCAGAATATCATGGTGCAGCTCGAGCAATAGGAGGTTGTCCTATTTATGTCAGGTATGATTATTGGTGATGATATATGATGATTTTTCTACTTGTAATACTATATAGCAGTGAATTGAGACATGGTTTCTTAGCATTGGTTGTTTTTACACTGTGCAGTGACAAGCCTGGACACCATGACTTTAATCTTTTAAAGAAACTTGCACTTCCTGATGGTTCCATATTAAGGGCTAAACTTCCCGGAAGACCGACAAAGGATTGCTTATTTTGCGATCCTGCAAGAGACGGAAAGAGGTAAAGATCAATCCGGAAGGATTTGGGTACCTAAACATATTTGGACTATTGTTTTTTGTATCTTAATTTTCTCCTAATTCATCAGATATTGTTGTTTCAGTCTTCTAAAGATATGGAATATGAATGATTTTTCTGGAGTTGTTGGGGTGTTCAACTGCCAGGGAGCTGGGTGGTGCAAAGTTGGAAGGAAGAATCTTATCCACGATGAGAACCCAGGAACAATCACTGGTATCATTAGTGCCAAAGATGTTGACTATTTGTCCAGGGTTGCTTATGATTTATGGACAGGAGACACCATTATATTTTCCCATGTTGGTGGTATGTTTCTACGCCTGACAGATCACCTTTTATATCTAAAGGATCACAAAAGTTACCCCTTTTTATTGTCTAATGATTTCTTCATGATGTCAATCTGTAGGAGAGGTGGTTTTCCTTCCAAATGATACATCTATTCCCATTACGTTAAAATCCCGAGAATATGAAGTTTTTACAGTAGTTCCTATTAGGGAACTGTCAAATGGTGTCAAATTTGCTCCAATCGGTTTGATGAAGATGTTCAACTCAGGAGGAGCCATTAAAGACTTGAATTGTGGATCCAATGGAAGTACAAATGTTGCCATGAAAGTCCGTGGTTGTGGCCTGTTTGGAGCATATTCATCAGCACGACCTAAGATGATAACAGTGGATTCGGAGGACGTGGAATTTGGGTTTGAGGAAGGATCTGGCTTGGTGACTATTGATTTGAGAGTACCAGAGAAAGAATTGTACCAATGGAACATATCTATTGACTATTAATGTATAAATCAGAGGCCTTTTTGTTTCTGGATGAGGGGAAACAAAGCTCTACCTGTTGGGATCAATATCTTTCTCGTCATCGTTAGTATGTCCATAATTCATGGTAATTTAATGAACTAATGTAGACTTGTGGCGTGCAGCTGTTTGTAGTGTTTCTTTTTTTTATAATGCTACACTAAATTGCGAAGGGAGGAATTCAGAAGGCTTTCTTGTGGTAATTACGTGAAAAAAGAATGCTCAAATCTATCTTAGCATGGCTTCTCATGGTAGCAGTTGGCTTTGTTACAAATGTACAATCCAGATCTTCAGCTGTCTTAATGAGTTCGTGAACAAAACGAGTAATCAGTAAAAATTCCATTTTGCAACGACAACACAATACAGAAGAAAACTCCAAATCAGTTGCATTTGATTTTTTTTTTTTCTATTTCTGTAGACTTTCATTATGCTAAAAAAAAGTTTTGTCTTGCTGAAGAATAATATTAGGAACGTAGAGGGAGCACTAATGACAATGGAAATCAAGAAATGAACACAACTAAACAATTCAAAAAATAATTGATTGGGGCATAATAAGATTGGTGTAGATATATGGATTTGTGGGTTTTGACAGTGAGTACAAACTATTACGCTATATAGGTCCAGATTATTTGGCATTGTCACAAATGCACTCAGTCATTCCAGCTCAACGAAGCTTGTTCTGATATTGATGTGTTTCTTCCTTTCAAATCCACTTGTTTGTTTGGAAATGGTAAAAGAAATCTTGTGTTTATCTGACAAAGCCACTCCTCCTCTCACCAAAAACTAAATAACCGAAGTACAAAATGCATTGAACTTGCCTTAATGTAGCAGCTGATACAGCCATACGTTGCGAGACCAAGGGATGCAAATCGTAAAAGAAGCTGTGAGAAATGGTTGTTATAGCTGTTAGGAAGTGGTTAAAACAGACTAAGGGTCTGTTAGAAAAAATGGGCCACGTGTTAGGTGTTGAGCTAACCTTTAAATAGGAGAATTTGCATGTACAGACTATCTTTTTTTGTCATTTTCTGAGTTCAGTTCAATAAAGAAATAGCTTTACTCTTCTGTCTATACTAGCGCCATTTTTAGTTCTTGGCACCATAGCTCGTAAAGGTAAAAATTGAAGGAGTAAGATTTATGATTGATTTTTTTCTTGCTCAAATTAGAGGGATGTGAGGCAGTATTAGGAGTTCAATGGATGAGAATATTAGGGGATTTTGAGATGAGTTTGGACAAAATGTGTATGAAAATTAAAGTTAATGGGAGAATGGTAGAATTAAAAGGAGTAAAGTCATTGGTGGACAGAGGGGTAAGATCAAAAACAATATGGGAAAATCTTAAAAGGAATGGAGGACGCGGCATGCTGTTGCATGTTAAAGGTATAAAAGAAAAGCAAGTCCATAAAGAAAGAGAGGATGAATAGGGCATACGGAGTGAGGAATTTCCTGAAGTTCTTGGAGAATTAAAAGGGTTACCCCCAGTAGGAGTCATGACCACAGAATCCCGTTAGCATCTGGCAGTTAACCTGTAAGCCTGAAGCCATATAGATACCGCCATTGTCAAAAGCAAGAAATAGGAAGGTTAGTTGTCCAAAAAAAAAAAAAACAGAAATAGGAAGTTTAGTGTTAGACATGCTTCAAGAGGGGATTACACACCTCAATAGGAGCCCATATTCTTCCCGAGTCTTATTAGTAATTGTTATATTTTTGAGTGTTACCCAAATTCTAAAAATAAAAGAGTTACAGTTTTAAATGGAAACTGCAACCAATAGTCATAATAGGAAACTGTAAAACAGTTGCAGATAGAGTTGTAGTTTTAGTAGAAAACAGCACATATCAGTTTTAATTGCAAAATATATACAGAATATAACACCGGTGAATAGTAACACCCGTGAACAGTGCCATAAACAGTACCCATCAACAGTTCGTAAACAGTGCCGGCGCATGAACAGTGCATCGTGAACAGTATTGTTTGGTTTGTTACTGCAAAACAGTAATACAAAAGAGTGCAGATTTTCTGTATTTTGGATATAGCAGTTGTTTGGGTCATTTTGGGTGCTGCTATTTAGGGTTAATTATTTAGCCTAAATTTTAACCTTGTAATTGAATTCTGCATAGTGAAATTCTCTTCTTCTGCCTGTGGTTTTTCCCTCATTGAGTTTTTTCAAGTTAAATATTTATGTGCTTTCTCTTCTCATTCTCTAATTTATATTTTGTAATTTGTTTTGTTGGCCATTGTCATAACAAATTGGTATTAGAGCCTGGTTCTCTCAATTTCTCAATGGCTTCTACTTCAGTAACAACATCTAAGATAGACATTGAGAAATTTGATGGGTCAACCAGTTTTGCTCTCTGGCAAGTAAGGATGATGGCAATTTTGTCAAAAGAAGGCACAAAGAGGGCACTACTTGGGAAGATGAAGAAGCCCGAGACTATGACAGATGCTGAATGGGATGATATAGATGATAGAGCTCTTTCTTCTATTCAGTTGTGCTTGGGTAATGAAGTTCTTCAAGAAATTCTCATTGAGAACACTGCAGCGGGTGCATGGTTGAAATTGGAGAGTTTGTACATGACGAAATCTCTCACCAACAGGTTACGGTTAAAGCAACGCCTCTATACTCTGCGTATGTCTGAAGGCACACCAATAAAATCTCATATAGCAGAGTTTACTTCCATCAATACTGATTTAAGTAAGATAGATGTGAAGATTGATGATGAGAATCAAGCGCTTTTACTGTTATGTTCTTTGCCTACTTCCTATAAAAATTTTAGAGACACTATGATCTATGGTAAAGAAGAAATTTCCCTTGATAATGTCAGGTCAAATTTGCAAGTTAAAGAGAAAATTGATAATAATTTGACATCTATTGAAGGTGGTGATCAGAGTGTTGGTCTATTTGTTGATAGAGGAAGAAGTAAGGAGAGAAATTCTAATTCTTACAAGTCTAGATCGAAGTCTAAACATAAGAATCTGACTTGTAATTATTGCGAGAAGAAGGGGCATATTAAATCTGACTGTTTTAAATTGAAGAAGAAAGAAAAAGCATGTGACAATAAAGGTAAGGCCACATCAGAAGAAGCTAATGTAGCAGAAGATGAGAAAACTGATCTGCTTTGTATTACTGATGCTAAAATCAGATTTGAAACTAGTTGGGTGATGGATTCTGGAGCTTCACAGCATATGACTCCTAACAGGGACTGGTTTACCACTTATGAGCCGTTTAATGGAGGTGTGTTTTTGGGTGATGATCATTTTTGTAAAGTTACTGGGATAGGCACTGTGCAAATTAAAATGCATGATGGTATGATCAGAACTTTGTCAAATGTAAAACACATTCCAGATTTGAAAAAGAATTTAATTTCTTTGGGTACTCTAGAAAAGAACGGCTGTAAATATAAATGTGAAGATGGTGTGCTTAAAGTCTCTAAGGGTGCACTTTCACTAATGAAAGCAAATAGAATTGGCACTTTGTATTTCTTGCAGGGTTCTACTATTACAAGTTCAGCTGCAGTTGCTGCCACTTTTATTTCTGATTTAGATGTTACTAAAATTTGGCACATGAGACTGGGGCATATGAGTGAGAGAGGCATGACATCATTGAGTAAGAGAGGTCTATTAGGTGGCCAGATTACAGGAAAGATGGAGTTTTATGAACATTGTGTCTTTGGCAAACAAAAGCAGTTGAGTTTCAGTTCAGCCATTCACAAGACAAAGAGAACTCTTGACTACATTCATTTAGACCTTTGGGGGCCCTCTCAAGTTCCTTCTAAAGGCAGTCACTCCAGCTACATGTTGACTTTTATTGATGATTATTCAAGGAAGGTCTAGGTCTACTTTCTGAAAAAGAAAAATTAAGTATTTGTGACTTTCAAGCAGTGGAAGGCTTTAGTTGAAAAGCAGATAGGAAAACAGATTAAGAGACTCAGAACAGATAATGGCCTTGAATTTTGTAACAATGAGTTCAATGAGTTTTGTAAAAAAGAAGGCATTGCTCGGTATAGAACCGTTGTGAATACACCTCAACAGAATGGTGTTGCAGAGAGGATGAATAGAACTCTTCTTGAAAATGCTCGATGTATGCTTTCAAATGCAGGCTTAGGCAAAGAATTTTGGGCTGAAGCTATTAACACAGCTTGCTGGTTGGTGAACCGATCTCCTCATACAGCCATTGAATGTAAAACACCAAAAGAGGTATGGTTTGACAAACCTGCTGATTATTCTATTTTGAAAATTTTTGGTTGTCCTGCTTATGCACATGTTAATGAAGGAAAGTTTGAGCCTAGAGCAAAGAAATATGTATTTCTTGGGTATTCATCTGGTGTGAAAGGATACAGGTTATGATGTCCAGATCAGTCCAAGTTTCTTATTAACAGAGATGCAACTTTTGATGAATATTTCATGCTTGCAATGAAAGAAGTTATAGAATCTGTTATTCAGAATAATGAAAAAGGTGGAGAACAGGTGGAGTTCGAAATTTTTACTTAGCCTAAACAATTCTCTATTCCTAGTTCTGCAGATGGTGATTCAGAAAAGGCTTCAGATTCTTCACAAGCACAGCCTTACACCATAGGTAAGGACAGGCTAAGGAGAACTATTAAACCACCTGAGAAGTATGGTTATTCAGATTTTGCCTATTGTCTTGCTGTAGGAGAAGAGGTCGAGTTCCCTTTGCCTATTAAGAAATTCAAGTATTGCTTGGACTTAATTGGTGTCCATTGTTGAGTTTTGCTCTTAGGAGCTTTTGTGGAAGAGGTGGAGAGTTTCTTTGTTGAAGTTTATTTTTAGAATTTGTGTCAAGGTGGAGATTGTTATATTTTTGGGTGTGACCCAAATTCTAAAAATAAAAGAGTTGCAGTTTTAATAGGAAACAGCACACAGCAGTTTCAACTGCAAAATATATACAGAATATAACACCCGTGAATAGTAACACCCGTGAACAGTGCCATGAACAGTGCCCATCAACAGTTTGCAAACAGCACCGCCGCATGAACAGTGCACCGTGAACAGTACTATTTGGTTTGTTACTGCAAAACAGCAATACAGAAGAGTGCAGATTTTCTGTATTTTGGATACAACAGTTGTTTGGGTCATTTTGGGTGCTGCTGTTTGGGGTTAATTATTTAGCCCAAATTTCAACCTTGTAATTGAATTCTACATAGTGAAATTCTCTTCTTCTGCCCGTGATTTTTTTCTCATTAAGTTTTTTTACGTTAAATATTTGTGTACTTTCTCTTCTCCTTCTCCAATTTATATTTTATAATTTTATTTTATTGGCCATTGTCATAACAGTAATGAAACAAGATAGATCATGGAGGTTTTGTATTGATTACGGGAGTTTGAATCAACAGACAATTAAGGACAAGTTCCCTATTCAGTGATAGAGGAATTATTAGATGAATTAATGGAGAATTTTTTTTTTCTAAATAAAATTTAAGATCTTGATATCACCAAATCCAGATGCACTCCCAAATATTGAGAAGACAGCTTTTAGAACACATCATGGACATTTTGAATTCTTGGTGATCCCCTTTGGATTAACAAACGCACCTGCTACATTCCCAGGAATGATGAAATAAAATTTTCAGAGTGCATTTGAGGAAATTCATTCTAGTTTTTTTTATGATATTCTGGTGTATAACTAGGGATGGGAAGAACATCGTCTACATGTAACGAAGACAATGAAGATTCTAACGAAGCATATGATCTGTGCAGAAAGTCAAAGTGAGGAAGCATAACTTGGTGGTGAGAAAGTCAAAATGTAGTTTTGGAAGGTCTGAAATCACATATTTAGGACATATGAACTGTGCACAAGGCGTTAAAATGGACAAGCAAAAAACTTCAAGCCATCATGGAGTGGCCTCAACCCAAAACAATTAAAGACCTACAAGGTTTTTTGGGGTTATTAGAATACTAGAAAAGATTTGTGAAAGGATATGGGGATTGGCAAGACCTCTTAGAGAACTCTTAAGAAATTTTAAATTTGCCTGGGGACAACAGGTTGAAGAGGCATTTCAAAAATTGAAGCAGGCATTAACAGAGGTCTAGTTTTGTCATTACCTAATTTTGAAAAGAAGTTTGTGGTGGAGTGTGATGCATCAGGAGGAGAGATGCTTGAACAATGGGAAGCCAAAGAATTGATGAAGTGGTTAACATGGGTAGATCATTGCTACAATACAAGTACACACTCAGCAAAATTAAAATCCCCATATGAAATCGTATACTGGAAGCCTCCTCCAAATCTGTTGACTTATGTGCCAGGAACAGCCAAGGTACAAAACTTCAAACTAACTCCTCGTTTTTTTGGCCCCTACGAAGTGGTGCCGAGAATAGGAAAGGTCGCCCACAAAATTCAACTACCGCCGCAGAGCAGGGTACACCGTGAATTTCATGGGTCCCCACGTGCCGGACCCCACAATATTGCCACAATGGGGGGAATACAGCAAGGAAGCCCAAACCGTCCTGGCATCAAGGCACAAGGGGGTGAAGAAGTACCGGTGCAATGGAAAGGATGGTCTCAAGAGGAAGCAACGTGGGAACCTTGAAAGAAGTTTCATGAAGAATTTCCTAATTTTCCAATATCCTGGAGGACAAAGACATTGAAGGAGCCGTGAGAAAGGGTTGTTACAGCTGTTAAATCAAAGTAAAAGTCATTTAGAAAAAAATCAGCCACGTGTTAGGTGCTGAGCTAGCCTTGAAAAGGAGAATTTGCTTGCACAGACTACATCTTTTTGTCATTTTCTGCATTCAGTTCAATAAAGAAATCATTTTCCTGTTCTCTCCATATTAGCTCCATTTTCTTTTTTTTTTTTTTTTGTTTGAGCGC
Source organism: Dicorynia guianensis (assembly GCA_037013595.1). NCBI lineage: Eukaryota > Viridiplantae > Streptophyta > Magnoliopsida > Fabales > Fabaceae > Dicorynia > Dicorynia guianensis. Next base: position 43,327,658 of record JASUAB010000002.1, read on the forward strand.
CATTTTCAGTTCTTGGCGCCATAGTTCGTGGAGGTCGCTGTCGTGTTGACCCTTCAGCCTCTAACGCCGTAATAGCCTTTCATCTGCTTTACTCATTCATAAAATATCTTCGTATTAATCCCATTCCGTGATATGCTGATAATTCATTTCTTCTATCAACAGAGAATAAGAGACTGGCCTCTGTTCTGACATCCTTGCTATATGCTCTCTAATTTTGAAGTTTTCCATTAAAGCTGATAAATAATATATTTAATCCTGCCTTCTACCCGGTCCCTCTTTTCTCTCTGTCTCTCTCCGGTAAACTGGGTGTGCAGTGAGGGGAGACAATAAGTTTTAGCCCTTTTGTGTTACTACTTGCCAATAACATAAATAAGGAATAACAAACCTTGTGATTGTTTGCAGCATTTTGTTTGAAAACTGAACGGGGATTTGGGTTTTGTAAGCATGTAACGTTTGTGTATCATTTTTCTTTTCCTATCTTTGTTCTTTATATCCTGATTATGTCACTTCCTCAAAATTTTCTAATTAATGTCATTCTGCAGAAACCATTTTGTGTGGTTATTGGATGGATAATGGGACATCCTATGGACTCTAGCTGAGACAGCAACACTGTTTCTAATTGATTTAGTTACAGGTTTGTATTTAGAGCTAAAACAACCAAATTTTGGTTTTGTGTATATAATAATCTCATAAAGGGATTAGGAGCCGCCTCTGATTTCGTTGACACTGTAACAAAAAGTTCGACTTCCTTAATATTTATGTTTGCAGGAAGGAACTTGTAATTACTTTAAAGGACTGATTCTTATTCTTTGCTATCTGATATTGGCAAGCTAGCTTTTTTGTACACGTTGATTCCTCTTTAGTAGTTTTGACTTTGTCTTCATATTACCTCAACTTTCTGCGGTCCTGCTGGTCGGTGAAGTGAGGCAATAAAAGGTTTTGTTTTGTCGTCCTACCGTAAACTTAAAGAATAGCATTGCTCTGACATCTTGCTGATTTTGTTGGCAGCTGCCATACCACCAACCACGAAATATGAATACATTTAAAGGCAAGTTCTATTTGAATATGTAAATTCAACCATTGCAAGCTTCATTGGCTGAACTGCTCTGATTGGTTCTTGGCAGATCTCTTTCTACCTCTATCAGTTTTATCTGTACCTCTTGGGGAAGTATTGCATTATTGTAGAAGCAAAATTAGGAGTTCATATCCAAGGCAAAAAAGCTAGTTAGTGTAATGTCCATAGACGATTACACGTTTTAGAGTAGAATCCCTGTTTAAGAATCAAGGCAACTACTTTTCCTGATAGCTGATAAGGAATGGACTAGGTTATTGGCAATTATTGACAATATCAAAGCCTTTATCTAGTTCTATTCTTGCATCTGAAATTGAGAAGATTAACCCGAGTTATTGGATATAAGTAATTTAGATATGATATATACTAATTTTCGGTAAAACTGCATCAGCAATTTATAAAGCAACATGATAATTTGGTGTATCTTTTGAGTTCAATGTTCAGAACAATAGGGTTTGAGGTAGACTAGTAAGAGGTGGGTTCATGATAATTGTTAGTGACATGTTTGAATTTTGCAATTTCCTTTTTGTAGGAGTTCATTGCATTGGGGTTGGGGTGTATTAGGGGGAACAAGGACAGTGCCGTGCAGTTGGAATCAGATTGTGATGACTCAGTCTGGTTAGCGACTTGGTACATTGAATTGTTTGGACAGGAACTTTTCAAAATGGAAGAACATACAATTTTAATCTCGAAGGTGATTTATTACTGAATTTTATTATTTTTACTTAATTTATGAAATTTATTTCATTAAATTTATTAAATTTCATAAATAAATTAAACTTAACAAACCTAAAGAGCGATGAGATTTAAATTTGGGTTTCTGTTACACTAAAAATATTTGGTTGGATTTAGGGTTTCCATGTTGGGCTCCTTAATACAATATTAATGCTACCATCTTTAAGACTTTCAACAATTTTCCTCACAATTTTCAATTTAATTGCGTGTTGTGAGCTTGCCCTGCTACAAGTTGTTGTTTGCGTTGAATTATATAAACAAATAGATTATAATCTTTTAACTGAAAGTCAGACTTGCAGGACACAAGAGGCACCCATAAGGGGAAATTGGGTCGTTATTTCTTGCAAAGATTGGACAAATAGATTCCAACTGTTGCTTGTTTAACTTTTGAGAGGAATCATGAGACGGAAGATTCAAGGGAGAGCCCGGCCCACCCCAAGTGTGCTTAGCTTATATATTTCGCGAATCATGTGCGTTTGCGTGCATGGCTGGCAATCCAGGAGTTCTGAACTTTGACGGAATTGGAGGAGGCAGCCATGGGAATAGATCACTCCCCTTTAATTGGACTTGCAGATTTGTCATCTGGAGAGGCTCGCAAGAGAACTGGTGAGTGCTTGCCACAAATCATGCTCTCTCTCTCTCTCTCTCTCTCTCTCCAACAACAACCTCGTTCTGTATTTTTGTCGTACGTGTGAAACATTTGTTATATTGGTTGGTGTGGATGGCAAAGCAATAAAAAGGAATAAAATAATGCATGGTTGTGGCTGCACAAGCTCTAGCTAACTAATGCATTATCAGACAATAACAAAAGATCAATGAATTACAGGCCACTAATTAATGCTCCACAGGTCATATGTGGCTTTTTTGGTTGTTGGTCTGTGTCGTACATGTATGTCTGTATGATCCAGAATGCTAACTTGGTAGTAATTCCAACGATGTGAAGGGAATGTATGGAGTGCAGTGGCACACATCATAACTGGGGTGATAGGGGCAGGGGTGCTGTCTCTTGCATGGTCAGTGGCACAGCTAGGCTGGATTGCCGCTCCATTCTTCATCATACTGTTTGCAGCCACAACCCTTGTTTCCACGCAACTTCTATGTGACTGCTATAGATACCCTGATCCCCAATATGGCAGTACTAGGAACCCCTCCTACATGGCCGCTGTCAAAGTGTATCTAGGTGAGTCACTTCCATCTTAGAATTGTGCTTTTCTTAATTGATAAGTTGGTAATGGACTTGTGGCATATTTGTTTAATTCATTAATGATAGGAGAGACAAAGCAAAAGGTGTGTGGAGTGCTGGCTTATGTGGGCTTATATGGTTGTACCCTTGCTTATGTCATTACAACTGCTTCCAGCATCAGGTACGTTGCAATTCTCCATGACACAAATCTTATTCTTTTTTGGTGATTAAGGAGTTATAATTAATTTTTATAAGAGAAAAGAATAAGTGAGTTTAAATCTTAAATTAAGTTGGGAAAAATGAAATACAATATCAGTTGAGCCAAAGCTTACTGGTGATACAAATCTTATTCTAATTATCAGATAACCATACTCCTATTTCATAATTTAGTTTATAAAATTTAATAATATTAATAGTTTAAATTTTTTAAATTAAATTTCGATTTCTAAAAATAGGTTAACCCTTCATTTAATTGGCACGTTTAAGGTCTAAAAAATTGAGGAAAGCCCAATTCGAGAGCTGGGCAGTTGGAAGAAGTTGGAATTGTCGTATGGGCTTTCTCCACTTAGAAGCTGTCCATGATTTAATGATTATCCTTGTTACCACCGCTAATTGGCGTTGTACTGTGATTAAACATGATGAAATGGGATGACACATTTTTATGAATCAAAAAATATATATTTATCTAACCTTTTAAGATAAGTCCAACTTACTTTGATATCACTGCTATCAAATATCAAATATAAAAGCAAAAGTATTTATTTTTAAATATAAAAATAAAAGAAATGTTTAAATTCAAATGCAATAAATAAGAAATATAAATAAAAATTATAAAAAATAGTAAGACCCCATCTATTATTTAGAATTTACCTAAAGTTATTTAGTTAGGCATCCTTTTTTTTATTTATCATTACTTTTTTTTAAAAATTTAATCTTTATTCCTCTTTTACTACTTCAAAACTCTTTGCACTGCTTAATTCAAAATACATAATTATCTTTTTTCAATATATTTTTAGTAAAACTTATTATCTTTTTTTGTGAGAAATTTTTTCTTTAACTATATATTAAGGGGTTACAAATTTTTATGAATCAAATAAAACATTTTATGGGTTTTCAGATAAAAAAAATTATAGGTTTTATTAAGTTTGAATATTACGTAACTCTAAATATTATGTTGACACCATACAAAATTTTGGGATGAGGCCACCTTCTCACATCTATATTTTTATATTTTTTTACGTATATTAGTGATTTAAATATAAATTAATAAATAAAATATAAAAATTAATAATTAATAATTATTTTTAAATTATATCATAAATTATAAATAAAATATGAATATAAAAATATAAATATACCATTTCTCATTCCCAGCAATGTCGAAATACTATTATTATCTTCTCTGTTAAAGTGAAGACGACACAACTCACTAAAAAAAAGTTGAAGACGACACAAGTGGTGTCATCAACCAAGCATTATTGGACAACAATCAAATGGGAGAATTAGAAAGGACATGAGAGGAAGCTTCAATGGAATCACCAATTGGAGAATGGATCAGATGAGAGCATCCTTCCATGAAGCACATAATGGTCAATGGAATGGACCCACATGCTCTGCAACTCTGTCCTCTTCCAATGCCAACAAAAACTCTCAACCTCTCCAAACAACCCGGCCTACTTTAGGGGTTTTTACGCGACGTGAAATATCAGCAAGCCCAGCCCCTAGGTCCCCGAATATTATTTAAGAATTGTCAGTGGTCAGCGTTGGACATATTGGATTTCAGAAATCAGAATGAAACTGACAGAAAACTTATGATACTGCATTTCCATTTATCAGTCATATGTGTTCTGTTCACATTGTTCACTTCTGTGCTGTTTATAATAGGGATACCATAATCCATAAGTATTGTGTGTTTACCACCCCTTCATCGAAACTTAAGTACCAAAAAATTTGATGATTGGTATGAATCTTATGATTGCATTGCTGCTCCTTTTCAATTCTAAATTACCAAAAGCAATCTCCAAAATCCTTGAAAATCAAGTATCTTTAGTGAAATGAATATTACTAGACAGAGCTAGCAGGCGGCAAATGTACACACACCATGCATTCTAGATGTGTCTATGTATGCTGGCTGCTGGACCGCTTCCTGAAAATGAAAAAGTGATTACTTTTTTTCCTCTGATGACGAATCATAAGTGGGTTGAGTGACCACTTACAGTGAGAGGATGATATTATTAGGCACGCCTATGTGGTGGTGACTCAAAAAGTTTGTGGAAAAACAATGCCAAGGAAGTGAGAACAGAGGAGATCACTTTCATGTGGGTATGTGGTATTTAGAGTTAGAGCAAGTGGCTGCTTCTAATTTCTTCATTTGTTCGTTAACTTATAATTTTGCTCCATTTACGGTGGAGAATCTTCTCAGAGCAGCCATTGACATAGAGGAATAGAATATTTTGTGTGACTTGGCTAGAAATGCTAGAACAACTACTTACTGCAAAGCAGTTTACAGGTTTTGAAACCGTAGCCTAACTAAATAAAACACATCCTCCCTGTCCCAAGGCCAGGACCAACCTGTTTTGTAGGCCTCAGTTCCTCAAAAATTCTGATTCAAACAAAGTACATAAACTCCATCAGAAAATACAAAGGCTGCCAATAAAAACTTTCTCTCCTTAGCTTACTGGAATCTTTTCTTCGATCATATATCTTGAACAGAGCAAGAAGCCTATATTCTCCTTCCTTTTCCATCAGGCTACCCATTTTTGGCATTTAGTGACTAGCACAGTCGTAAGCGATTATATTTTAGTGACAAGTAACTAAGCTTAGCGGCCCATGCTGATACCAGTTGTAAGTCCTAGATGAATATGATTTTGGTTAACTAGAAAGACGTCAGATTTTAAGCTTCACTAATCACCCCTCCCTCATCAAAGCTGTTTTGGCGACTTAGGCATCAGTTCATGAGAAACCTAGGTTCCAATTCCAAGTAGGAAGACCTAAAAATCCTAAGAAATTAGCACAATCCGCAATAAGGATGAGCCTGCTAGATGATTTTGCAGTCAATGATATCCAAGTGAATGTCAACTCTAGATATGTTGTGAGAAAAATGTCACAAGATTGTGACTCAACTGACAAAAGGTGTTTCTGTTACGCCAATGATTCTTATGGATTTCATCAGTAAACACTTAATCCTTAAACAGGAATAAAATTAAATAATATCTTCTCGTATCTAAAATCAATGTAAAATTAATGTTTAAATACAAAGAGATAATAACTAAAATAAAGATAAATACAAAAGAAAATAACTGAAAGTATGTTAAATGAGGGTGTAAATGGATTTTGGGAAAGTGCTTGTTAATCTACAAAGTTTTGCCCCTGGATTCACGGGGAGTAGTTGTAACAGAATCAAAATTCCTTACGTGATGGAATCCAAACGCAAGAGAACTTGTGTTATGCATGATGGGCAAAGATTGAAACCGGCTTAACTAGCCATAATGCGTAAGACAGTCTCGAAAGCATCGAGCTTTTGAAAGAGAGAAAAAAAGGGCAGTGGCAAAGAGATGGAAGAGAAAATTCGTTATTCGCTGAGTCTAAAATCTAAATCACTTCTGCACAGTGTTTGCAAAGTCTAGTCTAAAGATTGCTGGACAGTCTTCATGTCTGCTCATAATTCAAAGTTACCCTTACAGAAGTTTTATTTATAGAATGATTAGTTTACAATCTTTACTCCTACAAGGCACGAACATTTCAAAAAGGAACGATGATGTGTCCAACACTTCTCAGATACTTGTATCAGACACAAATGATACTTCAAAACACATGGGGGCACTTTAATTTTGTTGTGTGGCAGTGTCCAGTCTGTGTCATGTCATGTCCAGTGTCAATGTCCATGATTCCTACCTCCCCTCATTCCCTCAAATTCAGAGAAGCTACTTCAACTTAGGTTCCCTCATTTCCGCCTAGTCCTAGCCTATAAGAACATATTGCAATCAATAATATTGCATTAGCAACATTATTGAAGTAACGATTCCATGGGATTCCATGGTGTTGGATACTTATAAGAAGATGGCAGTGCAAAACACTCTTCAGATAACTAGAATAGGTACAGGTGCTTATGATGACGATGGGCGTGCCACAAGGACTGGTAAAATTTCTCCAGCTAGGACCATATCCAATGTACTTCAATTTCGATTCCTGAGTTTTTTAAGCCCTGCCTTCAATTCTGCCAGGAACTTTAAGGAGTGCTGTTGCCCATATCATCACTGCTGTCATTGGTGCCGGTGTTCTGTCTCTGGCATGGAGTACTTCCCAATTAGGATGGATTGCAGGGCCAATTTGCCTGCTTTTTTGTGCCATCGTCACCTATATTTCTTCCTTCCTCCTGTCTGACTGTTACAGAACTCCGGATCCTGTAACTGGAAAGAGAAACTACTCTTACACGGGTGCTGTTAGAGTTTATCTTGGTACTACTTGAAACAAGATTATTTTTTTATTCTCTGACTGAACTAGTCCAGTCTAAACCTCAGGACATGGTTCTCATAAATTGCCATCGTATTTTTCCCCTCCTAATTGCGTTTAGTGTTAGTTCAGGTAATAAACGCTCATGGTTGGCTGGTTTCCTTCAATATTTGATCTTGTATGGGACTAGTACCGCTTATGTGATTACCACAGCTACCAGTCTGAGGTACTCTTGAAACCCCTCAGTTACAAGAAAGAAGACTACCATTGCCATGCTACTTATTGTTTGAAAACTGGGAATTCATTACCTCCATCGGTTGATTTTCTTTCTTCATGTGATACTACTTGAGAGGTTGTGCCTTACTGATATTTTCCTGATGTTCTGATGACACTGTTGTTCATTCTTTTCATCCAGAGCGATTCTGAAATCAAACTGTTACCACAAGGAAGGACATGAGGCTCCTTGTAACTATGGGGATAGCTTGTATATGGTGCTATTTGGACTTGTTCAAGTCATTATGTCATTCATACCAGATCTCCACAACATGGCATGGCTTTCCGTTGTTGCTGCAATCATGTCCTTTACATACTCATTCATTGGACTGGGACTTGGCATTGCAAAAGTCATAGGTCAGCTTCTTTTTCCTTCATTTGCTGTAAATTAAGATTGTAAAGAAGTCAAATTTTAGTTCTTCTGATCAATAAAGCCACATGCTGAAAGGGAATTCTGGCTATTATTTTGATGAAACAATAAACATATATGCCAAATAAAGCAGGAACTATTGTTTGATACATGATGGCACATATTTTTTAAGATTAAAATCTCTGCAAAGTTCAAACTGCTCAGATCCCATGCACTTAATTGTGTATATAGAAACGGTAATTATGAATTATGGTTGCACTTGCAGAGAACGGGAGAATTATGGGGAGCATAGCAGGAGCACCAGCCACTAATATCGCTAACAAATTATGGTTAGTGTTCCAAGCAATTGGTGACATTGCCTTTGCGTATCCATATTCAATCCTTCTTCTTGAGATACAGGTATGTTTCATATTCAAATTGGGTGGGAGAAATTGATGTGGGAGAAGTAAAAGAATGCAATGTAAAGCTGAAGCTACGTTTGGAATTCTTTTTGAATGAAGGATACTCTAGAGTCTCCTCCTCCAGAAAACCAGACCATGAAAAAGGCCTCCATAATTGCAATCTTCCTTACAACATTCTTCTACCTTTGTTGCGGATGCTTCGGATATGCAGCCTTCGGAAATAATACACCAGGAAACCTCTTGACAGGGTTTGGGTTTTACGAGCCTTACTGGCTCATTGACCTTGCTAATGCTTGCATTGTTCTCCATTTGGTGGGAGGATATCAGGTACTAGTTAATTGTCTATAAGCTAAAACAAATTTTAATTGCTCATAAGAAACCTTATATTTCCCCTTTTTGCTTCATGTCAAATTAATAGAACATTATTAGTCAAAGCCAAAATCACAATTGCGGGGGGAAGTTAAACTGAGGACAAGTAAGAAAGGGGAACAAATACACACAGAAGGAAGAAATTAGCTGGAAAATTGTTTTTTCATGTCACCTAACCTAACGAACAACCTTTAAAGAACGATCTTTGAAACAGCAATTTAATAATTCATTTACTAGCTCTTTGGCAGAACAAAACCAGCCAGCTTATGGTTAAATAAGTTCCCTCGGCTGTGAGTGTTTGCCTATCAAAGCTCATTTAGAAAGCCAAAAACATTACAATGATATACTTCAAATAATAAATATATCTTTATATCATTTTGTCTGAGGCTTCTCACACCGACTACCATTTTGCAAAATACTTGATAGTTGGCACTACTACTTTCTGGATTCATAAACACTGGTTGCGTCCTCCATTATTCAATTATTGACCAAAAACCTACGGGGGTTCTTCAGTAATATTTGTTTAGAAGATAAAAGAAAGAAAAGGCTAATATTTTGGTTCTGATTCCTTCTCCATGTTCTAGATAAGTTGGTCCTACTGCTTGAGTCATTAATTGCTGGCTGTTTCCTGCATAATTTAAATGACATAAACCAGCAAGGGTGCTATTTGAGAAACACCAGAAGTTGAATTCCAATTCTTACATCCCCTGTTTCTTCACCTGTCAAAAAAGAATTTTTTTATTAAAAAGAGTATAAGATCATAGAACTTGGGCGTTAATTCTTGAAAATATCCAGTCACACGGACCCTCATTTTACAACTAGCATACATATATTTTGAGGTTCTTATACCTTCATTTAATTAAAGCATAATTAAAAAAATTACTTTAAAATGTTCCTAAGATCTACTTTTTCTAGGAATTCTGTACTAAATTTTCCATCTTCTCTTCATGAATTTTCCCAGCTAAATTTTAGCGACCTTGCTTAGACGACAAAAGAAAAAGTAAATTGTTTAGTTCTGAATTACTTTCCATGTCCAATAATACCTAAAGTGAAACTGTTTGAATAGCAATGAATGCGCTCACTGGGTGGCGAAAAAGGCTCTCACTGTGAAGGAAGGGTACCGATCTTTTCATGATGTTCCTCAAGCCCTGATGCATAAGCTTCATGCAGACGCAATGGGGATTATGAGTTTAAGATGTGTTATGAATTCTTGGTTTTCTCTTGTTTTGGGCCGTTTGACTGTTTGAATAGCAATCTGTTTATGTTACCCATTACTGCACTCGTTTCACTTTCTTATTGTCCCTCTGATAGTCATAATTTATGCTTCCTTTTATCAGATTTATTGTCAGCCTATATATAGCGCTGCTGATAGATGGTTTTCAAGCAAATTCCCCAACAGTGGCTTTGTGACCAAATTCTACAGATTGAAATTGCCTCTGTTGCCAGCTGTTCAGCTGAACCTTTTCAGGTTATGTTCTCGAACAGCCTATGTGATTTCAACGACTGGGCTTGCAATCCTGTTTCCTTACTTCAACCAAGTTCTAGGAGTGTTGGGAGCCTTAAACTTTTGGCCATTGGCTATACATTTCCCAGTAGAGATGTACTTCGTCCAGAAGAAAATTGGAGCTTGGACTAGAAAATGGATTGTTCTTAGAACGTTTAGCTTTGTTTGCTTTCTTGTGACAGTAGTGGGCCTCGTTGGATCGCTTGAAGGAATTATTAGCAAGAAAATAGGTTAGCAGAAAGGATGTACATGTGGCGTTGCACTGCCATCTCAAGTCATCAACTCAGCATATGTCAAGGCCCTCTACTGTCTTGTGGAGCCTAATTCAAATCTTATTTTCTAGTTTGGTTTGGTTTCTTCATCTTTCATGTAATTCTATGTCATGTTAATTCTAGGGTTGTTAAGAGTTAGATAGAGCCTAGAAGGTAAGGAATTCTTCATCTTAGTTTATAAATTTTTTAAAATTAGGATGTAGTAAGAAGAAATATGGATGAAATTGTCTCGTGTCAATTCACCAAAAAAAAAAATGGTCTCGTGTCTCCTTAATGCTATCATTTGTAATTTATGTGACGGAGTTCATCTGGGTGTTTATTGATATTCACTTTGTCTAAGTGATCACCGTGATTAGGTCAATTTTGTCCCGCTTATGTCGGTACAGGACCTCTTTCTCCGGAAACTCAAGTTGGTATTCGTTTCACTAACCTTGCCGAAGAGTTTGAAGGGCAATAAGATAGTGAAATATTTTGGTTTTTGGGGTCCCAGAATGATCATTTTCGTTTGAATGAAATTGTTGCAATTAAAATCAAAGTTAACTCTGGAAAGTGAAAACATATCGTCCACTAAGAGTGGGAGAAACTAAACAATAACATACGTAATAGTCCCATTCTATATAATTTTATTATTATTTAATTATTACAATATAAAATTTAATTATTATATATTATTAAGTCAAATTGATACAAGGAAATTGTTCATCATGTGAGACTATATATATATATATATATAGATATATTAACTTATCTAAAAAAATTATTTTTTTAAATATATAATTTACCAATATAAATTTTATTTTTTTAATACAATTTTTTACTCATAATTTAAATTAAATGTAAAATAATATACATTATATATAAGGAAATTTTTAATTAAGCCTATAAACGAAAAAATTATGACTTGTTGGTGGAGACACGTGATTTAAATAAAAATTTTTAAAAAATAAAATAAATTTGAAAAAAATTAAAAATATAAATAAATGAAAAATATAAAATATAAAAATAATAATATTAATCTACAAATTGTGGCCGCTACTTTGTGATGATGACACTAATGACAGCTGACAAATGCCACGTGGTAGGATGTGTGTCCCTAAAGATGTTTTAAAAGATTGAACAATACATGATGATTGGTGAGAATGGCAGGAAAAGATATATTTGATGTTTCTATGTCTCCAGAAGCAGACAGAATAAAAAGAGATACATTGCTACTTCTGTCAAAGCATGCTAGCTTTTGGAAAGAGTGGTAGAAGAAAAATTTCAATTCAACCACATTACGCGGATCAGCAGCTCTGGCACCACAAATCAATCACTGTCAATTTTTTTTTTTCTCTGTTCATTTTCCCATATGCCTTCCGTGGTGTTTCCATGAAGTTTCTTATACCATTATCTTTATCATATTAAAAAAAAAAAGCGTGTATACGGAAACACCTCTTTAGTTATATCATTTGATTATAGCCAGATTTTCTGAGCAAACCAAAAATAATGTTTTTTCTATCCTCCTCCGGAAAGTTGTATTTTTTTTCTCCGTTCGTGACTCTTTAGGAAAAAAAGTCAAAATAGCTAAACGTGTGTAGAGAAAGCAAAAGAGGAAGGAACACTCAAACGGCTGGGATGAGGCCAGGTCATGATCTAGATGTACCAATTGTATGGAACATTCATTTAGCGTGTAGGTAATGAATGATGAAAGCAGCCACAAAAGCTGTGTTTTTTTTGCGGGTTGGGAGTATGAAGAATGTAATCGCATCGCAGGATGGGAGAGGTAGCGGATGCAATTGCAAAAGAAAAGGCGCCGTTGTTAAAAACTCAATCTGAGTCTGACGCAGAAGGAACAGATGCAGAATCAGAAGGAGCACCACTTTCTCTCGACGTCAAAAGAACAGGGACGGTATGGACGGCAGTGGCGCACATAGTGACTGGGGTGATAGGTTCGGGAGTGCTGTCGCTGGCATGGAGCATTGCGCAGCTTGGGTGGGTGGCAGGCCCACTGGCTATGATCCTCTTCGCTTCTATCACCCTCTTCTCTGCTTTCCTTCTCTGCAACTCCTATCGTTCCCCAGATCCCCAATTCGGCCCTCGCCGCAGTTCTTCCTACCTCGATGCTGCAAATTTGCATTTAGGTAACCCCTCAACTTATTGTACTCTTTTATTTATTTATTTTTTTCATCTTTCCTTTTTCGTAATTCATTCCTTTGCGTTCCTTTGCTTTATTTATTTATTTTTATTTCATTTTGGTATTTTGTCTTCTTGGTTCTCTTTCCATCTTCTTAGTCATCAAGTACTAGTGGAAAACATACTGTAAAGCATATCATCCACTTCTACATAGGAGGGCTCTTTTTTAGATAAGAAAATTTATATGCTGAAAGTAAGCAAGAATAATTATGCGAAGATTTTAGGTAGTTGATCCTCTAATTGATCGAACATTTAAAAGAACTACGAAAAGAGCAATCCTCCATTATTGCCAACTCTATATCCATATTCTGCAGAATCTGCACTAAAGATTTCAACTTGAATTATATCGTACAATTAGCACATGATGCACGACACTGCTGGTCTTTATTTATTTATTATAGGCAAAATATATAATTTGGCGGAAGTGATTGGTGAATAGCTGGGATTGAGTTAATGGCTGAAGGCCACCTCTGGCTCTGTGATATGTGTCCCATATCAATTAGAGTATTACTTTTGTTTTATTATCTACCTGTTAAGTTCGGAGCCTCCGTTTATAAACTTACGTTTTATCTATAAGGAATCGGTCTCTAACCATATAAAATTTTATATTGTTCTCAAATTGTGTGTTTTAAATAAAATATAAATTTAAAAATATAAGTGTAACATCACTCGTAATTTCGTCCTGGCACGGAATCCGCATATGGCTTCGCATGTATCAAAATCGTCTTCTCACTTTTCACTTCTGCCACATGGACGATCGTGGTCCTTTTCAATTGGGTGTTACCGGTTCTCTACATTCAGATAGAGACAGAAAAACACATCCTACGTTGTATTGTATTATTTGATCATCCTTGTTTTGATTCTTTACGTCTCTTAGGAGAGTCAACACCACATTAAATAATACAAGGATGTGGTCAGTGTGGGTTGGCTCCAAACTCCGGAGTTATTTGTTTCATCACTAACCCCTACTGCTGCCACATTTGTCAAACTATCCTTAGCTCATGTTAATTCTATATATTTGGGGTGAATGCCTGAATAGACCTCTTAGATTTCTGAGCTTGAAAGTGGCATTCTAACTTTAATTAGATTATGCAAAAGTCTCTGCTTTAGTTAAATAAATAACATGTTTATACCCTGGCCTAAGATTTATGATTGATTTTTTTCTTGCTCAAATTAGAGGGATGTGAGGTAGTATTAGGAGTTCAATGGATGAGAATATTAGGGCATTTTGAGATGAGTTTGGACAAAATGTGTATGAAAATTAAAGTTAATGGGAGAATGGTAGAGTTAAAAGGAGTAAAGTCATTGGTGGACAGAGGGGTAAGATCAAAAACAATATGGGAAAATCTTAAAAGGAATGGAGGACGCGGCATGCTGTTGCATGTTAAAGGCATAAAAGAGAAGCAAGTCCATAAAGAAAGTGAGGATGAATAGGGCATACGGAGTGAGGAATTTCCTGAAGTTCTTGGAGAATTAAAAGGGTTACCCCCAGTCGGAGTCATGACCACAGAATCCCGTTAGCATCTGGCAGTTAACCTGTAAGCCTGAAGCCATATAGATACCGTCATTGTCAAAAGCAAGAAATAGGAAGGTTAGTTGTCCAAAAAAAAAAAACAACAGAAATAGGGAGGTTAGTGTTAGACATGCTTCAAGAGGGGATTACACACCTCAATAGGAGCCCATATTCTTCCCGAGTCTTATTAGTAATGAAAAAAGATAGATCATGGAGGTTTTGTATTGATTACGGGAGTTTGAATCAACAGACAATTAAGGACAAGTTCCCTATTCAGTGATAGAGGAATTATTAGATGAACTAATGGAGAATTTTTTTTTTTCTAAATAAAATTTAAGATCTTGATATCACCAAATCCAGATGCACTCCCAAATATTGAGAAGACAGCTTTTAGAACACATCATGGACATTTTGAATTCTTGGTGATCCCCTTTGGATTAACAAACGCACCTGCTACATTCCCTGGAATGATGAAATAAAATTTTCAGAGTGCATTTGAGGAAATTCATTCTAGTTTTTTCTATGATATTCTGGTGTATAACTAGGGATGGGAAGAACATCGTCTACATGTAAGGAAGACATTGAAGATTCTAAGGAAGCATATGATCTGTGCAGAAAGTCAAAGTGAGGAAGCATAACTTGGTGGTGAGAAAGTCAAAATGTAGTTTTGGAAGGACTGAAATCACATATTTAGGACATATGAACTGTGCACAAGGCGTTAAAATGGACAAGCAAAAAATTTCAAGCCATCATGGAGTGGCCTCAACCCAAAACAATTAAAGACCTACAAGGTTTTTTGGGGTTATTAGAATACTAGAAAAGATTTGTGAAAGGATATGGGGATTGGCAAGACCTCTTACAGAGCTCTTAAGAAATTTTAAATTTGCCTGGGGACAACAGGTTGAGGAGGCATTTCAAAAATTGAAGCAGGCATTAACAGAGGCCTAGTTTTGTCATTACCTAATTTTGAAAAGAAGTTTGTGGTGGAGTGTGATGCATCAGGAGGAGAGATGCTTGAACAATGGGAAGCCAAAGAATTGATGAAGTGGTTAGCATGGGTAGATCATTGCTACAATACAAGTACACACTCAGCAAAATTAAAATCCCCATATGAAATCGTATACGGGAAGCCTCCTCCAAATCTGTTGACTTATGTGCCAGGAACAGCCAAGGTACAAAACTTCAAACTAACTCCTCGTTTTTTTGGCCCCTACAAAGTGGTGCAGAGAATAGGAAAGGTAGCCCACAAAATTCAACTACCGCCGCAGAGCAGGGTACACCGTGAATTTTATGCGCCCCACAATATTGCCACAATGGGGGGAATACAGCAAGGAAGCCCAAACCGTCCTGGCATCAAGGCACAAGGGGGTGAAGAAGTACCGGTGCAATGGAAAGGATGGTCTCAAGAGGAAGCAACGTGGGAACCTTGAAAGAAGTTTCATGAAGAATTTCCTAATTTTCCAATATCCTCGAGGACAAAGACATTGAAGGAGCTGTGAGAAAGGGTTGTTACAGCTGTTAAATCAAAGTACAAATCATTTAGAAAAAAATCAGCCACGTGTTAGGTGCTGAGCTAGCCTTTAAAGAGGAGAATTTGCTTGCACAGACTACATCTTTTTGTCATTTTCTGAATTCAGTTCAATAAAGAAATCATTTTCCTGTTCTCTCCATATTGGCGCCATTTTCTTTTTTGGTAGAGCGCCATTTTCAGTTCTTGGCACCATCGTTGGTGGAGGTCGCTGTCGTGTTGATCCTTCAGCCTTTAACACCGTAATAGCCTTTCATCTGCTTTAGTCATTCATAAAATATCTTCGTATTAATCCCATTCCGTGATATGCTGATAATTCATTTCTTCTATCAACAAAGAATAAGAGACTGGCCTCTGTTCTGACCTCCCTGCGATATGCTCTCTAATTTTGAAGTTTTCCATTAAAGCTGATAAATAATATATTTAATCCTGCCTTCTACCTGGTCCCTCTTTTCTCTCTGTCTCTCTCCGGTAAACTGGGTGTGCAGTGAGGGGAGACAATAAGTTTTAGCCTTTTTGTGTTACTACTTGCCAATAACATAAATAAGGAATAACAAACCTTGTGATTGTTTGCAGCATTTTGTTTGAAAACTGAACGGGGATTTGGGTTTTGTAAGCATGTAACGTTTGTGTATCATTTTTCTTTTCCTATCTTCGTTCTTTATATCCTGATTATGTCACTTCCTCAAAATTTTCTAATTAATGTCATTCTGCAGAAACCATTTTGTGTGGTTATTGGATGGATAATGGGACATCCTATGGACTCTAACTTAGACAGCAACACTGTTTCTAATTGATTTAGTTACAGGTTTGTATTTAGAGCTAAAACAATCAAATTTTGGTTTTGTGTATATAAAAATCTCATAAAGGGATTAGGAGCCGCCTCTGATTTCGTTGACACTGTAACAAAAAGTTCGACTTCCTTAATATTTATGTTTGCAGGAAGGAACTTGTAATTACTTTATAGGACTGATGCTTATTCTTTGCTATCTGATATGGGCAAGCTAGCATTTTTGTACACGTTGATTCCTCTTTAGTAGTTTTGACTCTGTCTTCATATTACCTCAACTTTCTGCGGTCCTGCTGGTCGATGAAGTGAGGCAATAAAAGGTTTTGTTTTGTCGTCCTACCGTAAACGTAAAGAATAGCATTGCTCTGACATCTTGCTGATTTTGTTGGCAGCTGCCATACCACGAACCACGAAATATGAATACATTTAAAGGCAGGTTCTATTTGAATATGTAAATTCAACCATTGCAAGCTTCATTGGCTGAACTGCTCTGATTGGTTCTTGGCAGATCTCTTTCTACCTCTATCAGCTTTATCTGTACCTCTTGGGGAAGTATTGCATTATTGTAGAAGCAAAATTAGGAGTTTATATCCAAGGCAAAAAAGCTAGTTAGTGTAATGTCCATAGACGATTACACGTTCTAGAGTAGAATCCCTGTTTAAGAAGCAAGGCAACTACATTTCCTGATAGCTGATAAGCAATGGACTAGGTTATTGGTAATTATTGACAATATCAAAGCCTTTATCTAGTTCTATTCTTGCATCTGAAATTGAGAAGATTAACCCGAGTTATTGGATATAAGTAATTTAGATATGATATATACTAATTTTCGGTAAAACTGCATCAGCAATTTATAAAACAACATGATAATTTGGTGTATCTTTTGAGTTCAATGTTCAGAACAATAGGGTTTGAGGTAGACTAGTAAGAGGTAGGTTCATGATAATTGTTAGTGACATGTTTGAATTTTGCAATTTCCTTTTTGTAGGAGTTCATTGCATTGGGGTTGGGGTGTATTAGGGGGAACAAGGACAGTGTCGTGCAGTTGGAATCAGATTGTGATGACTCAGTCTGGTTAGCGACTTGGTACATTGAATTGTTTGGACAGCAACTTTTCAAAATGGAAGAAAATACAATTTTAATTTCGAAGGTGATTTATTACTGAATTTTATTATTTTTACAATTATTTTTACTTAATTTATGAAATTTATTTACTGAATTTTATTATTTTTACTTAATTTATGAAATTTATTTCATTAAATTTCATAAATAAATTAAACTTAACAAACCTAAAGACTGATGACATTTAAATTTGGGTTTCTGTTACACTAAAAATATTTGGTTGGATTTAGGGTTTCCAAGTTGGGCTCCTTAATACAATATTAATGCTACCAACTTTAAGACTTTCAACAATTTTCCTCACAATTTTCAATTTAATTGCGTGTTGTGAGCTTGCCCTGCTACAAGTTGTTGTTTGCGTTGAATTATATAAACAAATAGATTATAATCTTTTAACTGAAAGTCAGACTTGCAGGACACAAGAGGCACCCATAAGGAGAGATTGGGTCGTTATTTCTTGCAAAGATTGGACAAATAGATTCCAACTATTGCTTGTTCAACTTTTGAGAGGAATCACGAGACGGAAGATTCAAGGGAGAGCCCGGCCCACCCCAAGCGTGCTTAGCTTATATATTTCGCGAATTATGTGCGTTTGTGTGCATGGCTGGCAATCCAGGAGTTCTGAACTTTGAAGGAATTGGAGGAGGCAGCCATGGGAATAGATCACTCCCCTTTAATTGGACTTGCAGATTTGTCATCTGGAGAGGCTCGCAAGAGAGCTGGTGAGTGCTTGCTACAAATCATGCTCTCTCTTTCTCTCTCTCTCCAACAACAACCTCGTTCTGTATTTTTGTCGTACGTGTGAAACATTTGTTATATTGGTTGGTGTGGATGGTAAAGCAATAAAAAGGAATAAAATAATGCATGGTTGTGGCTGCACAAGCTCTAGCTAACTAATGCATTATCAGACAATAACAAAAGCATCAATGAATTACAGGCCACTAATTAATGCTCCACAGGTCATATGTGGCTCTTTTGGTTGTTGGTCTGTGTCGTACATGTATGTCTGTATGATCCAGAATGCTAACTTGGTATTAATTCCAACGATGTGAAGGGAATGTATGGAGTGCAGTGGCACACATAATAACTGGGGTGATAGGGGCAGGGGTGCTGTCTCTTGCATGGTCAGTGGCACAGCTAGGCTGGATTGCCGCTCCATTCTTCATCATACTGTTTGCAGCCACAACCCTTGTTTCCACACAACTTCTATGTGACTGCTATAGATACCCTGATCCCCAATATGGCAGTACTAGGAACCCCTCCTACATGGCCGCTGTCAAAGTGTATCT
Source organism: Dicorynia guianensis (assembly GCA_037013595.1). Classification (NCBI taxonomy): domain Eukaryota; kingdom Viridiplantae; phylum Streptophyta; class Magnoliopsida; order Fabales; family Fabaceae; genus Dicorynia; species Dicorynia guianensis. The sequence continues at coordinate 43,346,700 of JASUAB010000002.1, forward strand.
AGGTGAGTCACTTCCATCTTAGAATTGTACTTTTCTTAATTGATAAGTTGGTAATGGACTTGTGGCATATCTGTTTAATTCATTAATGTTATGAGAGACAAAGCAAAAGGTGTGTGGAGTGCTGGCTTATGTGGGCTTATATGGTTGTACCCTTGCTTATGTCATTACAACTGCTTCCAGCATCAGGTACGTTGCAATTCTCCATGATACAAATCTTATTCTTTTTTGGTGATTAAGGAGTTATAATTAATTTTTGTAAGAGAAAAGAATAAGTGGGTTTAAATCTTAAATTAAGTTGGGAGAAATGAAATACAATGTCAGTTGAGCCAAAGCTTACTGGCGATACAAATCTTATTCTAATTATCAGATAACCATACTCCTATTTCATAATTTGGTTTATAAAATTTAATAATATTAATAGTTTAAATTTTTTAAATTAAATTTCAATTTCTAAAAATAGGTTAACCCTTCATTTAATTGGCACGTTTAAGGTCTAAAAAATTGAGGAAAGCCCAATTCGAGAGCTGGGCAGTTGGAAGAAGTGGGAATTGTCGTATGGGCTTTCTCCACTTAGAAGCTGTCCATGATTAAATGATCATCCTTGTTGCCACCGCTAATTAGCGGTGTACTGTGATTAAACATGATGAAATGGGATGACACATTTTTATGAATCAAAAAATATATATTTCTCTAACCTTTTAAGATAAGTCCAACTTACTTTGATATCACTACTATCAAATATCAAACATAAAAGCAAAAGTATTTATTTTTAAATACAAAAATAAAAGAAATGTTTAAATTCAAATGCAATAAATAAGAAATATAAATAAAAATTAATAAAAAATAGTAAGACCCAATCTATTATTTAGAATTTACCTAAAGTTATTTAGTTAGGCATCCTTTTCTTTATTTATCATTACTTTTTTTTTAAATTTAATCTTTATTCCTCTTTTACTACTTCAAAACTCTTTGCACTGCTTAATTCAAAATATATAATTATTTTTTTTTAATATATTTTTAGTAAAACTTATTATCTTTTTTTGTGAGAAATTTTTTTCTTTAATTATATATTAAAGGGTTACTTATTTTTATGAATCAAATAAAACATTTTATGGGTTTTGAGATAAAAAAATTATAGGTTTTATTAAGTTTGAATATTACGTAACTCTAAATATTATGTTGACACCATAAAAATTGTTGGGATGAGGCCACCTTCTCACATCTATATTTTTATATTTTTTTACGTATATTACGTGATTTAAATATAAATTAATAAATAAAAAAATTAAAAATTATTTTTAAATTATATAATAAATTATAAATAAAATATGAATATAAAAATATAAATATACCATTTCTCATTCCCGGCAATGTCGAAATACTAATATTATCTTCTCTGTTGAAGTGAAGACGACACAACTCACTAAAAAAAAGTTGAAGACGACACAAGTGGTGTCATCAACCAAACATTATTGGACAATAATCAAATGGGAGAATTAGAATGGACGTGAGAGGAAGCTTCAATGGAATCACCAATTGGAGAATGGATCAGATGAGAGCATCCTTCCATGAAGCACATAATGGTCAATGGAATGGACCCGCATGCTCTGCAACTCTGTCCTCTTCCAATGCCAACAAGCTCTCTCAACCTCTCCAAACAACCCGGCCTACTTTAGGGGTTTTTACGCGACGTGAAATATCAGCAAGCCCAGCCCCTAGGTCCCCGAATATTATTTAAGAATTGTCAATGGTCAGCGTTGGACATATTGGATTTCAGAAATCAGAATGAAACTGACAGAAAACTTATGATACTGCATTTCCATTTATCAGTCATATGTGTTCTGTTCACACTGTTCACTTCTGTGCTGTTTATAATAGGGATACCATAATCCATAAGTATTGTGTGTTTACCACCCCTTCATCGAAACTTAAGTACCAAAAAATTTGATGATTGGTATGAATCTTATAATTGCATTGCTGCTCCTTTTCAATTCTAAATTACCAAAAGCAATCTCCAAAATCCTTGAAAATCAAGTATCTTTAGTGAAATGAATATTACTAGACAGAGCTAGCAGGCGGCAAATGTACACACACCATGCATTCTAGATGTGTCTATGTATGCTGGCTGCTGGACCGCTTCCTGAAAATGAAAAAGTGATTACTTTTTTTCCTCTGATGACGAATCATAAGTGGGTTGAGTGACCACTTACAGTGAGAAGATGATATTATTAGGCACGCCTATGTGGTGGTGACTCAAAAAGTTTGTGGAAAAACAATGCCAAGGAAGTGAGAACAGAGGAGATCACTTTCATGTGGGTATGTGGTATTTAGAGTTAGAGCAAGTGGCTGCTTCTAATTTCTTCATTTGTTCGTTAATTTATCTATTTGTATTACTTGTATAATTTTGCTCCATTTACTGTAGAGAATCTTCTCAGAGCAGCTATTGACATAGAGGAATAGAATATTTTGTGTGACTTGGCTAGAAATGCTAGAACAACTACTTACCGCAAAGCAGTTTACAGGTTTTGAAACCGTAGCCTAACTAAATAAAACACATCCTCCCTGTCCCAAGACCAGGACCAACCTGTTTTGTAGGCCTCAGTTCCTCAAAAATTCTGATTCAAACAAAGTACATAAACTCCATCAGAAAATACAAAGGTTGCCAATAAAAACTCTCTCCTTAGCTTACTGGAATCTTTTCTTCGATCATATATCTTGAAAAGAGCAAGAAGCCCATATCCTCCATCCTTTTCCATCAGGCTACTCATTTTGGCATTTAGTGACTAGCACAGTCGTATACGATTATATTTTAGTGACAAGTAACTAAGCTTAGCGGCCCATTCTGATCCCAGTTGTAAGTCCTAGACGAATATGATTTTGGTTAACTAGAAAGAGGTCAGATTTTAAGCTTCACTAATCACCCCTCCCTCATCAAAGCTGTTTTGGCGACTTAAGCATCAGTTCATGAGAAACCTAGGTTCCAATTCCAAATAGGAAGAGCTAAAAATCCTAAGAAATTAACACAATCCGCAATAAGGATGAGCCTGCTAGATGATTTTGCAGTCAATGATATCCAAGTGAATGTCAACTCTAGATATTTTGTGAGAAAAATGTCACAGGATTGTGACTCAACTGATAAAAGGTGTTTCTTTTACGCCAATGATTGAATATGGAATCTGTTATGATATTGGTGTCTTTTTAGAAAACACTTAATCCTTAAACAGAAATAAAATTAAATAATATCTTCTCGTATCTAAAATCAATGTAAAATTAATGTTTAAATACAAAGAGATAATAACTAAAATAAAGATAAATACAAAAGAAAATAACTGAAAGTATGTTAAATGAGGGTGTAAATGGATATGGAGAAAATGCTTGTTAATCTACAAAGTTTTGCCCCTGGATTCACGGGGAGGAGTTGTAACAGAATCAAAATTCCTTACGTGATGGAATCCAAGCGCAAGAGAACTTGTGTTATGCATGATGGGCAAAGATTGAAACCGGCTTAACTAGCCATAATGCGTAAGACAGTCTCGAAAGCATCGAGCTTTTGAAAGAGAGAAAAAAAGGGCAGTGGCAAAGAGATGGAAGAGAAAATTCGTTATTCGCTAAGTCTAAAATCTGAATGACTTCTGCACGGTGTTTGCAAAGTCTAGTCTAAATGATTGCTGGACAGTCTTCATGTCTGCTCATAATTCAAAGTTACCCTTACAGAAGTTTTATTTATAGAATGATTAGTTTATAATCTTTACTCATACAAGGCACGAACATTTCAAAAAGGAACGATGATGTGTCCAACACTTCTCAGATACTTGTATCAGACACAAATGATACTTCAAAACACATGGGGACACTTTAATTTTGTTGTGTGGCAGTGTCCAGTCTGTGTCATGTCATGTCCAGTGTCAATGTCCATGATTCCTACCTCCCCTCATTCCCTCAAATTCAGAGAAGCTACTTCAACTTAGGGTCCCTCATTTCCGCCTAGTCCTAGCCTATAAGAACATATTGCAATCAATAATATTGCATTAGCAACATTATTGAAGTAACGATTCCATGGGATTCCATTGTCTTGGATGCTTATAAGAAGATGGCAGTGCAAAACACTCTTCAGGTAACTAGAGTAGGTACAGGTGCTTATGATGACGATGGGCGTGCCAAAAGGACTGGTAAAATTTCTCCAGCTAGGACCATATCCAATGTACTTCAATTTCGATTCCTGAGTTTTTTAAGTCCTGCCTTCAATTCTGCCAGGAACTTTAAGGAGTGCTGTTGCCCATATCATCACAGCTGTCATTGGTGCCGGTGTTCTGTCTCTGGCATGGAGTACTTCCCAATTAGGATGGATTGCAGGGCCAATTTGCCTGCTTTTTTGTGCCATCGTCACCTATATTTCTTCCTTCCTCCTGTCTGACTGTTACAGAACTCCGGATCCTGTAACTGGAAAGAGAAACTACTCTTACACGGGTGCTGTTGGAGTTTATCTTGGTAGTACTTGAAACAAGATTATTTTTTTATTCTCTGACTGAACTAGTCCAGTCTAAACCTCAGGACATGGTTCTCCTAAATTGCCATCGTATTTTTCTCCTCCTAATTGAGTTTAGTGTTAGTTCAGGTAATAAACGCTCATGGTTGGCTGGTTTCCTTCAATATTTGGCCTTGTATGGGACTAGTACCGCTTATGTGATTACCACAGCTACCTGTCTGAGGTACTCTTGAAACCCCTCGGTTACAGGAAAGAAGACTACCATTAACATGCTACTTATTGTTTGAAGACTGGGAATTCATTACCTCCATCGGTTGATTTTCTTTCTTCATGTGATACTACTTGAGACGTTGTGCCTTACTGATATTTTTCCTGATGTTCTGATGACACTGTTGTTCATTCTTTTCATCCAGAGCGATTCTGAAATCAAACTGTTACCACAAGGAAGGACATGAGGCTCCTTGTAACTATGGGGATAGCTTGTATATGGTACTATTTGGACTTGTTCAAGTCATTATGTCATTCATACCAGATCTACACAACATGGCATGGGTTTCCGTTGTTGCTGCAATCATGTCCTTTACATACTCATTCATTGGACTAGGACTTGGCATTGCGAAAGTCATAGGTCAGCTTCTTTTTCCTTCATTTGCTGTAAATTAATATTGTAAAGAAGTCAAATTTTAGTTCTTCTGATCAATAAAGCCACATGCTGAAAGGGAATTCTGGCTATTATTTTGCTGAAAAAATAAATATATATGCCAAATAAAGCAGGAACTATTGTTTGATACATGATGGCCCATATTTTTGAAGCTTAAAATCTCTGCAAAGTTCAAACTGCTCAAATCCCATACAACTAATTGTGTATATAGAAACGGTAATTATGAATTATGGTTGCACTTGCAGAGAACGGGAGAATTATGGGGAGCATAGCAGGAGCACCAGCCACTAATATCGCTAACAAATTATGGTTAGTGTTCCAAGCAATTGGTGACATCGCCTTTGCGTATCCATATTCAATCCTTCTTCTTGAGATACAGGTATGTTTCATATTCAAATTGGGTGAAGAAATTGATGTGGGAGAAGTAAAAGAATGCAATGTAAAGCTGAAGCTACGTTTGGAATTCTTTTCAATGAAGGATACTCTAGAGTCTCCTCCTCCAGAAAACCAGACCATGAAAAAGGCCTCCATAATTGCAATCTTCCTTACGACATTCTTCTACCTTTGTTGCGGATGCTTCGGATATGCAGCCTTCGGAAATAATACACCAGGAAACCTCTTGACAGGGTTTGGGTTTTACGAGCCTTACTGGCTCATTGACCTTGCTAATGCTTGCGTTGTTCTCCATTTGGTGGGAGGATATCAGGTACTAGTTAATTGTCTATAAGCTAAAACAAATTTTGATTGCTCATAAGAAACCTTATATTTCCCCATTTTGCTTCATGTCAAATTAATAGGACATTATTAGTCAAAGCCAAAATCACAATTGCAGGGGGAAGTTAAACTGAGGACAAATAAGTAATGGGAAAAAATACACACAGAAGGAAGAAATTAGCTGGAAAATTGTTTTTTCATGTCACCTAACCTAACGAACAACCTTTAAAGAACCATCCTTGAAACAGCAATTTAATCATTCATTTACTAGCTCTTTGGCAGAACAAAACCAGCCAGCTTATGGCTAAATAAGTTCCCTTGGCTGTGAGTGTTTGCCTATCAAAACTCACTTAGAAAGCCAAAAACATTACAATGATATACTTCAAATAATAAATATATCTTTATATCATTTTGTCTGAGGCTTCTCACACCGACTACCATTTTGCAAAATACTTGATAGTTGGCACTACTACTTTCTTGATTCATAAACACTGGTTGCGTCCTCCATTATTCAATTACCGGCCAAAAACCTACAGGGGTTCTTCAGTAATATTTGTTTAGAAGATAAAAGAAAGAAAAGGCTAATATTTTGGTTCTGATTCCTTCTCCATTTTCTAGATAAGTTGGTCCGACTGCTTGAGTCATTAATTGCTGGCTGTTTCCTGCATAATTTAAATGACATAAACCAGCAAGGGTGCTATTTGAGAAACACAAGAAGTTGAATTCCAATTCTTACATCCCCTGTTTCTTCAACTGTCAAAAACGAATTTTTTATTAAAAAGAGTATAAGATCATAGAACTTGGGCATTAATTCTTGAAAATATCCAGTCACACGCACCCTCATTTTACAACTAGCATACATATATTTTGAGGTTCTTACACCTTCATTTAATTAAAGCATAATTAAAAAAATTACTTTAAAATGTTCCTAAGATCTACTTCTTCTAGGAATTCTGTACTAAATTTTCCATCTTCTCTTTATGAATTTTCCCAGCTAAATTTCAACGACCTTGCTTAGACGACAAAAGAAAAAGCAAATTGTTTAGTTCTGAATTCCTTTCCATGTCCAATAATACCTAAAGTGAAACTGTATGAATAGCAATGAATGCGCTCACTGGGTGGCGAAAAAGGCTCTCACTGTGAAGGAAGGGTACCGATCTTTTCATGATGTTCCTCAAGCCCTGATGCATAAGCTTCATGCAGACGCAATGGGGATTATGAGTTTAAGATCTGTTATGTACCCTTGGTTTTCTCCTGTTTTGGGCCGTTTGACTGTTTGAATAGCAATCTGTTTATGTTACCCATTACTGCACTCTTTTCACTTTCTTATTATCCCTCTGATAGTCATAATTTATGCTTCCTTTTATCAGATTTTCTGTCAGCCAATATATAGCGCTGCTGATAGATGGTTTTCAAGCAAATTCCCCAACAGTGGCTTTGTGAACAAATTCTACAGATTGAAATTGCCTCTGTTGCCATCTTTTCAGCTGAACCTTTTCAGGTTATGTTCTCGAACAGCCTATGTGATTTCAACGACCGGGCTCGCAATCCTGTTTCCTTACTTCAACCAAGTTCTAGGAGTGTTGGGAGCCTTAAACTTTTGGCCACTGGCTATACATTTCCCAGTAGAGATGTACTTCGTACAGAAGAAAATTGGAGCTTGGACTAGAAAATGGATTGTTCTTAGAACGTTTAGCTTTGTTTGCTTTCTTGTGACAGTAGTGGGCCTCGTTGGGTCACTTGAAGGAATTATTAGCAAGAAAATAGGTTAGCAGAAGGGATGGACATGTTGCGTTGCACTGCCATCTCAAGTTATCAACTCAGCATTTGTCAAGGCCCTCTACTGTCTTGTGGAGCCTAATTCAATTCCTATTTTCTAGTTTGGTTTGGTTTCTTCATCTTTCATGTAATTCTATGTCATGTTAATTCTAGGGTTGTTAAGAGTTAGATAGAGCCTAGAAGGTAAGGAATTCTTCATCTTAGTTTATAAATTTTTTAAAAGTAGGATGTAGTAAGAAGAAATATGGATGAAATTGTCGCGTGTCAATTCCCCAAAAAAAAAAAAAAAAATGGTCTCGTGTCACCTTAATGCTATCATTTGTAATTTATGTGACGGAGTTCATCTGGGTGTTTATTGATTTTCACTTTGTCTAAGTGATCACCGTGATTAGGTCAATTTTGTCCCGCTTATGTCGGTACAGGACCTCTTTCTCCGGAAACTCAAGTTGGTATTCTTTTCACTAACCTTGCCGCAGAGTTTGAAGGGCAATAAGATAGTGAAATATTTTGGTTTTTGGGGTCCCAGAATGATCATTTTCGTTCGAATGAAATTGTTGCAATTAAAATCAAAGTTAACTCTGGAAAGTGAAAACATATCGTCCACTAAGAGTAGGAGAAACTAAACAATAACATACGTAATAGTCCCATTCTATATAATTTTATTATTATTTAATTATTACAATATAAAATTTAATTATTATATATTATTAAGTCAAATTGATACAAGAAAATTGTTCATCATGTGAGACTATATATATATATTAACTTATTTAAAAAAAATTATTTTTTTAAATATAAAATTTATCAATATAAATTTTATTTTTTAAAAATTTTTTTTACTCATATAATTTAAATTAAATCTAAAATAATATACATTATATATAACGAAATTTTTAATTAAGCCTATAAACGAAAAAATTAAGACTTTATTGGTGGAGACACGTGATTTAAATAAAAATTTTTAAAAAATATAAATAAATTAAAAATATAAAATATAAAAATAATAATATTAATCTACAAATTGTGGCCGCTACTTTGTGATGATACACTAATGACAGCTGACAAATGCCACGTGGTGGGTGTGTGTCCCTAAAGATGTTTTAAAAGATTGAACAATACATGGTGATTGGTGGGAATGGCAGGAAAAGATACATTTGATGTTTCTATGTCCGCAGAAGCAGACAGAATAAAAGGAGATACATTGCTACTTCTGTCAAAGCATGCTAGCTTTTGGAAAGAGTGGTAGAAGAAAAATTTCAATTCAACCACATTACGCGGATCAGCAGCTCTGGCACCACAAATCAATCACTGTCAATTTTTTTTTTTTTTCTCTATTCATTTTCCCATATGCCTTCCGTGGTGTTTCCATGAAGTTTTTGGTACCATTATCTTTATCATATTAAAAAAAAAGCGTGTATACGGAAACACCTCTTTAGTTATATCATTTGATTATAGCCAGATTTTCTGAGCAAACCAAAATTAATGTTTTTTTTTTTTATACATACCAAAAACAATGTTTTTTCTATCCTCCTCTGGGAAGTTGTATTTTTTTTTCTCCGTTCGTGACTCTTTTAAGTAAAAAAGTCAAAATAGCTAAACGTGTGTGGAGAAAGCAAAAGAGGAAGGAACACTCAAACGGCTGGGATGAGGCCAGGTCATGATCCAGATGTACCAATTGTATGGAACATTCATTTAGCGTGTAGGTCATGAATGATGAAAGCAGCCACAAAAGCTGTGTTTTTTATGCGGGTTGGGAGTATGAAGAATGTAATCGCATCGCAGGATGGGAGAGGTAGCGGATGCAATTGCAAAAGAAAAGGCGCCGTTGTTAAAAACTCAATCTGAGTCTGACGCAGAAGGAACAGATGCAGAATCAGAAGGAGCACCACTTTCTCTCGACGTCAAAAGAACAGGGACCGTATGGACGGCAATGGCGCACATAGTGACTGGGGTGATAGGTTCGGGAGTGCTGTCGCTGGCATGGAGCATTGCGCAGCTTGGGTGGGTGGCAGGCCCATTGGCTATGATCCTCTTCGCTTCCATCACCCTCTTCTCTGCTTTCCTTCTCTGCAACTCCTATCGTTCCCCAGATCCCCAATACGGCCCTCGCCGCAGTTCTTCCTACCTTGATGCTACAAATGTGCATTTAGGTAACCCCTCAACTTATTGTACTGTTTTATTATTTTTTTTTTTCATCTTTCCTTTTTCATAATTCATTCCTCTGCGTTCCTTTGCTTTATTTGTTTATTTATTTATTTTTATTTCATTTTGGTATTTTGCCTTCGTGGTTCTGTTTCCACCTTCTTAGTCATCAAGTACTAGTGGAAAACATACTGTAAAGCATATCATCCACTTCTACATAGGAGGGCTCTTTTTTGGATAAGAAAATTTATATGCTGAAAGTAAACAAGAATAATTATACGAAGATTTTAGGTAGTTGATCCTCTAATTGATCGAACATTTAAAAGAACTACGAAAAGAGCAATCCTCCATTATTGCCAACTCTATATCCATATTCTGCAGAATCTGCACTAAAGATTTCAACTTGAATTATATCGCACAATTAGCACATGATGCACGACACTGCTGGTCTTTATTTATTTTTTTATTATAGGCAAAATATATAATTTGGCGGAAGTGATTGGTGAATAGCTGGGATGGAGTTAATGGCTGAAGGCCACCTCTGGCTCTGTGATATGTGTCCCATATCAATTAGAGTATTACTTTTGTTTTATTATCTACCTGTTAAGTTCGGAGCCTCCATTTATAAACTTACGCTTTATCTATAAGGCATCGGTCTCTAACCATACCAAATTTTATATTGTTCTCAAATTGTGTGTTTTAAATAAAATATAAATTTAAAAATATAAGTGTAACATCACTCGTAATTTCGTCCTGGCACGGAATCCGCATATGGCTTCGCTTGTATCCAAATCGTCTTCTCACTTTTCACTTCTGCCACATGGACGAACGTGGTCCTCTTCGATTGGGTGTTACCGGTTCTTTACATTCAGATAGAGACAGAAAAACACATCCTACGCTGTATTGTATTATTTGATCATCCTTGTTTTGATTCTTTACGTCTCTTAGGAGAGTCAACACCACATTAAATAATACAAGGATGTGGTCAGTTTGGGTTGGCTCCAAACTCCGGAGTTATTTGTTTCATCACTAACCCCTACTGCTGCCACATTTGTCAAACTATCCTTGGCTCATGTTAATTCTATATATTTGGGATGAATGCCTGAATAGACCTCTTAGATTTCTGAGCTTGAAAGTGGCATTCTAACTTTAATTAGATTATGCAAAAGCCTCTGATTTAGTTAAATAAATAACATGTTTATACCCTGGCCTAAGATAAAAAAACAAAATGGCTGCAATCTCGTGATGTCTAATTAATCCATGCCTGAACCTTAACCTTGAATCCTTTTATCTCTTATTTGTCTCCCAAATTAGTTTTCTCCTTAACAATGTATTTAGTATATGTTAGAGTTATATACATCAGCAATTTATGCTGTCAGGTTCAATAATTCTTTAATAACCCTTTAATAAACCACTTTTAATGCGAACTAAAACAAGTAAAACAAGTCACAAGATGAAAACTCAGTATTTTATTTCGCTTTACCTTTGCTAACATTTATACTCGGAATATTAAATAATCATTGGTTTTACTAAATAAATGTCGGAAGTGATGGTAGTTGAGCCATGGTGATACGGATAGTGGACCTATGGTAGGTTACATATTTTATTTGATTGATTATATTCTCTTCTTTGGGCTTCTATCCTTTCATTTCATTAGGACGTCCTTAGTGTTAGCAATGAACCCTGCTTAAGAATGTGCTACTTCCTGTTTATCAAGTGTCATTGCTTGACACCTTACAGGATAACGCAAGCAGCTTTTAAAGTCTACAGTCATCATCACCATTTTAACTTTCCTGAAACGTGATGAATTGGTTAAGGATGGACAGTGTCAACATCAAATTATAACACTAAGTAATTATTATTATAAAAGGATGTCCCATGCCTAATATTTAGGTGTCTCATGCATGTCTTTATGAAGAGTTCAACTACCATTATATGGTTATGAACAACTAAATGAGTTTGTATATTGCTTTCAGTCAAATATGGTATCACATTTGAAACAAATATATCAATTTTCTATACACAAGACTGTTATAGTATTTCCCTATTGGGTGCTTACAGGAAGACAGCATACTTGGCTCTGTGGCCTTTTTGTGCATCTAGGCTTGTATGGGTTTTGTATTGCCTACGTCATCACATCAGCTATCAGCATAAGGTGTGTCATCGCCTCCCCTTACTGGCTTTCGTTCTTTTCCTCTCTTTCTCTGTTTTAACTTGTGTATGCTGCCTGTTGCAACGCCGGCATTCAAGAATCTCTCAAAGATCTCTAACAGGCGTTACGGAAACGTGAATCTGTTCCCAAATCTCAGTAAAAGCTTACCACTGCTATTACTGATTTGGACTACTTTTGTATTTGTGGCTGCAGAGCAATCCAAAAATCAAACTGCTACCACTACAAAGGGCTTGAAGTAGCATGTGAGTTTGGAGATGTATATTATATGCTGATTTTTGGGGCTGTTCAAATTGTTCTGTCTCAGATACCCAACTTCCACAACATCAAATGGCTGTCAATTCTTGCTGCATTTATGTCCTTTACTTATGCCTTTATAGGAATGGGTCTGGCCGTAGCGCAAGTCGTAGGTATGGCTCATAATACCTGGTTATCAATGCATTTCCTTTTTCTTCTGGATAACTGTCTTCTTCATGGACAGTTGATAAGAAGTTTATATTAGACCAATTTTTAAAAATAGTTATAGCTCAATGCATGTGCTATAATTTTCTGGTCATCAATGCTCAGAAAATGGGGCTGTAAAGGGTAGTGTGGATGGCATCAGTACCGCCACTGCAACTGAAAAAGTATGGCTAGTTGCTCAAGGGCTCGGTGACATAGCATTTTCCTATCCATTCGCAGTAATTCTTTTAGAAATACAGGTATGTACCATGCGATCTCAGATTTAAGTCAGAACGCAACTTCACAGCATTCGTGAAAAGTCACGGTTATAAAGGCTAATTTAAGTTATAACTTACTACAATGCTTGAAGGATACTTTGAAGTCGCCTCCACCAGAAAACGAAACGATGAAGAAGGCATCAACAGTATCGGTCATTGTCACAACATTTTTTTACCTCTGCTGTGGATGTTCTGGGTATGCAGCCTTTGGAAATGATACACCAGGAAACATTTTAACGGGCTTTGGATCCTACGCGCCTTATTGGCTTGTAGACTTTGCTAATGCATGTATTGTGGTTCACCTAGTTGGCGCATATCAGGTACGTATATATTTTTAGATTATATCACTCAAATTTTATTATGGTGCTCCATTCAACGTCTGCCCTAGGCACTTGTGCTACAGAACAGCGTTATGAAACCAGCCAATGCTAAAAATTTTACCATCGCTCCCTAGAGAGCACTGTAGCTGTTGTCTAGCGTTACTTGCTTACTACAGAATGCAGGTTCATTTAACTTCGTGTCATGATTCTTGTTCTGATGCAGGTGTACAGCCAGCCTTTTTTCGCAAACGTTGAAAATTGGTTCCGTTTTAAGTTCCCAGACAGTAGGTTTGTGAATCACACATATGTTTTGAAACTCCCATTGCTGCCAGCATTTGGACTAAACTTCCTGAGGTTGTCTTTTCGATCTGCTTATGTTGCATCAACAACTGTCATTGCTGTGATCTTTCCCTACTTCAATCAGATTTTGGGAGTTTTGGGTGGCTTAAACTTTTGGCCATTAACTGTATATTTTCCGGTGGAAATGTACTTGACTCAGTGCAATATTGAAGCGTGGACAGCTAAGTGGATCATGCTTCGGACTTTCAGCATTGTTTGCTTTGCACTGGGATTGTTCGCTCTCATTGGGTCCATTGAGGGGATAATAACCGCAAAATTGAGCTGAGAGGCTTACAAATTTTTCCAAGAATTGGACCTAGGAATTAAAATATGTTAGCATTTTCTGTTTCCTTATTTTTGGAAATCATGCCATCTCCAAATCCTCAAGTCAACGATGTAGAGTACTTTTTTTTTTGGTGGTTGTGCAGAGTGCTACTTACTTAAATAGAACTAAAACATTAATGATTTCGTAACCTCATTTTGATAGATTACATGAAGGATTCTGGCTGGCACATTGATGTGGACCAGTATTTGCTGTTCGGATAACCGACGGAATCTTCGAGTTGACGAGCCCTCAACAATCGGATCCCATTGGTCAACAACAAAGCTCTTTAGCTTTAATTCACATTTGCCCGCAACAGTTGGGTAGTGATGGATTTGAATTATTTAAAACATATTTTATTAATAATTAAATAAATTATTATAAAATATAAATAAATATATTATAATTTATAAATTTAAAATAATTTATATTATTAATTTTTTATCAATAATTAATAAAATATAATTTACTCTTTAAATTATAATTTACATTTTAAAAGATTTCAATTCTAATGTAACGGCCTTCCACTTATCGCACACATTTGGTGACTGTCGCAACAGGCAGTGGAAATTGGAAAAGGCAACCTCTCTATCCTCACGAAGTGACAGCAGAATGACTAGAATGGTTCTTATTAGACGCACACATTTTGGGGCATGGCTTGCTATATTTGTATAGTAACAACTAATAATAACTCGTGCGCAAGAGGAGGGAAGGCTTCTTGTGAGTAACAACTCGGCTGACTTTTGAAGAAGCTAGCACGCAATACAACTTGTATTATTTGTAGTTTTGTACAATATACTTGGCTACTAATTACTAAAGTGGCTGAAGATCACTCTAGAACGAGAACGAATAAAGGGACCTAACGGATTTCCCCTAGAATGATCAGAGTCCCGCACGTGGAACAACCATGACATTTGCAACATAAGAATCTATCCCATCCTACCCAATAAGGTGGTTTTGTGTGATCAGAGCAGAAAGCCACCCAAAATATGCATTACGCAAACTATGAGCAAAGCAGTCAACAAAGAGAGAGAAAGACAAAGGAGTTGACCGGGCATCTTGTGGGTGAGCTACCGGCCTCTCTCACACGCTCAACAGCGTTGAATTCTTTAATATAATCATGCGCCTTTGATGCCTTTTCCCCTTTACCACGGAGCCCATGCAATGCCAACTGATACCCTTGGTATATAAAGAATAAGAGGCAAGTCCCGGAAAATAGAAAAACAACCCAAAGAAATATTCCACGTCTTTGCTTTTTGCCGCAAAGAATTGAAAGATTGGTAGAGTTCATTAAGTTAGAAGGAAAAAAAATTCTCATGCTTCCATCCCACCTATTATTCTAGTCTATATACTAGCTCTGAAAATTAGCGTTTCTTACGGGAAGAGATTTAACCTATTGAAAATACAGTTATGGGTCGAATTCCATGTTGTGAGAAGGACAACGTGAAAAGGGGACAGTGGACACCAGAGGAGGATAACAAACTCTCATCCTACATTGCTCAACACGGCACCCGTAACTGGCGGCTCATCCCCAAGAATGCTGGTTAGTTCTACCCCCCCTCCCCTCCTCCCCCATCTTCATATCTGCCTATAAATACCTTTTAAATTGTTACATAACCGACTAGGCATGATTGTGCTTCTGCCATATTCATGAACTAGGCCTCCAAAGATGTGGAAAGAGCTGCAGGTTAAGGTGGACTAATTACCTTCGACCTGATCTTAAACACGGCCAATTCTCAGATGCAGAAGAGCAAACCATTGTGAAGCTTCACTCGGTTTTCGGTAACCGGTATATACGATCTAACCTATATTTCAATTCTTTAATTAGCCTCGTCATCTTAAACCTCCCTCCTTAACGTTAACCATTTCCTCTAGCACAAGAGAGTTACAGAAGCATATCTTTCTATTATATCTTCCGCTTAAATAATTACTCACAGAACAGCTAAACATGGATGTTCAGATGGTCATTGATAGCAGCCCAGCTGCCAGGACGCACAGACAATGACGTCAAAAATCACTGGAACACCAAGCTAAAAAAGAAACTTTCAGGCATGGGCATAGACCCTGTCACCCACAAGCCATTCTCCCACCTAATGGCTGAAATTGCGACAACATTGGCACCCCCACAGGCGGCCCACCTTGCTGAAGCAGCTCTTGGCTGCTTCAAAGATGAGGTGCTCCACCTTCTTACAAAGAAGCCAATTAACTTCCAGGTCCAACATTCCACTGCAGCTTTGGGTAATAACATCGCCCCTTACATAAACTGTAAACCAGATGAAAAAGATGAAACTATTGAGAAGATTAAGCTGGGCCTATCAAAGGCCATACAAGAACCTGAAACGATAACCTCAAATAAACCTTGGGAAACCACTGCAGCTACCTCTACAAGTTTTGCAGGGACCTCCGGCATTTTCCCAATAACATCTGGGTTTCAATTTAGTCCAACATCTTTCGGCAATGAAAGGGATGGATCACCGTGGAGCCAGAGTGTATGTACAGGAAGTACATGCACGGCCATGGAACAGCAAGGCCAGTTACATGGAAAACTTGAGGAAGAAACTGGAGATGATTCAGAGGGCGTAAAAGACATTAGAAATGGATCCAATATATTCAACTCAGACTGTGTCTTGTGGGATTTACCATCAGATGATCTAATGAACCCCATGGTATAAGAAAGATAATACATAAGGAGGGAAAGAAAGAAGTTCAATTTCAGGAATAAAGAATCAGCTTCTGGAGATGATCAATGTTACAAATGTAATAAGAGCTATTTTTACAAACTATAGATACAACAAAAACAAAAGCATGCTTCCTAGCCAATATTTTCAGTATTTCTTCCAACCATATCTCTTTTTACTTGGATATTAGATCAAGCAAAATATGACGATGAAGACGATGTATCCGCCAGAATCTACATAGGATCAGAAAAGAATATTATATATATATATATATATATCTGCATATATAGCAGGTGAAATATGAAAATAAAGTAAAAACAATTAACGTTTAAATTTTCTATATTATAGAGGGTTATGTTTAGAAAGCTACCTCAAGTTGCTCCTCAGTGAATAACTCTTTTTGAACATTCCACGTGTCTGCATGGGTCCGCCGGAACTCAGCAACTGCTTTTGTAACTGTAGATTTCACAGGGGATGGCTCCCCACTGAAACGAGCCAGTAGAGTCACATGCTCAGGCAACCAACTGGAACAAAGTAGGTAATAGTATTACCATCAAATAACCAAAAAGAAAAAAGAGCCGTACTCAAGAAAATTTGAGATTCATCTCCATGCTCCTTGTATAGAGTTGACACAGAATCCAACATATCCACATTTTAATAGCAGAAAGAAAATGATATCATGAAATGAATTTGTATACTGTCAGGTTCAGTATTCACTTCGAAGATGCATTTTAGTAGTGTTTGATTATGGCCCTAGTGCTGCTACCTAATTAAGCTTTTCAGTTTCTGAAATTTATTAATCTATACTTGTAATAAGATAGAGACACTGCACATGATGGTTTGATATTGCCCCTTCTATACCTTGAGATCCATGCGATCCAAAGCTAGAAAGTGGCACGACCAATATTGCACATGGGATAGGCAGGCATATTGACAGATATTATAAAGATCATTCATAGTGCCCTAAAGACCTAAAAATGTTTGATAAAACCACCTAAGATATTGACTTGAATTATGAGTATGTGCAACATCTCACGGTTATAGCTGGCCTATATAGAGCCATTAGTTACATATATATGCATAATCATATTTTCAAGATGATATTTTAACACTTTAGTTGCAATCATGAGGACAAACCTAGGCATGTCATATGGGGCTGATAATACAGAAGCTGCCAAAGCTAGTACAGCACCATGCACAGATGCTACGGATGAACCAGAGCTTGCATTTCTGCATCAGAAATTTCCACGGTTAATCAAACATGACAAATGAAATAGATGGAAATAGAACTACATATATGACCATTCAAGATTTAATCCTATATTCTATCTAATCAACTAACCAATATATATTTGTATTAAAGATATAAAACCAATCTTGGACCTCACCTAACAATTTAGATTTTTGGGATGACTGGTTTTTTGACATAGTATCAAAGCTTCTATGACCAAGCAATAAAGAGTCTTATCCTTGTCGCCTCCATTTCCCAAATTAAAAAAAATTTAATTTCAACACAAGATTTTGTAGGCCTGTATATTTGTCCACATTTCAAACCTAAAGGGCTTTCGTGTGTGAGAGCATATTAAAGATATAAAACCATTGAATCTTCATCTAAGAGTTTAAACTTTTGGGATAAATGGTTTCTTAACAGTTTATGTATTGCTCTAAAAACAAATTATTATGGTTGTTCTATAAGCAGAGAAACTCGGTACATGTTTTCACCTTAATTTTTCATAAAGGTTTACAATAAATTAGAATTACAGGTAACTTCACAAGGCCATGTGCAAAGGATAAATATTGTAAAACAATTCAAAGGCAATGAAACAGCATTTGGAAACTTTTTAGAGCCCATATTCTACAAGCTTCGCTCTATGAATCTGTGCTTTAAGTCCATTGATATAAAGAAAATCTTACTAGCATATGATAACTAATCTGCTGATCATAAGCAGATAAAATAGTAGAATTCAAACACATGCCGGATCAAGACATTGAGAGCCCAAAAATGTTCTCAAATAATGCTTTGCACTGATCACACATAACCATCTTTCTAATCAGTAAATTGGTGACAGTTAAACATTTAAGAAAAAAGAGAACAACCTCATCTTTCTTCTCTTTTGTAATTTGTTTGCCTCCACATAAGCTCTATCACGGAACTCCTTAGCTAGATCTTCATCCCCACCCTTCATTAATCCTGCTAAAACAGCAGCTGCATGCTCTCGTACCTAGAACAAACATCAAGTCTTGCAAAATGAGATGTAAATAACATAACTCTATAAAGTGCAATAACTAAGTACATAAACACTCATCAACATGGATGCATGCACAAGAACAGCTCTGGGCACAAGTCATCACATGGTTTCCATTAATTGTTATTTTAAATTTTGTCTGCAAGAAGTTCCACAGCTAGCGATATCTATTAACAATTATCACTAAGACACACAAGCCTCCCATTGGATGCAGCACCTTGATCTCTTGAGCAACCTTGTTCTTAAAGGGAAGTGAAGCTAACAAAAAAATGGTCAGTCGCAAGACAACTTTAGTTTGCTTAGCATGTCCTATAACATAATGGCATCTCATCCTAAAATATTCAAATTCCTATATATACAAGGGAGAAGAACCAGTATTCCAGAAAGCTGCTCAAGATTTTAAGTCAAGAGCTTACCTCAACTTGGTTGTCTACAAGTAACTTCTCAACAGTTCCCCAAATTTCTTGTTTCTTCAAACTCGAGAGAATGAAAGTGTGCCTGTTATAGAAAGAATAATATTTTATTTGCATTTGCTTCAGAACAAAGAAGAAAAATACACTCAACCTACAAATCGACATGGGAAGCAGAAATCAAAGTGAAAAATAATTAACAAACTATCAAGTACAAGTTGCTCATATTTCAAAATATAGATGTAAATGAGGTGACTTTTTTAATTATTAATTACCACCTGTAGCTAGATGTTTATAAATAACAAAGCACGCTACCATTCAGAGCATGCTAGGCCAAAGCAAACCCTCAGTATCATCATACCTATACATGAAAGTACGCAAATATGTCAGTGTCGAAGATCTAGTTCGCCAATTGAGATCATTGGCAGCAGAAAGAATCACAGATACAGCCTTCTGGAGGTGTGGCTCCCAGAAAATCCTCCATTTCAGCAATTCAAATGCTGCCTTGGCTAACGTTGACAAATCCTTATTTGATGTTTCCTTCAAATAACATAAAAATGGTAATTTTGATAACCGATATTCTCTATTAGATATGGTGGAGTCTAATATAACAGAGGAATGAAAAATCATTTCAGCATAAGCTCATCAGCACTCATTAAGTTTTAACATGGTAAATGTTTACAGCCTTGCATTTTAAAATCTGTTTCAATTCTTACTAAACTTTGGCATCACTAGCATGTATGCATAAGCATGGAGGCTTATCTATTGCAAGAATAATCCACCTATTCCATTGTTGTCTATTCCAATAATAATCCATCTATTCATACAAGCAGCCTGGTAGTGAAGAACAGCCACGCACAAGTATCTTTCAACTTAAAAGTAGAGATTCAGATACTGTCAAGTCCACTATATTGCCCAACCCTGTTATTTTTTGTCGAACTTTGTTGGAACCAGAGTCTAGGAAGACAGAGAAAATTAATAGAAGACAAAGTCAGATATACAATCTGGTAGTTAACTCAGTGGAAAATGAAGAGACTCGAAATTTTGATCTATGTGTTTACCATGAAACTCTGGTTAAGCAAGGGCTGATTCAGCACTATATCAAGAATAATGGCCTACCATACCCTAGTCCCTAAGAGTATCCAATTGCAGGACGAGCACAAAAATCAACTACACAAATCAGTAAATTTCAGAATTGGTGAGAACTATTTTCCAAAAGCTTTAACCTAAAGAGAAGTAGAACAACAGTTACAGTCAACATTAAAAAATGCCATTCCCAAATCCTTCTCACTTATAAGCCTGCCTTATGCCTAAAAGTAGGTCATGATAAAACAGGGGTTTCCAGTAATCAAAAATGGCTCTTAATACCATGTCGGAGAACCAAGCTTCAGAGGCTTAAGACTATTGAAAGCAAACACAAATAATTAAACAAAATGTCAAAATGGAAAACAGACCAATGAGAATCAAATAAAAATTAAACAAATCAGATAATTTTTATCAATATAGTCAACACAACGAGTAAAGGATCAGATCATTATCATGAAGAGTCAAACCTATACCACAAACCTGCAAGCAAATCACCGGATAAAGAAGCCCCACAATCACATCGATGAGATAAGATGACCTCCCAGACTTCAATGATGAGATGATGAAGTAGAGTAGCTACATATGTTAGGAATAGTAATGAATCAGTGAAAAGATTGGATATGTAAAACCAAAACCTGTTAAAGCTATGTTCCCATTAGTACCGTTTCCATCCACTTCATATCATCGTGTGAATCACCACTTAAATGCCCATTTTGAAGACTTGTATTGTCTGACTGAGTAGCATTCTGAATGTTCACAACTGCTTCAGCTGCTCGCTCTGTAAGAAACTGAACCCAGCTTTCATCCTTGAACAAGTTATCACCATTGCTGTTTCTCACATCAGACGAATTATTGTGATGGCTTGAATGATATAGCCGAATATTAGAGCACAACACAGAAAGGGTTACACCTAAGGCTTCTCTCACCTGTCCCATAAACAACTTGATATAATCAATACACACAAACAATAAATTTTATCTCTGCTTACACATTACTAAATAGAAAAATGTAACCCAAAAATCCCAATTTAAAACATGAATGTGTCCAAAAGGATAAAGATCTTATATGTTTACATACAAGCTGAGCATGAATTAGTAACTAGAATGATCCATTAACTTGATTGAAGTTCTAGGCAAGAATTTCCTTTTCTTTTTTCTTTAATTTGAAAGTGGATTTTAAGATGCAGTCTGGTTTAAGGAATATTTTATCGATAGAATAATTATTACTGATCATTTACATTAAGAACTTATTATATTATTCTACAAAGTGATTACCCAGAGCAATCTTTCTATATACGAGAAAGAGTCAGTTACATTTTCTAATAAGTGTAGCATTTTACTGTCCTGACATGCCTTTGCCAGTAATCAGTTCTTTTAGCCAATATTTGCAAGAGCTGGTTAATATGCACTAGTGTTTCAGCCCAAACCACAATTTTCCAATTTAATGTAATCCCCGTGCTTTTCCCCCATTAAGAAGTTGAATTTCAGAAGGTTGATCACAATTTGATTAAATATATAATTCTACAGAACTAAATTGAATTCTGGAATCTGGATCAACTGAGTTATCTTTGACAGCTACTTCATGCTTCAATCACATGGCATGACTCATCCTATTGATCAAACAGGGAGTTCAGAACATCTAAGCAACCAATATGTGATTTACCATCTGAGCCACTTTGAACAGATGGAAGCAGGCCAAAATTAAAGTTGAAGATATAAGGCCTCCAACACCAAGTTTCAATTTGTTTGGAGTTGAGACAAGTAGCTATGTTTGACATGGATAGAAAGGTTAGCAACAGTGATACAGGATATCGTTTTCCCAAAAACAATTCATGTTAAAAGAGACACTTAATATTGTAGATAAGATTCTTACTTTTGATGGGTGATTGATCGACATCCAATTCAAGGTTTTGCAGTGTTATCACTCTTAAATTACATGATAAAGAAAAAAAAAATTGGTGTGTACAAATGCAAAGTTCAATTAGATTGTTAATCAAACAAATGGGAATAGAGGAATGCTTACTTGGGCTGATGAGTGGCACATATTACCAAGCACTTCCTTCAGAAGTGTATTGTGGAGCTGGATTTCAACTATTGGCATCTTCGCCGGGGATATTTCTATAAGTGCAGCTGCCAGAAATGCATATCGCTTGGCTGTTACAGTGGTAGCTACTGTTGGAGGTAAAGGTGCCATCAAAGAGTCTAAAATTTGCTGCCTCAAAAGAGGAACTCTTGTTCCATATTTTCCTTTACCAGTAACTGCATAACGTATGCAAGATGCCCACTCAGGAACTGATTCCACAGATTGTGCTAGAATGATATTCTTCAAGTGAGGCATCAACCAGCTTTCCCATGCTTCTGATAGACCATCGATATCAGAATGTAACACACCTGCCAAAGCTTCAGCAGCTACACATTGTTTAGACCTTTCCTTGGCAATTGTAAACTCATCTAATGCACTCTTGAGAGCCAATACTACAGGCATGCCACATTCTTGTACTAGCCGCTTGAAAATACGTGCAAAATTTGAGTAGAAGGTGTCACTTCCAAGAAAGGATATCCAACTGGGAGTACGGGGCCATGAAGCCGAAAATTCAAAATAGAAGCGGGTGATGGACTTGTCTGCTAAGCTTTGGAAACTGGAATCTCCTTGATTTCCTCTTGAAGATGCTGTTTCAGAATCAGTTATTATATGAACATGAGAAAGACTATTCAATGTCTCATTGAAAAAACCCTCTTCCTGAAAAGTTTGAGATAAAGCTCCTTCAAGGGATGACTTGGCACTGGCTTGCAAATCCTCAGAGATGAATGATTTATCATCAGCAGACAGCTTATAAGGTGATTCCTTTAACAGTGTATTCAGAGCCGAAATTGCCAGTATTCTTGTCTGAGGAAGATGACTTTTTAAATTCTTTAAAAAGTGTCCTAGAAAAATAATGGCAGGGATAATATAAACACATTGAACAAACATAATGCAGTTATTGACTATGAAACAGGGAAAACAAGAAGAAGAAAAAAAGAAACCGAAAGAAAGAAAGGTCAAGATCCACAAGCAGACAAGAAGATATACAAACCAGCCGTTTCACTCAGGATTTTGGATGAAGAATTAGGGTGGTTCCTAGAAGCCAAGGCCAACAGGAGCAGGACTCTATTAGCCATCAAATTATACCTGGAAAAACATAGCATATATTAAGTATGTTTTGAATCTTCAAGAATATAAGAACAGAAGGCAAATTCTTGTCATAAATTGTGAAGCTGAATGTATACTAAAAGTAAATTAATAACATAATAAATATAAATAAAAGTAGTGAAAATGACCAAAATATGAATCAGAGCCATTACATTTCAAGTCAGACAATTTTCACACCAATACATCTATATAGAAAGAATAAAAGCAATACGATTAGACTTTTACCGCCAATGCAAGCCAGTGGAATCAAAACTCATAGAGCCAATCTGAGAAACTAAATCTGAAAAATCTTGTTCACCAGTATGATTGTCTGATATCTTGAAAAAGCTTTTTGATACTCCAGAAAAGTGGATGTTGTACTTTACAAAAAGCTGTTGGATAAAAGGTAATGTTAAACAAGAAAAAGCACACAATAAAACTGAAATTATCTGATTCGAGATTAGTTTACCTCATTAATTGCCTTCTGGGCTTTCAGGGATTCATGGTGTGAGCTTCAAGAAGAAATGAGGAATGTATTATTCTTGTCTTAAAAAATGGTGGTATGGTACAACAATGTTAATCTAAGACAAAAAGTAATAAATAAATAAATTGCATTACCTTGAAAGAATCCCAAGGATAAATGAAGAGAATGCCTTTGGATCCTGGAATTAAAAAAAGTGTAAGAAACATAAAAACATTTATGATCAACAAAATCAATATTGGCAACATCATTGTCAATAACCACCGTTGTCAGATGGTTGAGAACTGTTTGTGAAGCAAGGACAGAACAAGAACCCAGCACTGCATATTCCTCTGCATTGGGGTCCCGCAAGTTGTTTGTAAGAGTGATGACACACTCTGAAATCATAGATGGCCATCTCTTGATCATCTTCATTAGAGCTTTTGCTGCAAAGCTGGCATCATAAAAAGAAATTAATCAGGCATAACAAAAAGCTAAAGTGGCATTGAGTTAGCATGCAAACTCAGACTCCATCCATTGAAGACTTTTAGAGTACCAAAACATAGTTTAAATTTTAAATTGACACCACTGTACAGATGATTCTCACCAACAGTTTTGTGCTTCCAAGATAAATTAAGTCCATTTGCCAGGCAGAATAAATTAGCAATTGACTAAACAAAAAATGCAAAAAGATTCACCTTGTCTATAAATGACACATACAATATTTGACTAAAACCTGAGGTATAAAACTTAAGATGTAAGGGGCCATTAGCTGATAAAACACTTAAGCTCTGATGACAATACTTTTATAGCCTTTTTACTTTGTCTTGCATTTCCGTTCACACCATCACCCATTCATTTTTACACAATTATGAAGAAAATATCTTTTTCACGGTAAACTATCAAGGATGTGATACTAAATGATATTTAAAGCCCAATTTACTGAACTGATTCCATTGCACTATTTGTTGCTCCTTTGTAAGAACTCTATCCTTTATTTGTTCATCTAACGTAGCAATCTGATTAGTCTTAACAAATGCCTAGCTCATGTATCTTGTGTATCAGATAGATGTGCAATATTTTTTCAAGAAGAACTCATTAAAAAATGAAACCCGTACAATAATTTCATCAATCAATCAGTCATGGTTGTCTCATTCACTCACATGCGTACAGTTTCGTATCTATGCAAAGAGAGATTTAACAGATCATCCTTCAAAAGAATCACATGATCTGATGGACAGAAATTCCCACTCATACGGTAAAGATGATAAGACGCTTGTGAAGATCTCCATGTATTATGCATATATGCCTTGTCAATAAGTGCCCACCTGGGTCTGGAATGAAAGCAAAAATAAGGTTTTATATTGAAATTCTTAGCGCATGCTGCATGGTTATTGAAATAGAGAGACTATTTTTATTTTAATTCCTTTACCGTTTCTTCCCTTCAGAATAAGATGACACAATAAAATTTATTGGAGGTTCTATTATGGCAGCAGGCTCCAACTTCCAAGACTGCCTGTGACTAGACCAATCATCATATTCCAAACTTCCTGTGCGGCAGTAATAAAAAATCAGATAAGTTAGGCAGTGCATAATAAAATACATCCAGAAATGGCATCCAGTACCATAGTTTCCTAAAGCATCCATGATGCGAATGATGAGTATCAATAGAATGCTGTCATCGGATTTTCTCTCCAGTACATATCTGTTCATTGGACAAAGATAAATGGGATTAAGGAAAATTGTAAGCACATAAGTTGAAGCAATAACATACAGAGTAACCATGAACCATACCTGCACGCTTCATGTACAATCATAGTAGCTTTTTCCCGGAGGGCAGTACTGCCAACAGTTGAACCTGTTGCTCCAGCAATTAAAAAGGTGTGGTCTAAATCTTCAACCATCCCATTCCTAGAGGCCGGGAGGAAATCAGGCAAGCAAGAAAAAAGACCCTGCAATGATGATTCAATACGTAAAAGAGTCACTTTCAAGTGCTCTTTCTCATCCCCTGCATGACAAATCACAATTCATATAAAAGTCAGATAAATGAAGTAAAGTATATTTATATTAGGAGCATCCTTATTAAAATACTACCAGCCAAATATGTCCCCATGATCAACAAATAGTTACATCAGAATTCAGAAAGTGTAATTTCAAGCAGAAACAGCTTTGAAAAAAATCAGTATCAACATAATAAAATTTCCAAGATATAAATATTCATAATGTTAAATGGTACCATTTGAGAGTAATGCTTTTGCTTTATACCTTGATCAGCATGGGTTTTACTTTGGCATATTTTCAAAAGATCATCCAAAGCTGACTTAAAATGAATGTCTAAAAGCTCATTTGCAAACTGAACTTCTTCGTCACAGGGAATATGCCACTTTGGGATAACTCTTTCGTCATTGGAATAATCTTTCGTGCTGATCCATTCTTCTAGAGCAGCAGCACCAGGGTGACTAAGAATACACCTAAAAAGAAGAAAGTTTAACAGTAGGATACAACAACCTATAACCACAAATGCAAAAGTAAATGAATAAATAAGTAATCAAGAAAATAGTTAAAACTATATTCCTCTAATTGACATACTTATACTGATCAATCGGATAATAATGAACCTGACTCCCAAGAAGAGATCGAAGAAGATGATCAGCTGCCCCATTAACCTGTCAATAACCCATAAAGAATAATAAAATTTATATATGAAATCATATATCAGAGAATCAATTTGGTTTTATGCTAGGAAGATCAACCACGGAAGCTATATATCTTTTACAGAGTTTGATAGAACGGTACCAAAGTAGAGAGAAAGACTTGCATATGATTTTCATTGATTTGAAAAAAGCTTATGATAGAGTATCAAAGGAAATCCTATGGAAGGTATTAGAAAAGAAGGGTGTTCTATTACTTATATTCTCGCCATAAAGAATATGTATGATGGAGTTACTACAAGTGTGAGAACTCAGCAAAGGGTGATAGTGGATTTCCTCATAAAGATTGATTTGTATCAAGGGTTATCATTAAGTCTATATCTTTTTCACTTTAATGATGGATGTACGTATTAGACCCATCTAAGATGCAATCTCGAAATGCATGCTTTTTGCATATGATATAGTCCTAACAAAGGAGTCAACTAAGGAGGTTAATTGTAAATTGGAGATATGGAGAGAAGCCTTGAAATCAAAGGGTTTCCATTTAAGTAGAAGTAAAACAAAGTATATGGAGTGTAAATTTAGTAAAAAGCAAGAAAATAATAATTTAGAGATAAAAATCGAGAAGCATAGTATATTACAGGCATGCAGGTTTCAATATCTTAGATCAATTTTACAAAGTAATGAAGAAATTGATGATATCACACACAGAATCTAAGTTGGGTGGATAAAATAGAGAAACGCTTCGGAGGTCATTTATGATCACAAAATATCTAATAAGCTTAAAGGAAAGTTTTATCAAACTGCTATTAAATCAGCTATATTCTATGGTAATGAGTGTTGGACCCTAAAAGGTCAATACAAAACAAAAAATAGGAATGGTAGAGATGAGAATGTTGAGATGGATGAGTGGCCATACAAGAAAAGATAAAATTCGGAATGATTGTATTCGGGAGAAAGTTGGTGTGGCATCTACTGAAGAGAAAATGATAGAAACTCGGTTACGGTAGTTTGGGCATGTGCAAAGAAGACCGCAAGAGGCTCCAATAAAAAAGGTTGATCAAATGGTTTTTAACCCAATGAAAAGACATAGAGAAAGACCAAAAAAGATACTTGAAAAAGTTATTAAAAAAGACTTTTTGTTGAATGGTATTTCCGAAAATTTGGTTTCGGATAAAACTTTATGACGACGTTTAACCCATATAACCGACCCCACCTAGTGGGATAAGACTCTATTTATTGTTATAGATATGAAATCATTAGAACATAAGAATAAGACCTTCATAAGGTGAATGTTTGTAGGAAATGCATTTAACATTAACAAAGAAAACACGGTCAACAATTTGAAAGAAAAGAGCCAAGAACATAAAAATAGGACCTTCCAAGATGGTGAGTCAAAAGCCAAGAAGATAGCTTCCACAAATTGATCCTTGTAGCGGAGAAGTGCTTGGCCTCCATAAGTGATGCTAACTGATAATATCTTCAATTGATAGTCAATTGCAGCCTCAAGAGCTGGTGAAAGCGTAGATTTGACCTAAAATGAAAAACTCTCAGCATTCAATAGAAACCAGCAGAAACATTGTTGCGAAAGATAACTGCCAGTGAAAAGAAAGGTACCCTCGTTGATGATGAAGCATCAAAAGTCCCTCCACCTCCAAATCCAGTGTGTGGTGTTCCTTTCAAAGAGGATATCACAGATGATAATATTGGCTCAACAAGTTCACCTATTGCCACTTCTGGGTTTGAGTGAACACATGCACAACAGAGCATTCCAACCTCAGCTACAGCACCAGGAAGAATATTTGTCCTCACAAATTTGGAAATTTTCTTTAAAGCCTGTTAAACATATTGGCGAAGCATCAAACAATATATTGAGCCCGAAATTATAGCATGAAGAGATATTTTGGAGTCATGAATACCTGATTATACAGTGATTTTGAAAGTCTTCCAAGCAGAATTTGAAGAAGGCAAAAATAGTAACCATCATCAACCAGAAAAGTTCCTGACACTGCTGACGAGTGTATACCTTCATTTCTAACACACCGAAACCCATTATTTATTTTATTAAATGCATGATACAAATATAATAATGAGCAAGAGAACCAAGGGAATTTAGCACCATTACTCACATAACACTGCTAGGTTCCAAATGTAGAAGTAAGGAAAATAGACGGCATAAGAACTCATCCAGCCATTCAGAAAAGGAGATCATTGGCATAAATGACAAATCATCAATTTCATCATCCAATAAAGCCAACTGCAATTACAGGGTAGATAGATTAAATTATTTCTACAAGGAAAAGAGGCTTTTTTTCTTTTATTATATTCCGAGAATTGGGTGCTTACATTGGAAAATATGGAACCAATTAATTGCATGGTAGCCAATGTTTTTGGAGGGTCATTAGCATCCATGCCAAGCAACGCATTAGACAATGAAACCACCACAAGATTAATAAATGCATTATCAACACCACCAATATCAACTGGTTTCATGCAGGAAGATGAGACAGATGTGAAAAATAGTGAACGTCCAACAAACGCCACTGACATAACGGCAATTTTCAACTGGTGGGTGGCAGTCATCTGTCAAGAGAAAAAAAAAATTAAGAGAGTGAGCATAATATGGGATCCCTGAATAGACATTCTATCAAGAGAAGAATAAAAAGTAACGTTTAGTTTGGTTTGCCTTTCACAATAGATGTATAACTTCCCTAATTCTACAATAGAAGAAATTCATGCAGCCCTACTAACCGTCTCTAGGGCCATATGGAACCTAGATGCCACAAATGGCAAAACCAATGAGGGTTCCACATAAGACAATATAGAAGTTGCTGCAGCAACCGTCTCAGAAAGATGTTCATTCTTGCTGTATTGGCCACGATCGATTAACTTTAGCACTGAATTAACAAAGAAAGCCCTCTCTGGTCCCCCAAGATGCTGTTCTTGTCTGCTGCTATTTGTGCGTCTGTAATGCCAAAATTCTTAAGTTGCATAATATGTCCCACAGCATAAGTAGAATAGATGATAAAGTATTATTGATTCTTACTGTTGTTCATGCTGTAGACGCTTCTGGAATTGAATCACCAAATGGAACAAAAATCGTTCCAATGAGTAAGTCCATCGACCACCATTTGAGGGATGATAATATCTACAAGAATAGACACCAGAAAATAACTAAAGAAGCAGCCACACTTGCCAAAGGTATATAATGAGCACTAAAATGTGAGTAAACTAACTGCTCCAAAATGTTGACCAATTTCTCAAAGTGCTGTTGTGCTGAACTACCAGGTTTTAATAGATATACCTGCAGTTGCAATTATATAAAATCACTCAACTGAAAGTGAAGAACAAGCTACACAGTTGCAATGCAAGTTTATCCGAAAGGTATGCCACAGCATATGGGCTTACAATTGATTTGGCAATGGCCTTTGCAGGAGTGGCAGTTTTGTTGGAAAATAAGAACCTTGTGTTTCTGGGGACATCCAGTGAAAAGGGATATGATCCACTTCCATTTGCAACAGGAACCTGTGATTGCCAAATACAAGCACGAAAATATGGATTGATTGAAATGACAATCAGAAATTTTGCATGCCATATGAAATAAGATACGCAAACTAAGGATTAATAATATGCATGAAAAATTAAGGCATTTATATAGTCTATATGTGAGGAGAGGGACTGGAGCAAACCTAGGGAACCTTATGATATATCCAAAATAGCAGTTAAGACCTGGTGTACGAAATAATCATAACAACTTAGCCATAGGCATTGCCAATGCATGATTTTCTTCATGCTATAAATCTGAAAGCACATTTAGCCAATTTTGCTAGCTTACTAGGGACCTTGTAGGCAGAGCTACGAGAATTACTCCATTACCCTAATTTCAGCTCATAGCTCTGAACAGGTAACACTAATGCTGAAAGTGGAAATAATAACATAATAAATAAATATGAAATCGTGAACAAAAAATATTCAAAACCTAACACGCAGCATTACATCTTAAGTGAAACATTCTCTTTTTTTCTTTTTCAATTTAAACACTTAACATTGTTGTATCCTTGGTTGTGCTTCAATAATGAAAAGTGTTATAAAGCATTTTTAAAAGGTTTAATTGTTGGAATCTTATCTGCAATAACAAATAAAGTTATCAAAATTGATTTTAAAAGGATAAAAGTAAAACTAGTGTCTGAGGCAGAGAAGGTATGCATTACTATCTGATTATTTTCTCTTATACTCAAAACCAACCACCTAAATGTTTGAACAGATATATAAATAAGAGAAACATTGCTAAAAGCATTTATATGCTTACCTCAAACATATTTAAGTATCTTGCAAAAAGTGTGGGCAAGAAGCACTCCCAGTCAACATTGGTGTAATTTTTTATCACACGAGCTATAACAGCAGCCCATTGACTGTTCCAGAATTGGCAATTTGGTATAGAGTCCCACAAGTCTATACACTCTTTTATCCAATCACTGCCATGCCAATTATAAAACTCAAATTTCCAAACATGTCATGCTAGGAGTCACACAAATTATAAATCTTCAGAAATATATGTGCTTCTTACTGTGAGAAAAAGGCCTGATTGTCCAAATTTGTTGGGAGGAACAGTCTCACAAAACCAGATCCTTCAAAAGATGAATTATGCCAGGGGTTTTGCAATAAAGATCTACAGATTATACATTAACCAAAAGAAATTTGTTGAATTGAAGCCTATTACAATTACAAAGACAGATAAATATCTATATTCCTATTACATCAGCAATTTAAAATAGTATATATACTAGTGTCTTGACAAAGACCGCCCTCTCAATTTTTTTTTATTTTTTATTTTAAGGAAATAGAGAAGAATTCGAGAGTTGAAGTAACTACCCACTACTCATAACTTCCCATATTATAGGGTGTGTTTTATATTGTGAAGAGACAAAGAGACCAAATGTGTGGTTCTGGCATTATATAGTTGTATAGATGCATAAAGAATAAGCCAAAAATAACTAAACTGACATATTTTCTATATGATATATCATATATGATGTGCTATTACTAACTGTGTAACATAAATATTCTGATCTAACAACAATGTAAATCTTCAATGCTTTCATGAATTAACAAATATTGTAAGGAAAATTATGTACTTTCAGAGGGAAGGCCCATTCATCTAGAACTCAACCTAAGATCAACCATCCACACATTTTATTTATTACTGTATTACATTAGCACAAAAATAATTAAAATTTAAAAATTATATAATTATATATAATATAAATGATCTAAACACAAATAACCAGATGGAATCATAGAACCATCTACAATTCACTTTAACATAGACTAGCACCAATTTGAAGAACAAAAAAGTTAACATGCAGTTTGAGAAAAATCTAATGATAAGTCATCATTTTTGAGAAACTGCCTCAGAGAACTCACTTAAACTCAGACCATATCTCAAAGGCAGAATCTGATCGGAAGAACCTCCGGCAGGATCGTACAAGGGAAGTTGTAGCTTCAAAATGACGTTGTCTTAATCTCCAGCCTTCTGGACCTGTATTTCTGTAACAATAATATAATCCAAATTTGGCAGCCCAATAATTTAGAATACAATAAGTAGAAAAGAAAAAAGAAAAATCATATGTTTTACGAGCAACTCAGTATTTTGGATTATCAAAAAATAATTAAAAGCCCAAAGGTTAGGAGTATAAATGTTAGGAATATAATATGGACATCAACAATAAATTTTAACTTGAGGAGATAGATGTCTTAAGCACCTTAGAATTTGTATTATCTTCTATTCTTTAAACTCTCATTTTCTTCAGTTAACCAATAAATCATAGGTTCTAAAAAGTGGCACAGCACATTATGGACAGTACAGGATAATTTTAAACCAATCAAGGCTGCAACAGCAACATTACAAATATAAACTTACCTAGTGAAATGTGTGACAACCAGAGTATCATACAAAGGCCGCCATTCAACAATTAGTGCAATCTTTTTCCTATACTTATTGAGTAGTCTGACTAATAGATTTCCCCATCTAACCTAATAAACAAAAATGAGATAGTCATTTAAAAGAATGCAGGTATATAAAAAAGAAAAAAAAGACAATCTCACATCTCCTCTAAGACAAAATGCAGCACCTGGGCATAAAGCTTGTTACGAGACATGTGAAACAGTTCTAGGCCCATCTCAATAAGCACTTTGACATCTTCCAAAGATACTTCACTTTTTGCCTTTAAGAAACTGCACGACACAGATAACACTCAGATTTAATTCCAGCTACTAAGACCATCCAGAGGTAAGCCATGAGTAGAAAAAAGTGTGTCCAATTGTAATCCGTATATAGAAGCAATGAAGACAGAATGGAAGCAATAAGGGCCTTGTACTTGGTAACAAACAAGTAACCGAATTATACAACAACTGAAGAAAAGTAAAAAATTCAATTGAAATATGAAGTTGCAATTAACTGATTACATTCTCCAACAGATAGCTTTAACAAACAGACAAATGAACCAAAATTTACGAACAGATTGCTAGAAGAAAATAAGCAGTGCCAGTGCCTAACTATCATTGCCTGAAAGCATGAAAAAGCAATTTTTTAGTAAAAATACTGAGTACTTCACATCTGATATTTAAGAATGTTACATCTTGATAGCATATGGAGAGTTGTTATCTTTAAATACAAAATCCGCACACAACTACCACAGAAAGTACAGTAATTGTGGTTAGTCACTCAAATTTTATTGCATTCATCCGTTAAATTTCAGAGGTAGAAGCTGAGTTTACGTGGTACGGCGAAGACAAAAGACCTCAAAATCAAGAAAGAAAATGAAAGAACGCCAAGAAAGAATAAATAATTGAATAAAAGTCGAAAAATATTGAGCTGCAGTAACTGACACAGGAGAAAAGAAAATGAAATGCACAAATTGAAATTGGAGAGAGCAGGGAGAGAGTGAGAGGGAACTGACAGGTCAAGAACGGAAATATATTTGAGCGTTGGATATACGGATTCAGGATTATGGGGCTGATACAGGGCCTTAACGGACTTGATAACGCGAGCGAACGATTCTCTCTCTTTGGCAGTCTGTGCGGCCACCGGTGGTGGCAGCCATGCATTGTACAGATGCATTCCTTAGCGGAGAGGAAGAAAGGGAGAATGAGTCTGATC
The DNA here is from genome assembly GCA_037013595.1 of Dicorynia guianensis. Lineage (NCBI taxonomy): Eukaryota > Viridiplantae > Streptophyta > Magnoliopsida > Fabales > Fabaceae > Dicorynia > Dicorynia guianensis. The sequence continues at coordinate 43,380,210 of JASUAB010000002.1, forward strand.
AGTGAGGTAATAGGAATTGAAGAGAGGGGCAGTGAGGTTTGGATGTATGTGACATATGTATATATACCCCGGGAATTTCTTAGGAAAAAAGTTAAGGGAGGCAAGGTGAACAAGTTAGCAAGAAAGGCTGGAAGAGGTTGGGGTCTGGCGTTTACTCTTGACTTTCTGGAGGGCCGCCCGCCCCAGATGTGGTGCATTCACAATGGGGAAGGGATTTTACCGATTAAACGACTACACTTGGTCGTAACCGCAGGTTTGCCTGTTCTATGAATACACAAGAAATAAACATACAGACTAGAAAATTCTACGTATTTTGTTGCTTTATTATTTATTTTTTTATTCATGAACAAATTATCACAGGTAGTCTTATTGCTCACCCAGCTTGGCTTAGAATTACTTAAAACTTAGTAGTTTACTTTATATTTTTATATAAAAAAAAACCTTATTTTACATGGTTAAAAATAATTCTAATTCAAATATCATATTCTCTTTCATCTTTTTTGAAAAAATCCCGTTAATTTGTATTTTAATTACAATAAAATTTAATTTAAAATTCAAACTTCAATATGAGTCAAGCTTTAATATTATAAATTTAAGTCAAGTTGCACTCAAAATTTGAAAAGATTATTTAACACTTTCGATACCATATGACATAAATTTTATAATATATTTAGTTATTAATAAATTCATATTTATATGATTTTTAATATAGATAGTAATATATTATTGATTCAATATATTATGTCACTCAAATCATGTAGTATATTAAGAGTATTTAATAATTTTTTTAAGATTTGATACTTACGGTTTTTTAGTTCTCCTAAAAAAGGTTGCTCGTAAACTACTATTTGTTTTTTTCATTAGGTCTAATCGCATGTCTGATATATATGATCTTCTTTGAGTTTTGTATTCGTGATTTTTTTAAATAAATAAAACACTTCATAAAGTGAAATATAATATGAATAATTTTTTATAAAAATTTATTATTTATAATGTATAAAAGATATACGATAATATATTAATCTTAAATAATAAGCATACATAATTATTTAATTACATTTTATTTTTTAACATTTTTTGTATACTTAAAAAGAGTCAATTCTTAAAAGATACTTTCATAACTATTTATTTACAACGTACCCATAATGTTACGTAAATAAAAATTATTCACTTTGTTGAGTTAGCTTGTTCCCACTTTTTCTACCCCTTGGTCTCTCCTATTCTAAGTAAGATTATGTATAAATTGTGAAAATATATTTTTTTCACCTTAAACATCAAAGAAAGATTATGAAGTATATGAGATTTAATGTTAATTTACAAAATCGCAAAGATTTATTTAATTATTTTAGGTAACAAATATTTTGCAAAAGGATATGCTTACTATATGTATTATTTAACTTCTAACAACATAGAATTTGATATATAATGAGACATTTTGAAAGTTTGGTTTAAAAGGAATTCAACAATAAATTTGGTAAGTGATAAAGAAGATTAAGAAAGCATGATTAATCAGTTTGAAATCCGCATTTAAAATTCATTTGATAAATAGAAATTTCTAAATGGGATACGAGATTTAAGAAAATTTTGAACGACTATTGATATTATAGGAGTTTTTAAAATGTTAATTTAATAAATAAGGTTTGTAATAAGTGTGTTTTAGGTAAAATAAAAAAAGAAATTGCCTATTTATATTTAAAGAAAACGAACTTCTAATATTTGAAAATGTAATATTACGTTTTTTATGTCCTCTTGTAAAATGATGAATTTGGGAACAGTTAGTCGAGAACATTTGCCAAAGTTAAGGTTTGCCAAGTGAGGCCAGGAAAAAGTAAAAAAGTAGTTAAAGAAAACATACATTGAAGAGTGTTGAACTAAATCCAAAAGCAGAAAGCATAGAAGATTGGTGGAGAAGTGTAAAGAGAGCCACGGGTGGTGAGGGATACGTGGCCACTGAAATTCAGCGTCAGCTTGGTTGAGACTTGAGAGGTCCACCGCGTTTCTTTCTTTCTTTTTTTTCTGCCACTTTTTAACGCCACACACTCTCAGTCACAGACAGCAGACAATCTGACATGGATACCGCGGCAGCTGCGGCCCCTTCCCTCAGCCAAAAACAAACACAAAAACAAATTGCGGAAAGATAATAAAAAGCACCAGTTGAGTAAGGTGAAGTTCGACAAGAAGATGCGCATCCTAAAATCAAAATCTCCTCGTACAAAACTGGAATATGCGTGTTCCTGTGCCTTCACTTTTCTATTTAACTCATGATGTTGATTCCGGGAGCATCATCCCGGTCCCAAAAAAACAAAAGAAAAATGTAAATATCTTTGCACTGTATATTAAACGATAAATTGATTCACCTCTTCTGATTATTAAATTTGAATAGTCAAGCAACTTACGCACATAATTATTAATACTTGTAATTTTTTTTTTCTGGATATTCGATAACTGTCATTTTTCATATTCTACTTTAAACATTATGAAAATAAAGTCGTTAAAAACATACAAAATCCAAAACGCCAAAATAATAATAATAAAAGGTTTGAGCTGGTTATCTATTCCCCCTCCCCAGCATGGGGTGATTTGTTTGTCGAGTCTTGAGTTCAGTGGGCTTGTGTCGTTCCAATTTTATCGGATGTCCCCGAAGGGACTCTGGGGGCTTGTTTTGCTGCTTTATTGGAGTGGACTGCGTTGGTTTCTTTCTTTTATAATGATTCAAGTGTGGCTTATCCGCCCCTTCAAAATGTAACTTATTTTTTTAATAAATCAAGATATTGATCCTTAGGCTCCTTCCAAGAAATACCTTTTTTGTTGGAGTCTAATTTCTTATTCAGTTGAAACAATGGTGGAATCAAAGGACGCCTACATCGTGGAAATACCAATGGACGAAGAGCCTCAGCAGCAGCAGAAGCTCCTATCCGCAATAAGCAACAACGCTGAAGCAATTGAGGACCACCTATTAACCGAAATTTCGGAGAGCCTCGGCCATCTCTTGCTTCTCAAGCTTAGGCAAAGAGAAGATGACCTTTTCGGTCGTCGCATTGCTGGAAAGGAGAACCGAATGGATTAGACAGGAACTGTTCCAATTGTGTAGTTTTATTTTTAATCTTTCAAGGGTTTTTCTTAACTTTGCTGTTCTCGACTCGTCATCGATGAATTCCTAAGACCATGCTTGTAAGAAATGGCGGATTCCATCGCTTGTGTCCCTCTCCACGTGGCTAGTGTTGGTGTTTCGGGCTCAGGGTAAACTCTACAGATATTGGAAGCTTTGGAGCAGTTGCAAAGGGAGAGGGATGAGAACAGAGAACTGAGAGGGGCAAGCTTTGATTTTTCAAAGGAGCCACAGAGTGGGAAGAGGATGAATAGCTCCAGCGTCGAAATCAAATGAAACCAATCACTTGGTTGCTGTCAGAATTTGCTCCCCAATTCTCTTGGTGCTCTCGACCTGTGATACATGACAGCGTGGTAATAAATTTCTTACATCAGAAATCGTCCTTTCCTTCTCTTTTTCTTTCTTTTATCTTTTTTGAAATGTTCATATGTTTCCTGAGCTTTTTTAACATCTGCAAGCCAAGGAGACGAAGTATTTCCGGTTCGATCAGGCACATCTGGCACACCCAACCCTTAATATGAAGTTGAAGTCAAATGCAAATTTTGAGGGAAAAAAGTAGAAGAAAATGGCTGGAAGCATATTATGTTGGATCATAGGAGACGAAGGCCAACTCCCATGAAGGATATGATGTAATAAAATATGTTTGTGGCGTATTTTTGAAAGATCTGTTCACTCTCTTTTCCATGTTGCTTAGGTCTTACCTGGTTCTAAGCTTTATACATAAAAACATTGTCAAATTCTTTCCAATAAAAGACGAGGGAACGGGTGGAAGATGCCTCTACTGAATTCTAGGCACTTTCAAAGCCAAAAATTCGAAAAACTCCTGCAACCAAAACAGAAAAAAGTTAACTACAGGCTCTTTTGATTCTGGGTTTTTGTCATCTTGTAATGACACCTTGTAGATGATGGACAGAAGGATATACCTTCATCAGCTTGATACTTGTTTTTGTCATCACCAGCATATGCAAGTAAATTGTACTTCGGATTCCACTCCACACTGTTCATAGCAGCCCTACAGGGAATCTGATGCACTGTTCGACCACTTTGAACATTTGACTGTTTTATGAAAAAGCATCATTTCAATTCATCTTTAACTAAAATTAATTATCAGATATTATCGAGGAATAAAAAAACATGTTTTGCAAGAGAAAAGTATTATTGTGAATTTGTCAAGTTTCACTGATACTTACTATATCAATGAACAAGTCCTCACTCGCAGAAGCAATATACTCCCCCGTATAATTGAAACTAATTGTTCTGACAGGCCATCTGAGAAATATAAAATAGACAGAGGTCATTCTACATATTTGTCGTAGAAAGTTACAAGTAATCAATAACTCCAGAAAACAAAAGCTGAATACAAACAAGATCTTGAAATCCAGGGAAACTCACTCGAGCTTTGTAAAGGTACGGACACATAGCATCTCTGAGATATCCCACAGACTCACTAAGGAATCGGCACTTCCAACAGCAAAATACCTGTCTCAAGAACATGAGGACACTAATTGAGTATACCTATTTTTTGCTATGCCCATATGAATAATTTTCCAACAATAATTTAGCTTTGATTCAATACTCAGCTGTGCATCCGGCTCCTACCTTGCTATTTCCAGTGCAAATAGCAAGACCTAAAAAAAAAAAAAAAAACTAGACTTATACCTTCCTACTGGGTCAATTGCAATGCAATAACAACCAGCTGTATGAGCCATGAGGGTATCAAGAGGTCGAAGAGATGGGTAAGCCAGTACTTCAACAGTACCTAAGCAAGAGAACTTGCAGAAGAAAATGAGATATTTTTATCTTCATATGAATCCAAAGAAGCTAAATATATTAAGTTGTGAAATTCATATTTTGGGAATTTTTTTAACAAAAGCAAGCACTAACTCAGCAATGAACTCACCATTTCCCGTTGTTAGAAAGAACATCTCTCCTGTCATGTTCCAGGCAATTTCATTTACCTAGAAAAGAAGGGGGAACTTTTAGCATTCATTTAGAGTGTGTTTGGATGAGGTATTTGGAATTTCATGGAATTTGAAATGCAAAGGATTTGAATTGCAACATTTCAAATTCCTGCATTTGTAAACTTTCTTGTTCGGATAATTATAATTGACTTAGAAATTTCTTACCTATTACCTATTGCAAGACTGGAAAAAGAAAAACCTGATAAGAAATTGAATTCATTATGGAAAAAACTACATGTAAAAGTAAATAAAAATTTGGAAGAGAAGGCCAAAAGAAAAAGCATGCAATGGGAAATAGAAAATACGGGAAGCTCACAAAGGCAGGGTGAGTGTTGAGGTAGCAGGAGCAGAAGCATTGTAGTAACAATATCAAAGAATTAACAGCAATCTAAAATGTAAGTTATTTGGTGATAATTAACTGAAAGTACATTTTTCTTCTTAGAGAAAAAAAAGGGGCACCATGTTTTTGAGGCATGGAAGTTGCAAATTATAGATATTTGATTGATATGAAATACAAAATAAGAGAAGCATGCCAATCCACGGTCAATTCTGTTGGTTTAACAATAATTCTTAGTACTTGTAACTGACTGCCGATTTAGCTCCAATTGCACTCAGCAATCCATTTAACAACCCCTGGTATGGACTGTATATTTTTAGCTCCGGTTCCTAAGATATCTGGCTGGTGTGAATCATATGAATATACATTTTTATGAACTAGTAGACACAAGCACATTTACAATTTATGTGAAATCATAAAAATTTGGCATAGAGACTAGTAGCTAACACTCAAGGCCCTTTTTAAATATTTTACTATAGCCTCAAGACAAGCCTTCACACACTGTCAGAGATAGAGCAGACGGTACAAACTAGATACTACCTCATAACTGAACTTGCGCCTATGAATTGGTTTGAACTTTCGAACATCGAGTATTGTCAGCTCGTCATCCTATGAAACAAAAAACAAAACGGTAAGGAAAGGTATGCTGAGAAGCACCTAGAGGAATGTAGACTAACAGTCTTTCTCTGTAGCTGACAAGGCCTGGAGCTAGATTAAAAACATTGAGGAGGTCAAAGTATTAATAAATATAAGGCTCCTTAAGAAAAGTTCAATTTTTTTTGTGAGGGCCAAATACATAACCTATAATAATGAAAATTAAAAAGCAAAGGACAAAGTTACAATTTTAGCATTTTTGCAGATGCCACAGCTCCCTCATGCATAATTAGAAGCCGCCTCTGTAAGGTAACAACGCTCAGTGGACTTACAAGCAGAAAACATTTAAGTGTACTTTATATATAGTTGATACTGACATGTCCAATCACAACATCTGAATTTCAGAGCTTTCAGAAAGTGGAAGTGATAACAAAACATACCCTATTACCTACAGCTACATGTGTCCCATCAGGTTTGTAGGTGATATTGATATTCTCCCCACTAAGTTCAGCCTGTTGTGAGCATTTTCCACCTGCAGACACCAAATATGAGCAACTTCTCTTCATAACTCCTCCTTCCCCAACCCCCACCCAATTACCAAAAAATAAATGAAAAAATAATGAACAAATTGTTTTATAGTCTAATATTAATAAAGGTTTAACTGCTTGGAGATAATTCATGATATCAAGAATATAACTGTACAAGGTACTAAAAGTCATCGAAATGATAAAAGGCCAAAGCAATATTCCTCCCTCCTGTGGGACACATTGAAGTAAATTGTACAACAGAGCAATCACTTACTACGAGCATCCCACAACCGAACAGTCTTGTCGCCCGATGCAGTTGCAATCAGATCAGCATGTTTGGGATCCCAACATAACTGATCCACACTGTCAGTGTGACCCTTCAATTCAATATCTTTGACCTTACCCTGTAATGGAAAACAAAAAAAAAAATCAAAAATGGAAAAAATAAAGTAATTATATATATAGCCACCAAAAGAGAACTACATATAATGATAAAAGATTTGAAGTAAGCAAATTTATCTGCCTATAAAGTAAAGAAAAAATGTATGATTAAACCCCCTAAATCATAATACCTTTTAAATTGATTCATATCTAATCATGCAAATTCAAATATTCAAGAAACAACAAGAATAAATAGAATTCTCAAATAATTTGGCAGTGGATACATGAATCATTGAATAAAACTAACCAAAATTCCCCACATGAATACCGGTTCACTTTTAAATCTTATCCAGAGACAAAATCTCCAGTGATCCTTTTGCAAACATATCTTTCCTAATCACTATCACCTCAAAATGTGTTTAATGTCTTCTCTCATTTTCCATTGAATTTTCTCAGTCTTGACCATCAGGGAAGTTGCATGTCTGGGTTTAACATGTAATAACCAACATAAATGATTCTTTAATCTTATCATCAGTCAAGGCTGACATTCACTACTTCTGCAGAGTTACTTTAGCAGTCTCTGTGCTGCCACACTTCAGTTTCTCAACATGGTTTTTTTCCTATTCTAATGGCCCACCCAATGTTTTTTTTTTTTTTAAGAAAAGATATTCATAGCAGAACTTTAGGAACCTATGGCTTCAAGTATAACATCCTTTCTGATCATAAACCTGCACTTCTCATTTTAATCCAACAAGTCCTAATTCAAATAGAAACGTACTCTCCAATTTCAATCTCATTTTAATCATGGGTGGTAACGAAAAGTGTTGACTCTTAGATATAGCTAAACTGACTTTTAGTCCTTCTCCTACTCTTTGCTATACCTATACCAATATATTAAGTTTTCTTTCTTCATATGTCTGCATCTTCTGAAGATTGCCCCTGATTGAGTCATATCAGGAAATTTTAATATCATATGTGGAAAGACATAGATTAAGATACACATTGTTAGGAGGTTTCTTTATCTCATTCATCGTTACAGAAAAAAGGTGATTACTTAAAATCCATGATGAAATCATCCTATTATTGGTAAATAGGCAGTCTTAAACTAATTATCAATACCTAAGGGGGACTTTAAATAAAAAAAAAAAAGACATACAACATTCCTTTGTAAACATTAATTAACATTCTCCAATCAATTGAAACCAACTCTAATATATTTTCCTTTCTCTCTCCTTCCATAACTCTCCTCCTTAAGTACACAGCTGCTTGAGAAGATCTCCCTAGGATGAAACTAAATTAATCTGTAAACCAAAGCTACTAGATTTCACATCTGCTCAATTGCTCTACTGCTTTTTTCTGACTGTGATTGATGAGTCAGCCTATTTCATGGCACTCTGTTACACAACTAGATGTCACCCTTGTTCTTACAGATAGAGATAAATATTTTTCCAAATTCATGTACATTTCATTGCTCAATTTCAATAACAAATCATCTCCATATTTTCATCATAATGGGTCAATTGTACTTGATTAGTACCTTTGAATCTTCATTTAGATAGTAGCAGGTAAGTAGGAGAGAAGACAGATGAAATGCAGAAGTTAAAGAGAGGAGCTAAGAATGCTAATAAGCTAATACTCCAAACCACATAATAATAATTTTCAGTTAACTGCCATGTTAGACATTGTGTTAGTAGGAAATATAAGCATTTAGAAGAAAAGTGAGATAATTTGTGCCAATCACAAAGATGAGAATTATCACAGAATATTCATGCTAACAATAATACAGAAAAGCAGCAGTCTTCAGCAAAACTAAAAAGCAACATAAAGGGACACAGTTTCGCCTCTAGGAAAATATATGGAAATGGATATGGAGACAAAGCTAGAAGTGAGTTATTTGTAAAGAAACATTCCGACTGAACAGTTTTATGACTTCGGAACAAGTAGCAAATATGCTTTAGTAATGATGAGGCTGAAGAAAAATGTTGGAAAGCAATACTAAATATTTTCTGCCATCTCATTCATTTCCATTTCTTTCATTGTCCCTTCTTTTCTCATTAATAAGTAATGTGTTTGTCAACTGCAATGAGAATTCTTAGCTTAATTCCCTTTCGAATGTTATAATAAAATAATATCCATTGGCCCAACCTAATACACTGAAAACTTTGTGTTCATGGTAATCTGAAACTTCAATGCTGCACCTGTACAGTTTAGAATCAATATAGGCTCTACCTTCTTGAAGTCAATCCATAAAATGTCAACTGACCTTGCAGGCGTGCGCACGCAAGACTTATATAAAGACTAGCCAAAGGCTGAGTCACAGTAAATATAACAGAACTCTTTCTCCTATAATTCATGCTTCAACTAAATACTAGATCCTATTGTCATCTATGAGTCTATGACAGGAACCCCTGGAGCTACCAGGTATGAAAACTACATAAGATTTTGGTTAATTTTATAAGGGGGGAAAAAACCATGCAAAGAATAAGAAAACGCAATTTGGAGGAAGCTTACATGTCCGTGTGGCTCGATATGCCAAATTCGAGCAGTTTGATCCACAGAACCCGAAGCAAGTTTTGTGCCCGTGCAATTCCAGGCCACCGAGTGCACCTTTCACAAAGGAAATAGACTATCCAGCTTAGAATTGAAGGGCAAACAAATAAAGGCGCTGGGCTTTTTGCCGCAGAAATCGAACAATAACTAGAAAGTTTAGTCTTCTTTTCACGTAAGCCATCAACAAGGTAGGAAGAGACAGAATGACATACTACCTTTTTCTTATGGCCCGAATACTCTCTGCTGTGAAGATTCTTGAATGGGATTTTTTCCTCCATCCTCGAACCGTATCTGTAAAACGCGAGCTACGAATCTGCGGCACTTAGGCTTGGCACAAAGATTCCCAGACAACTGTAGTAATGCAGCAGACAGGCAATACAGATCTGCGACGAGAATGTGTGATTTTGGATATCTCGTATATCCGACCCAAACTGAACGAAATAAGTATTTAGGCCAAAATGCACATAACCCTCCTGAACTTTAGGTCGATTTTAAAAAATCTTCCTGAACTTTAAAAAGTTTCAAATAACCCTCTTGAACTATGAAACGTTTGCAAAACACCCTCCTCCGTCAAGTTTTCTGTTAAAATTTGGATATTTTTTGGTCAACTTTCACTTTGACCTGATAAAAAGACAAAAATACCCTTTAAATACACACAAATTTTCAAATCTGCCATAAATACAAAAAAAAAAAATCTAATGTCGATTTGTAATTTAGGGTTTAAGGTTTAGGAATTTAGGATTTAGGATTTAGAGATTTAGGATTTAGGATTTAGGGTTTAGGGTTTAGAGTTTAGGGTTTAGGGTTTAAGATTTATGAGTTTAGGGTTTAGGGTTTAGGATTTAAGATTTAGGATTTAGGGTTTAGGGTTTAAGATTTAGGGTTTAGGGCTTAGGGTTTAGGGTTTTAGGGTTTAGGGTTTAGGGTTTTAGGGTTTAGGGTTTAGGGTTTAGGGTTTTAGGGTTTTAGGATGTTAGGATTTAGGGTTTGGGATTTTAGGGTTTAGGGTTTAGGATTTTAGGGCTAGGATTTAGAATTTAGGGTTTAGGCTTTAGGGTTTAGGGTTTAGGGTTAAGGTTCAATGTTAAAACTCCAAAATTTTACTATTCACAGCCTTCAATTTCTTAATTTTACAATGAAGGTCATTTTCGTCATTTTTTTAAATTTTGACGGAAAAGTTGACGGAAGGGGTTTCTTACAAATATTTCATAGTTCAAGAGGGTCATTTGGAACTTTTTAAAGTTCAGGAGGGTTTTTTAAAATCGACCTAAAGTTTAGGGGAGTTTTTTGCATTTTACCCAAATATTTATGATTATATCTCTATTTTGGTCCTTTAAAAATAAAGGATTCTTATATTTAAATTTTTTATTTTTAAAATTTTTTAATTTAATATTTTATAAATTAAAATTATTTTTAATTAAATTTTTTATTATATTATTATAAATTTTATAAAATCTTTTATTGTTATAATATTTATGTGTAAAAAATTTTATCATATTAACATATAATATGATATCCATATATAATTTAATTTGATAAGTTAAATAATTTGTGAATGCTATATCATAAACTAACGTAAAAGTTAGATGAGAGGTTATGCTATGTCACATATTGGTACGATAAAAATATTATCATGAATATTATGTTAATATTTAATATATCACATAAATAAAATATTTAATATTATTAATAATAATAAATAAAAATTTTGATTAAAAATAATTTTAATTTATAAATAATCAGTTAATAACTTTAGAAACTGAGACTAAAATAAGAGAATTTTGAAGAAATAAAATAGAGTTTTAATTAATATTTATATTCAATTCATTTTTTTATGATAATGAAGCATATTAAAGTCAATATCTAATTTTTTTTTTCATTATGGTTTTAGTAACTAAAATGATTCATATTTGAAAGTTTTTTTGTCACTTTAGATATAGAATATATTTTTTTAGGTGAACTCAAAGTAATTTTAATTGAAATCAAAATTTAATTCTCTTTTAAATATAAATATCATTAAAATAAATTATCTTTTTTAATAACAAATTTTTATATATACAACTTAAATTTAATTTAAAATAATATAATTAAAGATTTAATTATTGATTATGTATGTCAGATCTTATTAATAAATATATAATACATTTTGTTAGACTAAAATATAAGACAAATTATCATTAATGCTATATAAATTACCATTTCAAATATCGATTATTTAGGTCAGTTTTAATTGGAAAATGGTAAACAAACATTTTCTTAAGTCACGTTGTGCCAAAAAATTTGAAATGCACTGGGATTTTTCTGGCGAATCAATACCTAAGGAACGAATACCGTTTTAAACATGTATTTATCATCACTTGTTTTAATTATGGTCTTAGCCAATAAAGGTAATTTTGGTTATGGGTAGGTTATGGTTTACGGCTTGGGCTCCGAGCGTGGTCATAGTTAATATGATTTGAACAAAAATGATATACAATCCATGATCATTCCAATATGGAAGAGACAGAATCATTGTTTAAATTTGGTGAAAAGTCGAAAACTCAGAGACAATAACATTTAAAACTCTTTTTAATTCATATTTTCAACCACTGACCAACTATTGATGTAATGCTTAATTTATTCACTATTATTAATAAAAAAAATATTGCTGTAGAATCACTTGGATTGGCGAGAGCAAAAGTTTTAGTAGTTGTAAAAACTTTTAGGCTTAGCCCTTCAATTGTGCGATTCCACCATCTATCATATCAATTAAAAAAAAGAGAAAAAACACAAGTATTGATGTTTACCTCTTCAAATTATTTTCATTGCAGAGATATCTCATTATCAATTTTGGACATAAATTTTATGACTCATGATGGTGAAATGAGGCGTAGTATACCAAAAGTAAGGATGAAGTTTACTAAATTTGTTTGAACATTGTCATCTAATATCACTTGAAGGATGTAGAAGGGTTTATTGAATATTCTGGAGATCATTAATTTAAAATTAAGCGTTTGCTCTTTTCACTGTAAAATTTTAGCTTATAATCTGATAAATCATGATGATTAACAAGTGATGAATAAATGAAAATCTGTTTGCTTTTCATTTTGTAACAAGAAAATAATATTAAAAAGTAATTAGACATATTAATATAATATTTTAAAAAGGATGTGGGGGTGTGGAGGATATGGGAGTAGCAGAGCTCAAAAAGATTTTAACTCTTATATAGAACCTTAAAAAAATTACTAATTTAGTAAAAACAACAGCAATTGGATAAAATTTTATGGTATTTCGACAAATATTTTAAACTGTATTTGGATGAATAGATTAAAACTAATATTATTGCGGCGAAAAAACCGATCGTGTAAGTACCTCCCTAATTATTCTGCTTACTGTGGTAATTGAGTAGTAGACTGTAGACCAGTGAAACAGGAGATTGCACGGATACTCCGCCTTCCACAGCATAACAAAGACGCTTCAGGTAAATTTATGCTACAGAAACAATTTCCACCGACGCTGAATTAGAGGGACAGGACGCCTGCCTGGGACCCGCTGGAGAGCCTCAAAGGCTCACACAGACCCCCAAACCCAAGACGCCATTAGGCGGTGGTTTGGGATCCGAATCGGCGCAGACATGTCAGCGTCCGGCGGCGGCGGGGGCAGGTACATGCCTTTCTCACCGTCACCGTCTGCACCTCACTCCCCTCATCTCTCTGGACTTCGCTCTGCTGCCTCCCCTGCTTTCGTCGAGCGAGAGAAGTATACTCTCACTCAGATTTTTTTTATTTATATTTTTGTTTCTCCAATTTCTTTCTTGTAGGATCTAGACCGTGTTCTATGGGTCTTTCCTTTTCTTCTTTTCTTTGTAGGTCTTTCAATATGAAGTTTGGGTTATTGGACTTTTCACGTCCGTATTGTGCATATCTGTTTCCGTGAATGTAATCGACGTTGATCTCGTGTTCTTATGCAGCTGGACATTTTACTAACTACTTTCAAATGAGTTTGCCATAGATCATTTAATAACTAAAAGCAAGTTGGACCTCACTGTTTTTATTACTTGCTTTGTTTTTAACCGTTTAAATTCCATGCTGTGCTTACTAAATAAAAGATTTTCATGACATGATCTGGTTGTGATACTGAATGCCCCCTCTAAGTTGTTCTTTTCTCTTACATCCGCGTCAAGATACTAAACGTCCGTTTGTTGCATCTCATCATGTATGGAATTGTTATCTTTGAGTTTACTTGATCATTGAGTGTTTTTACCATCCCGTTCTTCATGGAAAATGAGTTGATAATATATGTATATATCGGATAACTTTTAAGTTAAGCTGTGCCTACGTACATAACTGTTCATATTGTTTATCAATTATGTGTAAAATCATCTTCCTTGTGTTTGTTACAATTTCTACTTATTTTCCAATGATATTATTTTATCAACCCATATTCTACTAAACAAATGAATGGGAAAATTCCAAAGAATTTTATTGTATGTATATCTGCTTTTAGGATCAACGAAAAAGGTGAAATGATTCATTTGTTATTGCATGATTTATTCCTTTATCTTTGCTTTTTTTTTTCCCAGATATCTATCTGAGTTACTGGCAGAACGTCACAAGCTTAGTCCCTTCATGATTGTGCTTCCACACAGCTATCGGTTGTTATGCCAAGGTTAGTTCTATTTCTTAATATATTTGCATATAGTTATAATACAAATGACGGTGACAATTAGCTTTGAGTCAATTCTCTTCCTATTTCTCTGCCTAAAATTATGTCAATGTAGCAAAAGAAGACGTCTGCGCCTTGTTCTCTAGTTGTCTTCGCACATGCATGCATCTATGCAAGAGTGAACTACTGAAGCTACCTAATCAGTTTCCTATTTACTTTTGGCTTGTTGGGATATTTTAATCATTACTGAATAGTTCAAGTGTTCTATCCCGGCAAGTTTTATGGGTCTAAACAGCTAAGCATTAAACACACATAAAAACCTGGAGCCTGCCTTAAAACATTTGAGTTTTAAGATTTCCCTTCTAAGAAATTAAAGAATTCCATCCTAGTTTTTTAGAAAATTTTTAATGAATTTCAAACCATAAACAATTGACCTCTTGGTGGTTTATAGGATCAAATAATCATGGAGCATGTTGATTGAATTTAATGGACTTTCATTGCCTTTGAACTGTTGATTGAATTTAGTAATTTAGTTAAGTATGTGTCAAGTAATTTTTATAATAATTTATCTAATGACTTAGAAGTAGTCATGAAATGTGTTTGAATAGATTCATTTTATAGTGTAAACATGTATAATGTTTAAGTGAATGAAATTATGAAAATGATACATGCTGAATATAGGGTTATAGTTGATATTGTTTTTCCATTTTTTGTTAATGTACACTTTGATGATTGATGAGGAAACTTTTTAGGATCAAGAAAATGGTAAGACTAAGTTGAATGTATTTTTTCCATAAACAATTGCTATAGATATTTCCATTGGGTGTTTGCTTTAATAGTTTTATGGTTATACATTTCTTTCTATTTATTTTTAATAATATATAATTTTGAAACAATATTCATTATTAATATCTGAGTGCTGTATGATTATGATCAATGAAGCATACAAGTATAAGCATTTGTAAAATTATTGTCAAGATTAGCTCCTTTGCTGTGTCATGAGATGCGAAGGGATTCTAAGTTTTCTGTTACACTAAAAAATTACTCTCAAGAGTCTTGGAGTAAATGCCAACCAGTTTTGTCTGAAAGCTAACACTTAAGTTTCACTTAGTAGGAGGATAGTTGAAGAAGTAAACTTCCTTTGTAATATCCATGAAATTTGTGAACCTGAAGTCTGCTTAAGATTACAAATATAATAGAAAAGATTAAAGATACATATTTGCCAGATCTGGTAGAAAAATATAATGAACATTGAATTGTTGTAAGCACTTAGTAGATGTGTATATCTTTGTGCATATTTATGTATTTATTTTTGCATTTGTTGATAAAATAAATTTCATTGACAATCGGAGTAAAGTGGAAGGATTTGGCTGCTAAAGTATTGAAGGAGAGTGTAGTGTTACATAGGAAGTAGTGGTGTAAATGAGTTTGTGTAGATAATTAAAGGCTGTTTTTATCCTTTGATTTATGCAGCCATCTCTAATTTGGAAGGGAAACTAGACTAACAGATGGATATGGGTGGTTTTAATGAAAATGATTGGCAACTGTTATGCAGTGAAGCTAACCCCCTTTTTTTGTAAATTGATGTTGACCCCTTCTTTTGTGTGTTTGGGAGAGAGGGGGTCTTGGCGTGGGGATTTATCTTTAGCTGTTAGAGATGGGCATATTAGATTGTGGTTGCCTCTATCGGTGCATAAAATGAAAGTTGATAAAGTTGAGGGGGAATTCCCATGGTCTACAGTTGGCCTTGTAGATTAAATTTGCCTTGGAACTACAATTGTGTTGGTCTCTTGAGCTCAACTGGAGGTCTACAATTTAATTCATGTTTCAATTGTTAACTATTTATGGTATGAACTGCTGTATAATCAAAAGAAGAGGTTTAAAAAAATCTAACTGGCGAGAGCAATAGGTAAATTGTTTTGGGTACATTTTGGAGGATGGTACTGATTAGCAGTGATTAAGGTTCTGAAAGATCATGACAAGCCTTCTTATGACAAATGTCCCTCCTACATTGCAGGTGCCAGTGTGGAAGAATTGGTTTATATGTTTGGGAACACTTATTAAAAAATGATGTTACAAGAGTCAAGTTTTTTGGATAGTGTTAATAAAATCACCTCTGAGTGTCAAACTACAAAATGGAATTTTTTTTTTTCAATGCATTGATTGAAAATTACTCTATGAATAAATGTTGTAATTTTGCGTGCATGGGCATTCCATATTCATTTTGCTGCAACAAAAGCTGGAGTGAAACAACTATGTTAAGGTTGATTCTGGGGCCACTTCCACAGTTGATTTTTCCAGAATGAGTTTTAAGGTTCATCAAAACTATTTTGTCAATATCAATTCTGGGGGGACAAAAGTAATTTACGCCTCCCCAAGATCAATCTCAAACATTCTTTAAGTAGGATCAGATGGTCATCATAGGAAGCTTTTAAAATCTCTGCTTCATGTTATGTGCATGAAGGATTTGTTTTTTTCTTTATATGTCTATTCTTGAGGACTTGGCTAATTTGGATGCTGGATGGAAAAGGGATTCTCAATCCTGTAAGTTTTTGTGGAGTTTAGTGTGCCTGTTTAGGTTGTGGGATTCTTTTGGTGGCAGTGGTTGTTTCCCCCTCAGAAAGTAGCAAAATGAGAAATTTATTGATGATATGTGATTGCTACTTCATGTTATTCAGTCAGTGCCTGGTGATGAGATATTTGTTGAAGTTCTTGACATGCGATGCACTTTTCTGGTAGATGTTCTAAGTTTGGATTCATAACTGTTATGTAGGAAGTAAATAATTCTATGTTTTACTAATTTAATAATTTTATCTTTGGAAAGGGTCCTTTAATACCAGTGTATAATAGTTTTTGTGTGTTCTTTTGACATGGAGCAGGCTGACACTTAACTGCTTGCTTTTTCTTCCATCCCAGAGTACATACACTCAGCTGAAAATTATCTCATAGGGGAAACATTAATTTTTTACTGACTCAGCAAACATCCGTGTTGTGTATCGATTATGTGGTGACTGCTAACTTATTAACAAATGCTGACTGGTACATCTTATCTTGAAAATTGACATTTTTGGAGCAGAAATTTTGCGTGTAACCACACTGTTGGGGAATGCATCAGTTTTAAGTCAAAGTGGGCTTGAACATGCTAGTCCCCTGGCTTCTGGAGGA
The DNA here is from genome assembly GCA_037013595.1 of Dicorynia guianensis. Classification (NCBI taxonomy): domain Eukaryota; kingdom Viridiplantae; phylum Streptophyta; class Magnoliopsida; order Fabales; family Fabaceae; genus Dicorynia; species Dicorynia guianensis. Next base: position 43,397,478 of record JASUAB010000002.1, read on the forward strand.
ATATTTTCAAATGGAAGTGCCGATGTGAACGGATGGGCATCACGATTTCAATCAGAAGTATGGATACTAACCATTAACATAACTTCTTTTCCATCCAATTCTGTACTATAGAAGCATTCTGACAAAAAATTTACATTCCTTGCTAACTCATAACATTTGAGTACTTGTAGTTTTAACTGTTGTTTGTGACAGGTAGTGCAAAGCTAACATTATCAAGCTCTGGCAATTAAGTTATAGCTTAGCTTCTGTTGTGAGAATCCTGCTTATGGTTTTACTTTTCTTCTGTCTCCTTTTGATATAAAGATTACTAGGGTGTCAATTCTTGACAAAACCTCTGCTGGCAATTCCTACAAAATGACAGGCGTGAATGCAAAGTGTCAGCTAACAAATTTGTATATATTAGCATGGGAACTTTTATTCTTTGTAATTAACATGGGAATTATTATTTGTTGCAGTAGAATGCTGACTCTAGCTATTTAAAGTGTTCACCTCATGTTTATTACCAGGAAAGTGATGCTGTTTAATTGTTTTAAGTTTCAAGGAAGTAACTTAGATTGCCCATATTGGTTGTAGATTGCCCTAATGTTGCCATTACTTCTGTTCAGTAGTAGTTCATTCTGGCGTTGAATGAAAAAGTCAGCACATTTTATGTGTATTTTTATTGTCAGTACCATTGAGATTATACATGCATTTGTGCTTATATATATATATATATATTTTTTTTTGGATTCTCAAATGTTTCTGAGCAGCTGTTTATGAAGTGTCGAACCTTTTTGATATCTTTTGGCAGTCTCTGATTTAGTTGCGAATTTACATTTTTGTCATTTGCATGCCATATACTAGAGCACTTTAGATGTTAATTGTTGTATTTAACATCGGAATTATAATATGCAGATACCAGGCTTGGTACAGCCCTCATCAACAAAAAATTGGCTGAGTTCACAAGGTAGCTCTGGTCTTATTGTTAAAAGGACAATTAGAGTGGATATACCAGTGGACAAGTATCCTAATGTATGGATGAACATATCTCTGATAATATTTACTTAAAGTTTCTTCATTGTAACATCTAATATGAACTAATTATGTTGTAGTATAATTTTGTGGGTCGCCTTCTGGGCCCTAGAGGGAACTCTTTAAAGCGTGTGGAGGCAAGTACTGAGTGTCATGTCTTGATCAGGGGCCGTGGTAGCATTAAGGATCTGGCCAGGGTAAGAATGAACTTTCTCAATATATGCAATAAATCTGACATGACCAATTAGTGAGTTGATTGAATATAAAGAAAAATATTGTACTATAATGTTGAATGCTGCTGATAACATATCTTTATTATGATTTTCATTTATATCCTATCAAAATTGAAGTGTTCATTGAAACATTTTGTGGGCATGGGCTTATTTATCTTGTCCAGAGATGCATGTGTTTCTTTAGGTGCTTGGCATGTTCCATTGATCTCAAAAATAAATAAAAGAAGAAGGATTATATAATAATTACTGTAGCATCTGATCTTTTCATAATATGTAAATGCTTCTAGTTTGTACCCCTTCACATACTTGTAGCTTATATCCAATAGGTTTTACTTGGCTAGTTAGGTATTTTGACTTAAATAATGTTCTGAGAATGTCAATTTGTGTTTTATTATCTTTCGTAGGAAGAGATGATGAGAGGTAAACCTGGGTATGAACATTTGAATGAACCTCTTCATATTCTAGTTGAGGCAGAATTGCCAGTTGAAATAGTAGATACTCGCCTGATGCAGGCACGTGAAATACTTGAAGATCTGCTTAAGCCTGTGGTACGAACTTCTTTCTGCTTTCATGCTAATTCAATCCCTTGAGATCCCAGAGTGCACTCCTTTTCTGAGGACACATTTTACAATAACTAATTGATATATTATTTTTAGGATGAATCTCAGGATTTCTACAAGAAGCAGCAACTTCGGGAATTGGCAATGCTCAATGGCACTCTTCGCGAGGAGGGTTCTCCTATGTCAGGGTCTGTTTCACCCTTCCACAACAGCCTTGGTATGAAGAGGGCCAAGACCAGGGGCTAATGTATTCCTGAACATGAGAAGGCTTTTTGGAGCTTGTATTAATTTGTGCGAGTAAACAACACATCCCACGCCACAGGCGTTGCTGTGTCAGCCAATGCCCCATACTGCCATCAGGGCACTGGCACCGTAGTGCTAGTTATAACTTGTTCCTATTTGCAGTGTGTTTATATTTTGTTTGAGGAAACTCTAAAGATGGTAGCATATAGTATAGGTCCACTTGGTTTTGGGGGAATTTTTATTTATTTATTTATTTTGTGTTGCTTGGGCAGTTTGGTCAGGCGTCTCACCAAATCTGTCTAAATTGTAGGTTGTTTTTGAAGCTTGCGATGATAGTTTTGATATGTTGATTTACTTGCGAGGAAGATGGCGTATGATTTGTACCCAAAATGTGAGGCAGATAATTATCCTACTGTAATGTGTGATGTATTTTAAATGTAACATTAAATGTAAATTTAGGATTTGTGAAAAGCATTCTTTATTTGTGTTAAACTTGTATTTTCTAGTTCTGTTTGATTAACATTCCATTTGTTTGTGCGCAGATAACAGCTTGTAGTTAGTGCTTACGAATTTTGTAATATTCTTGCTGCAACTTACATGACTATAACTTGAATGGTAGGAAGTTCGAAAGCATTCTTTGGCGGCCATAAGTCGGAAAGCTAATGAAAGTATAACATGAACTCTATCAAGCCAGTGCTACTACTACTGCCTTACTGCGCAGTAGCCCTTTCTTCTCATCTTTTCCTCCTGGTCAATTGTAGCATTTAGTGTTTAGATTACGGTAGTGTGTCACTGTTTTTACTTAAATTGAGTGCTGTTGTGAAGCCATGAATTGGATTACAGGAAACGATAATAACTTCTTATGAATAGCTTAATTATCTAGATGTCTCTTCATTTCAAAATTACCTCCTTGAAGTTTATCATTACTACTCAGAAACCTCCTTTATCATTAGAATCCTTAACTCTTGCTCTAAAAATGAGTACTAATCTCCTTGAGATATGTCATATATCACTTGACTCCCTTAATATCTGTTTCATGTCATTAATATAACCCTTTCAAACTAGATCAATCTAAGCTGGACAGAAAAAAATTGTGATTAGATATAGACAAATTTTATCTGAGTCTTCTAGATCTTAGTATACCAATTTCACTTGAATTATGAAACTCAAATTCTAGTCCATTTAAAGTATTTTTGGATGCAAAATTTGGAGGGGAAGAGGATGGAAGGTCATGTTAACTAATTGTTTGGGAGTTTTTCTTAGGAGGAAACGGAGGAGAATGTATAGATTTTGAAAATCCATCAAACCCTCTGCTTTAAATTTTGTAGGACTTTGAATAAAAAAACCAATTAATTCACTACCTGAGCAAGAAAAAAAAAATCATCACTTAGCCTCGCATTCGCTTCCATTCCCTTCCCCTCTTAATCCAAACAAACGTTTAAAGCCCCATAACGGGAATTACATAGTGACACGTTGCTGCCATTTTTATGCCCACAGCACCACGTCTATATGTTATTCGTCAATTCATTTCCACGTCTCTACTTTCGCCATCTTACAATTAGGCGTCGGTTCAACTTAGTATTTCAAGTTTCGACTTACTCCACATAACCCATGTACTTGGACATGATTCTTGAGTTCAAAGGGATATAATTACAGTTTGTGGCTTGGTGGATTTGAATAAAGGTCCACTTCTTAGGAGGTTGACTAGCACTGTAGTTTTGATCAAATGCTAAGTTATCATGTATAAAGAGGTAGGATGGCTGAGAAAATCGAGCAGAAGCTTTCTTACCTGCTATTACAATCAGTTATTGCTGTTAACAAGCTCCAATGCAACAATCGGATTGTGTGCTCGTTGGCTTATCCCCTTTATGCGCGAAAATTCGCAGCTTTGCCTCTTTAATGTACTTGCACAGCCTCTTTAAATCTTTATACTTCAATACAACATAGTAATGAGAAAAGAGAAAAATTAAGAAAAAAGCATAGAAGCCAACATATTTGACATCGTAGCATTTTAAAGGTAGGTTTAAGACATCTATATAAGGAGTTTTACACTCTAGATTATTTACAACATGAACTGCATGACTCGCTATTTTATTATAAAAAAAAGTCCCTTTCTGATGGAAGTTGCTTGGGCAGAAACGCTTTGTAACAGCTATTAGCAGTAGAGAAAGCCAAGCCCAAATATTATCACGAACCATTTAGGTCTCTTCATTTTCCTCATCCTCAGTTTCATCTATTCCAACCCAACGGGTAAAAGCAAAAAGAAACTCCTTAAAGTTCACCATTCCATTTTTGTCCCAATCCATCTCTTCTGCAGCATCTCGTAAAGAATAGAAAATAATTTATAATAAGTAACAGATACTACTTAGGACCAAAAAAGAGAACAGTGACAGGATGACTAACTAGTTGCTATTGCATTGAAGTCATTGACTAGAGTTATACAGTAACAAAAGGAAATATGTTTATGTCCCAACATGTTCATTCTTCACTGCACAACCAAGTCTGATGGACTATTCTAGACTTCATGCATGACCATCACAAATACTAACTGATTGGCCTCTCAAGTTGGTTCACAAATATGTAAACTATGCTCAATGAACCCTTCACATGGGTAAAAATAGAAAAAAATAACAGATACACGGCTAACACTCTGCATTCAAAGGATTACAAGGTGCTAAACCAACCTGGTACTAAGAATCTTAGATATTTCCTATACTAAGGCTTTTTAACATATATCTTATGATCTAGCTTGATGATAAAATGTGGTATACGAATTGAGAGGAACTCACTTTCTTGCCCAAGTATGTGACATCATATCCCACGGAATACTAAGATATGATGCATGATGCTAACATGTGTATGTGTGCGTGATGCAGGCTTGGATGCCTGCGTAAGTGTGTATACATGCTTGTTTACACACAATATATACATATAAAGGGAATGAGAGAGACAACTGACCAAATCTTTTCATGGCTATTCTTCCAGAAGAACGCCCTCCTGATGTAGTTTCATTTATAGCTTCGACCATCTCATTTTTGCTGACATAACCATCCTTGTTCTTGTCCAAGAATACAAATGTATCAACCAAACTCTCAAATGTGGCCTCCAGATTTGGCATCCCAATTCGGGATTTCTAGAGAAGTCATGGATACAATTTGAAAAGGCAGCAAAACAAAGAACTTCATTGTTTAGGACTATCAAATAAAACAGGATTCTAGAGAATAATTAGATCATTTTATGCTAAAAACATGAAACTACATTTTTCTGGTATCTGCTCCTAAAGGTGAATGTCATGCCAAGAAAAATATAGGCTGTTGTGAACAAATGCACAAATTAAAAGCAAGGTCTCACCAAAATACTTTGCCATAAGATATTTAACTTTTCATTATGTCCCAGCTTCTTTTAAATTGAAAAAATGGTTGGCTACATGAACCACAACCAGAAAGAAGAATTTATGATCAGATCACCAGAATTGATGTATAGTTAACTAAAAAACAATTCAAAAATAAACAGGGCAGACAAGACATGACATGTTCTTCAAAGAGCAGATATAACTAATCCATCTGCCAAATATTCTTTTATATGTACATCTTGTACATTATGTAGATAGCAAGATATAAGAAAAGAAAGGTTAAATTATTTCGTCAGTCCTTATAATTGTGCTCAATTTTCAAGTAAATTTCTACAGTTTAAAACTGTATAAGCAAGTCCCTATACTTTTTACCATTTACAATATAGGTCCTAACCGTTTAGACCCGTCATGACATCGTCCAAAATTGTTTGACGTAACAAATAAAAGGCTGATGCGGTGAATCTCCATGACAGCTGGTGGAGGACTGCCACACTGGACGACTGTTGTCACATGAACATATATTTTGACTTTCAAGTAGGTCCCTATAGTTTACAAAATACTCTCTCTTCTACCATGGCTGCTTCTTCTGCCACGATTGCCTCTTTTCCCATGAAAAATTTAGCAACCCACTTCTGCCCTGAAAAATTCAGCATCCTTCTCTTCTCATGGCTGCCTTTCCTCCCATGAAAAATTCAGCAACCCTCTTCTCCTGTGAAAAATTCAGCAACTCCTCCCATAAAAAATTCAACAACCTTGTTCTCCTATGAAAAATTCGGCAACCAAGTCTACAACAATTTACATGGAAGTAGCCAACAAAGAAACACCAAAAGGGTGGGAAACAATTCAATTTTAACAGAACCCACAATGACAAACAAAAACACAAAAACCCACTTGCCCACAAGTGGTGGTGAAGGTGGCAACAATGGAGGTGGTGACACAAACTCAAACTACGATACAAAACTCAATTTTGTTCCTTCTTCATATTTAGCTTTCAATTAAAATCCTTTCCTCTCCAAAGAATTGCTATCAATGCAAAATGCATGTAACAGAATGATCTCTTTGAATTTGGATCGCTCCTCCCTAAAACATTGATGAAATCAATCATATGGGCATAGTCCCAATTTTTTTATTTCTTCCTTTACAGTTGCGGAGAATGAAACCCCAGAACCTCCAAAATTTGAGAAGAACTTTAGGACTGTTTGGGACAAAGAGGTAGAAGAAGGAAGAGGCAGTCATGGTAGGAGAAAGAAGAGGCAACTATGGCAGAAGAGGGAGAGGCTTAGAGATGAAGACACAGCTGTCGTCTAGCGTGGCAGTCCTTTTGCCAACTAGGCAGTGTCGTTGCCACGGGGACTGGCTACATCAGCCTTTTGTTTGCCATATCGGGCAATTTGGACGGCATCATAATGGGTCTAGAAGGCAGGAACCTATGCCATAAACAGCAGAAAGTATAGAGACCTTCCTATACGATTTTAAACTGTAGAAACCTACTGAAAATCAGACAAAACTATAAGTACCAGCAGAATAATATAACCAAAAAGAAATTTACATAGCACAAATAATTTGTTCTGGATACAGCATGAAGGACAGCTGGGTCATCCTTGAGGAGGTAGACAAGGCAGAGAAGTACAACAAACTCACTGAATTTCATCCCCATATCATCATTTATATCGCATGCTTCAAAGAGATCATTGATCTCCTCCTCAGTAAAAGAAATTTCCAGCTTTTGGAAGCATTTTCTCAGTTCTTCTTTATCTATTGCTCCATTAGAATCCTCATCTTCAGGAAAGTTCATAAACACACACCTCTTAGCAATTATAAAAACATAAATAAGTATGTCTCTCAGTGTGTTCATGAGTTGGTCACATAAACATAGGGCAAATGACCATATCAATTACAAAACGAAATTGCAAATTTCAAAAACATGATTTGTCACTGTCTGTCCATGACATAGCCGGAAAAGAATTTTGAGAAGGCAGTAAGCTTCCATCTGCTTTTACTTGGCCATGACATTGTTCCGTCTACCTTCAACTTCAAGCCCATATATCATAAGATGTATTTATAAAATACTTCTGCTGGAATAAATTCTCTGCTACTATATTAAACCATAAGACCAATTTAGCAAAAGCATAAGTTTGAAATTGAAACTCAAACATACCAAATTGCTCAAATATGGCTTTGCATTTTCTTAAGCTCTTATCAATTTTTGGGAATTTCAAGATTATAGCGTTGAATGATTTCATGGAACTTCCGTGTGATTCCCTCCGCTGCATTGCTTCAACCATTTTAGCCTCGAGCTTGGTTTCTGGTATCCAAACCTTTTTTGGTGAATCCCCCTTTCCTAATACACTTCCCATTACTAATCAACAAACCAAAATAGGATTCAGACAGGAACCTTTTGTGCCTGACGCACATGTACAAAAACAAAAATATTGAAGACAAAATAGATAAGGTGAAGCAAGAAACAGCATAATTCATAAGAGTTTGCACCGAAGAAACATTTGGAATAACATTTTTTGCGTATCTAAATAACAGGGCAACATCATCCCCATGATCTGACAGGAACTTGTCTTGAAATCCTAACTCCTAATGAAACAAATTGATGACTAAGATATTGTGAGTGTCAATTTTTATGTCCTAAGAGATAATTCTATAAACCTTTAGCCCCATGAGAATCTATTAAGCAAATCTGTCTCTCTGCTTTTCCCCCAAATCCATCATCTACCAGGATAGAGCAGTGTTGAGAAAATTTCAGTCCTTTAGACATCTCACATCTGTAGCAGTACATGGTTGAACCCAACAGCGAGATAACATGCTACCGAGAACCTCACATTGTGTTTAAAGTGAATAGAATTGGATGCTGGTTAACAATAAACTTCTGTTTTCTAAATTAATACCTTCACTACTTGACCTTGCAGCCCTTGCTTTCAGAATATGTACAAAATTAAATAAATCAAAAAGATAAAATTCCTACGCACGGTAATAACTTGTAATATATCAGATATTTTCCCTTACAAATACCATTTTGCTTGGATCAAATCGATTTTCTTAACACATCTCTGGCCTCTGTATGATGAGTTGACACAACAGATCAACAGTGGGCGCAGCCAAATTATTGATTCACAAATCAAAAGTATTTTGACTCTTGTCCGGTCACTAGTAAAACAATAACACATGATTCACAATTCATAAATAAAAGAAATCAATATGTAGGGAGAGCCCCAGTTGCGCGCATATAAAATTCCTCCAGCCTGTTCCATAAAGTCAAGGATTTCAATAATTGTGGAGGAGGGAGAGTTCAGATTCAGAGCCAATAATTGATATCACTAATATCGAATGAAAATTTAATTTAAAGACAAGAGAAAAGCGGTGCATGCATTTTAAGTATCAAAAAGTATGACAAGAACATGTAAAGAAAAAGAATGAAAGACATGAGATTGAGAATACAAGCTGTACCGAAAGAACAGATTGGAGTAGGAAGAAGGAGTAAGAGTTGCCGAACCTCCGGAGGTTGAAAGTCAACGCAATCAGGAGCAGCAGCAGAGCTCGAAGGCCCAAACTTTGAACCTGAAATGAAAAATAGGAGGAAAGAAAAAGTGGCTTGCAGGAAGAGGGAGGGAGGGTAGCTAGGTGCAGTGCTGGAGAATGAAAAAGACGGGTGGGGATTATGGCTTAGATATTGTAGATAAAAGAGCAGATGTGTAATAGAATGACCGAAATGGCAAAGTTAGGAGAGTGAGTTTTGTTTGCTGAAGCTACCTGACACCTGGGCGTGAGTCAGACCTTCATGTGTGAACCTCTATTTGTGTTGCGCTGCGCCCCCCACCAATTGTCGTCCCTCGTTCTCATCGCTGGGACAGTGTTTTGTTCCCCATTTCCGACTCAATTTTAGCACTTTTTAATTGTTTCGATTTCTCATCGATTCAAGCCACATGTTTAGGCAGGAAAAAACACAATTTCGTAGGTTTTAACTGTTACCAGTTCGTAGATTTAAGAAACCGTAAATTTACAAATACACTGTTAGCCTGCATTTTAGATAATAAGCTGATGGGGGGACACTTGACATAATTATAATAGGTATGCTCCAACTTCTTTTAATTTTACACGAAAAGCTATGACTTTATTCTCCGAGTGTTGTTGCTCTGTCAAGGAGTTTTGTTTCTTACAATCTTCTCCAACAAAATGACAAAACTTCATATGAAAGCTCCAGTGCCCAAAAATAACGTATTTACTCCTTCTGTAAAAAATTAGAACCAAAAATTTTATATATAACTGGTCAGCTAGACAGATCGATACAAACTGATAACCAAATTTATATTCAGGTCGTTTCGATTAAAAAAAATCAGTGCAAGACAATCAATGGCCTCAGCACTTGCACTTAATTTTAATGTATATGGGACACTTGCAGGCATCGAGATCGAATGTCTTGGTGCTCCCCCCCTGTTCCGTTGGTGATTGGTCATTAGCTTGATTTGAGTGAAAGCCACCACCGCTCTTAAGTTATGCTTCCGTATATTCTTCGTCCGTTCAGCACTCATCTATTAAGGTTAAAAATATGCAAATATATCCTTTTTTTTTTTTGGAGCGATTTTGGTTTCGGATAAACACAGCACATCAGGTAATTATTTCAAAAAAGTAATTAAGCATATGAGGTAAAAAGAAAGAAGGAGACTAATTACTTTGACTACCTTATTGTTCTAGACTTTTAAGCCTTGTTTGTACAATAAAACTTGATTTATTTTTAATTTTCAATTAAATAGAAGTGGACTTATTTCTGAATTTTAATTTTAATAATAATAATAATCTTGAAATAACAAAAAAAATCTAAACTTATTTTAATTTCAAAAATATATTTTAAAGAATCATTTTTATAAATTAAAGGAAATATTCTTTCAAATGAGTTTTAATATTTGATAACTTAACAAGCAGTTTCAAAAACACATTATTTGAAAAAAAATAAAAAAAAAACTTTGATCCTAAATCACTCTAAAATTTTCCATTTTCATTCTTTAGAATGGTACCAAATAGTGCAAGCTCTGTTTATGGCCGTAGACTAGAGGACCACACCCATCAAGGCGAAAACGTGGAAGTTAGAGAAATTTTGAAATATAAAAAAAAGAAAAACCAAATAAACAAGGGTTTGCCAGCTAACCCGCTGCGTGGCAAGGAGTCAGGGACTCGCCTCTACAAAAGCCCCGAGTTTGGCCTGAAAATATCTGCAGAAGTTACTGCCGGCACGGGCATTTAGTTCCCGTTTTTCCCTTCAATTGTGCATTTCGATCCTCTGTCAAACAGTGCACAAATCGTAAACCCCAAGCGGAAGAGGTCGGTGAGATTCTCTCTATCTTTGCCTTTGCCGTTCTTTTCCGTTTTCCCATTGCTACTGTCTTGCGCTTTATTTGCGATTAAGAATGGTTGATTTTGAAGTATTGCATTACTTTTGACGTTTTGTCTTTCAATCATCCCCGATTCTTACCTGGATTTGCATTCTTTTTTGCCTTTTGCGTTTGCCCACAACTCTTTCGTTGATTCAGTTGGTCATTTGTTTCGAAAACTTCTTGTATATATTTAGCGATATAGACATACGGATAGAGTGCGAGAGAGATTAAAACAATGTGTATCCTTGGAGAAAATGGGTGGTGGGGAGTAAAATAATACTATTTAAGGTGTGAGGATATGATGATTGACATTTGATTTATTCTTGCTAAAAGTTATACATGCTCGTACACAACATACACCGATAAGATATTTAACATATCAATAAAGTAGGTGGGTAGGGCTAGATATATATATATATATATATATATATATATATATGTTTTTTTTCTCTTTCTATAAATTCATGTTTTAGACCTCTGTTTTTCTGTGCAATAAATTGGGGCCTTACGAAAGTATATAATAATCTAGAATTTGCTAAACTGGACCTCCAAATGTTAAATAAATGAATGAAGTATGATCGAAGAGAGGGAACCTTAGTCTTGAGACTCAACTGATACCTGTTAAATTTCGCTGCTTTTACCAATTTTAAAATTGGATGGTAGCCTGAAATTCTGTCTGGTCATTATCTTGCTTCATGTTGATCAGTTCTGATATTATATTTATATATGCTGTTAAAATTCATGGATGCTTAATGAAATTATTCGCAGCCGCCATTGAATCCCTACGAAGTTTAGTACTTCCTTTGGTCGCATGGCTTCAAAACGGATCAACAAGGAATTGAAAGACCTTCAAAAAGATCCGCCTGCATCTTGCAGTGCTGGTTGGTGCTCTACCCTCTTGTTTTCTCTCGTAGCATTGTTTTGCTTTAAGTAGAATACATTTTCTTGTACGTTGAATGATTCATATGGACTCCAGATGAAAAGATGAAAGCGATGATGGTGTTGCATATAAAGATAAATTCACGATCCACACGTAGTGGCTCATACTGTACTTCAACGGAGTTTCTTGCATCTTTTTTCAGCCAAATTTACCATTTATTTGTCTCTCTCTCACACACTTGTGCAATCTGCATATATACTTTGACGAATAGTTAGAGACAGAGCTTTTCTTGTGCCTTTGGAAGACAAGCCATAATGATATGCGAGACAAGTTTATTTGTGGTGGGTGGATATTCCACTACCAGAAATTTCTCACCATCTACTATGGATATGTGTTGCTTTCTTAAAAATGTTTTCAATAAACCTGATGGAACTCTTACTTTCATAGTGTGTAGTTTTTTCCTTCAATTTTCTGTGTTTTCCTGGTTCAGGTCCCGTTGCCGATGACATGTTCCATTGGCAAGCTACAATCATGGGTCCAGCTGATAGCCCATTTGCTGGAGGTGTGTTTCTTGTGTCAATTCACTTCCCTCCAGATTATCCCTTCAAACCACCCAAGGTAACCCCAAAAGCTGCTTTACCCATTTGTATAACCTATATCTCAATATACCTAAGTATGTAATTTATAGGCCAATCAAGTAAATCTAATGTTTATAAGACTTTGTTAAAATTGATCAACAATTCTTGGACTTCTAAGCTGAAACAGCGGATGGACAAGTTATGTATGGAATTCTAGGTATATGCAATGTAATTAGTCTCGATTGTGGTTGGCTTAATGATATGATTTACTAATTTCATTATTAGCTGCTTATCATTTCATTCTTAATGATTTGGCAACATCAAAGTCAACAAATTAGGACATAAGAGAGTGATTAAAGAGATGCTACTGGATCCTGGTAGTTGAGTTACATTGATAACTATTCCCAAATATCTTATGTTCATCTTGTTTATCAGAATGGAGCATGGGCATATTATTTTAAACTATTCTTTGTTATAATTATATTTAGGTTTCATTTCGCACAAAGGTTTTCCACCCTAACATCAATAGCAATGGTAGTATCTGCCTTGACATCCTTAAAGAGCAATGGAGCCCTGCCCTCACAATTTCAAAGGTAATTTTTTCTTGAATTTTTTAATTGTTGCACATCATGACAATATCACACTCTAAGCATGCTTGGTTCTATTTCTTCTACCATAGAGTGCACCGGCCATTCAATGAAACCATGGTAAAGATAGAAGAGTGCTATCTATTTGAAGCTTTATTTGAAACGACTTTGGTATTGTTTAGAACTAGTTATTAGTTATAGATTTTCTTGACTTACTAATATTGTATGGGAAAGTGTGCGCCAGATAACTATATTGGAATTCTACAGGTTCTCCTGTCCATATGCTCTCTGCTGACGGATCCCAACCCAGATGATCCTCTGGTGCCTGAGATTGCTCATATGTACAAGACTGACAGAGCCAAATACGAGTCTACTGCCCGCTCATGGACCCAAAAGTTTGCCATGGGCTAGGGTCACTGGTTTGTGCGCAAGATGTTCTGCATAATCACTACATCTTTAGTAAATAAGTAGTGTTGAATTCATCTGAACAAATCTAAAACTCTGGTGTGGTTTATCACTTTGTCTGTTTGAACCTTGATTTGTTGTTAATGTATTAACAGTCACAGGGTTTTCTTAGTGATATGAGCTAGATAACCCTCCGTCTCGAAAAGGAATTAGTTTCACATATAAAGGATATATTCGTTGCACAAATAAAATACAATAAAATAAAAGAAAGACAGACTCGCCTTGTCGAACTCACACTTGGAGAAGTTTGTTACTATAATTCGTTAATTAGACGCACAAAGCAAGCACAAGTAATGGGGTAATGGGTTAACGTGGCTTTCTGATGTGTGGCACCATGGAGTGTCATCGATTACAACCCACACTACTAGAGGCAGACAACTAAATCCTCCTACATCCCTTAATTGCAGTGTGCCACCATTCCTCTCCGTTGTCTTTGATCGTGAAACAATCTGTGTGACTCTGCTATCACCATTGCCATATTATATCCAGCATTAGCAGGCTGCAGCTGTAGCTATGGTAACTACTATTCCTATACACGTACACACACATACATTTATGAGCTAATATTGAATCTGACTATTAACTGCCACCTTGATATTGAAGCATGGATATATGGAACGGAATAAATCTCTCCCATCTCTCTCTACAGAAAGTGATCGACTTATCCTATCCTCTTACCTATTAATTCAGCCTTTACCATTTTCTTGACAAATGTTTTATTTATTTGTCCATGATTTGCTGTTGAACTGAATATATACGTGTTTGTTTATCAAGTCCATCTTATTACCCGTTGAATTCTCACTTCATATACCGTCATTCTATTCTAACTATACTTGAATTAAGTGGGTAAAGGATAGTTTTTCAGCAATAGAAAATCACATACAAGATTTGTTCAGACTTTAACTCCTATACTACACAGTGAAACATTATATTTTACTGGCATTGAATTAATTCTTATTATGTACGCATCTTTTTCAAGAAGTGAATGCTCACATGTTTGCCATGTATGTCACTTTCTAGTTTCTACCATATAAACTATGAAGTAATCAAGATATGTTAATATCAACGTACGGCTCCTTTTCAGTTTATTTTTGCCATCCCACAAACTATGCAACGTTAACAAAATGAACAAGTGAGATATGGGGGCTGTGCCGTAACTGAGGATTGAATTCTATAAATGGGAACTTTTTTTTTTTTTTACTGGGAACTGTTAATTCTTCTGCAATTAACATACTCAACATCAGTCACTTGTAGAACGAATTCAGAAGGCATTATTAATATAATATAATTGGAGCACTTGTATGTTCTTTTCTATATGCTATGCAGAATCCAATTTGTTCATATGGCTCATTTTGTAAGGTTGGTTGTGTAAGATGGAAATTCATGACAAGTACTGCTCATGTTGGGGTCATAGGCAAGTATTTCAGCGTTGTCATTATCTTTGAGGCTTACATACTTCCACGTGTCACGTGCTTCAGTCAGCCATTGGTTCAACATGATTAAGGAAAGACAGATAAAATAAACTGTTTACATGTTGCAAAATTGGTGACGTCTTTCTTGGATAGACTTGTTAAAGGATTTGGATTTTGGAGAACGTGGAACGTTTACCCATCTATAGCCATTGGACATGGTGTGTATAACCATTCATGAGCTGTTGAAGATATTGACGAAAGGCATAAAATTCTTACTCGGCACTTAGACTCCCCCGAGTTCTCCAGCAATCTCAAGCTGCTTAATCACTGTAGTATGCAGTCCCTTTGATAATAGCACAAATAACAAAACATCATACCAATAAAAGGATCAAGAGGTGTAGATGATTGCAGAAAATATAGAGGCATGCCCTCCTTGTCCAAGTCTTTTCAAGTCAAATTCAATGGGCTGAATCCTATCCTAGGATTCCATAAGAATTTGCTCCTGCTCCAGTGGTATACAAGCAGGTTTGTTCGTGAGTTCCTCAAATGCCTTTAAAGAAGAAGCCAAGAGGATTTCAGTATTTTACCCAATCTCTTTAGAGAATTGAGATTAGGCATTGCCGCTCGGACAGGACTTTGCGAGTTTATCTGGTAATTACTGCTAGAAAATGTACCCAAAGTTTGGGTTAGAACTTAGAGTTAAATGGTACTACTGGTTGGCTTTCCGTCAATCTTCCTCCATGTTCCCTTCCCATTGCCTTTTCATTGGTTTAGTAGTGATTCTGCTTCTCCATTTCCTCAGTAATTTATTCAAGCCCCAACTGACTGCCAGGATTTCCTGCTTTGTAGCTCAAATTATAGTTAGGATCAGCAAACAATAATTTTCAACTTTAACTAGTAGTTTTTACCCAAAAATAAATGCATATATTAGTTAGCTTGTTCAAGTTGAACAAACTTCAGTAATATCACAAATGTTTAGACTTAAATTCTAACTGATTAACCTCACCTGGATGCTGTCGTGTTGAATTGAATAGTTCATACTTTAACTTCAGAAGGTTTTTGAGTTAATAAGAATTCCTCTTGTAGCAAAGATGGCTGCTCTGTTGAATAATTCAGTAGTCAGGCAACGATGAAAAGTGCCAGCAGCTCAGCTGGTCCCTTATTGTACTTCTTCCTGTATACTAATATCTCATTTAGAAGTAGATAGCTTTGACAAAGTTGTTATTTTGATAATTTTTATTCTTATAATATAAAATTTAAATAATTGAATTTAATGAATTTTATAAATTAAATTGTGATATTTAATAAATTAATATAATATATTATTTAATTATAAAAAAGTAAGAAGTGTAGCGAGAATAATATTTTCACTTGAAAATTTTATAATTATATGTAAATGAGGTGTTTGTCTATTCGATTTTAGATTGTTTAGAGACTAAATTCCGAGTAGAAAAGTCTAGATAAGTGCAATGATAGGTAAAATTAAGATAAGAGGTGATTTAACTATTTTTAGCGAAAATTGAAACAAAGATTTACTCTATGCGGAATGTTTTATTTTTGTGGAAATTGAGAAATATAAGAATGATTTTTTTTTGTTTTTACAAATGCAACAATGAAGATTTGAATCTTAATCTTCATGTAATACTATGGGAATCTCTCACTACTAATTCACATCTAGTAAATTACAATTTTGCATTTAAAAACTTGAACGGTCACTGTCTCAGTTCAGTGCTCTAATTGAGCTTTTAGTCCATGCTTAATTGGATTATTGCATTCAAAAGCTAAACCGCTACAGCCTTAGCCGTGTTGTTCCATAGAGATACTCGCAGACTCTTATCTAATATTACAAACGGTTGAAATTTCATTTCCAGATTTTTTGCAGATTGGCTGTTACATTACCGAAGGATACAAGACTTTCACTAACAGGAACACATTGTACAGGATTAGACAAATTACCCCAGTACAAATTTCAATCAATAGATAACTGGCTTATTTCAATGGTTCTGGACGATTTATATGCAATGGCCTCAAAAGTTTGCAAGATCATACTATACCGAAGATAAATAAATGGATCACATAAAAAAAGATAAATAAATGGAATATTGAAGAATAATCCACCCAAAACCTGTCTTACGGCACTTATTGACCCCATATAGCATAATCGACATTCCACTACATTCACTGGAGGTCAAACCAAAACAACAGTAAATAACTCAATCTGAAATTGACCCACTGAATAAATATTTCAGACCTCAAATTCAAATTGTATGTGGGTGGTAGTTTTTACAGGAGAATTATATGTGAGAAGACTCCTAACAATATATTCTCAAGGCTAAATCTAGCGTCTGAATCCAAAACTCAACTCTATGACATTTCACGAAACCTAGCAAGTGCTTTCTTATGAATAAGGGTCTTGTAACTGTCTCCTGCCTGCACCTCAAGGCTAGGATCTAACTTCTTCTGCTGACTCCCAAGTCCTGCTCTACTTTCAATGGCTTGTGCCTGGACAGGCTCTATCATTCCACTTCCATCCTTCCCTAGTCCCTGTGCATAAAATTATACAAGAACCAAAAAGAAACAAGAATCCAATATGAAAATGTTAGAATCCTTCTGTAAATGTTTTATAGAAACACAGAGTGCCCAGGGGTGTTCCATCCAAGTCTTTGATATCTAATAAAATGAAGAGAAATCAACAAGAACACATTGTTTGAGTGAGAAGATTCTATAAATTTATAGTATTAGCAGATCTATAAAAAAAAAGAGGAAAAATAAGAGCACTAAAGATCAAGTGGGAATTGCAAATATATGAATAATGATTCATGATTGTGAACAGACCATATATATAAAGCTCTACCAAATACATCAAATACCATAATAAATGGTAGAACTCATTTAGTACAGAGAACGAAATAATACCAAGCCTTCCTGCCATCCCATGTTGCGAAGCATTCGATTGCCAACATTTTTCTCATCAATTGCTTTGTCTGCTGTAATCACCTCGTAGGAATCAAGGTTAGCATCTCCAACCACACGTCCTTCACCAACCCCAGGAGGGAAAGGCATTGGATCACCCTTCCTCAATGCAACATCTCGATCTTCAAAGGGGCATACAGTAAAAACAAAATTTCCTCAAAAGTCAATGCACATATCTAAGATTAGACAGTGACATTTAATAATCATCACTTGTTTTGTACAGACAACTTTAGGAAGCAATATTAAATTCATTATTGGAGCGGAACAAAAGCAGTTAAAACTTAAGTCCTTATTTACTAGCACTCACGCACTAGGACTTGACAGAAGTCGTGCTAAATTACTAATAGTGACATTCACAAAAGTATATGCCTAATTAGGCTTAATTTCTTTCTCCAAAGATGAAAAATAATGATGCAATAGGTCTCTTCTATGTAACCCAAAAATAGAAGAGTAACCCAAAAATAGAAGACTGAGAAATGAAAAATCCACAAATTGAACCTCTATCCCAAAGTTGTCACGCCAATTCTTCACAATTCCCTACCTGTAATCATCAAATAGATACTCCGCTACACGAGGATTTTCAAGAACTAAACAATACATTAAAACATAAACTAGAAAATATCTACTCCAAACCTGAGCAATTTTTTAAATATGAATTGACTCAAAAGACAACCCAAACCAAATTAAGCATACTTACTTGGATCCCCAAGTTCAAGGTCAGCCATATCATCCCCAATCGAAGATGATGAACCATACAAACTTCTCCTCTCAGCAGCACGATCCCGGTAAGTAGTTTGAGACTGCTCCTTGTGTGTTGAAGCACTATGAGGCATTTCTGAAAACCTTCTTCTGCCACTTCCAACAGCCACAGGTGGTGTATATGAGCCCAGGGCAGATGCATCTGTTCTAAAGGGTGCTGCAACAGTCAATGCATCCACATTGGTTGATGATGAACCTGAAGGACATGCAACAGCAGCAGCTGTAGATCCTAGATAAGAAGTATCTGATTTAACAACCCCTCTTCCTGAGCCCCTTATAACCCCCATCAAAGTGCCACCGAGGCTATTGCTAACAGGCCATGGCTGGACATGAGAATCCAAAGCCACTGCCTGAACAATAGACACGGAGGGGATTCCTGGACTGGATGTCATATTCTCCCTTGCAGTCTCAGTTTTGAGCTTATTCTTTGTGGAATGTCCAGAAGAGTAAGGTCTTTCATCACCAGATACAGACAGCTGATTGTCCTCTAGAGCCACACGAGTAGCCTGCCCCTCGTGGCTCCTCTGCTTCCACATTGTCAACACATTATTCATTTTCTTCTTGTTAGCCAGAATACTACTCTTTGAAGCAAGCTTGATCTCCTTCAATTTTTCTTTTTCTTTCTTCTCTGCAGCTATTGCAGCCGTTGCAGCTGCCTGGACTGCATCTGGCAATGAAACCAGCCTCTCAACTGATGTAACAGTAGTAGCTGGCGCAGAAATCACCACCTTTTTGCTGCTGGAACCATCAGATGCCTTGGAAGTTTCAGACTGATCGTTAGGAGCTCTACTCTCATTTTGATCAGTGCAGGGGATGTACTGCTGAGTTTGGTGGTCATATGAATACCAAATCCCATTATTGCCATCATAATAAAGACCTACATATCACCCCAATGTACAAGACACTGAATAAATTAAACTGAGAAAGAAGAAATATTACAATATTTTCAGGGTTGCATAGTCTTCTTGAGGTTGCTCAAAAATAATACTTGAACAAATTTTATATGAGCTACCAAAGCACAATCTCCCAAAATATAACACTACATACTCGTGCCTTCATCCAAGTAGACCTAATTACTTTGCAAAAATTAGAGGAAAAAAATGAACGACAATAAACAGCTTAATAATTGAATCACAAAACTGCATTAATAATTAGTCGTTCAGTATGTTTACCATTAAAAAAGGAAAACTCCAGTATGAATAATTTCTCTATGCACATGCAGAGTAAATTTCCAGAGAGCAGAATTTTCTGGAAACTAATAAACATACCAGTATTCCCATCATAATAAAACCCAGAAGCAGCATCGTAGTAATAACCAGATGCCTCATCCCAAACAAAGCCTGATTGTGGGGCTATTCCATCCTTCTGAACTCCAACTTCTGTGCCAGTATGCTCTTGACCATTTGATTGTCTGTTATCTGGATTGTATTCTTTGGGGGCCCATCCAACAGCATCATACTGAAGAAAAAAAAAGAGCAATAGATGATCTGACAGTATCTACCTTTGATACAGATGTCTTACAAAACACTCCAAGACAAAATTCATAATATACAATAACAGAATGAACCACCTGTTGAGCAAATGTCGCAGCCTCAATAGCAGCAGCTGCCAGACTGCTTGATTGGGAAAGTCCTGATGTTCCTGATCCAGGACCTAAAATACTTTTTGCATATGCCACTCTTAAAATCTGCCCATTCTTCTCAAGGGTTGTTCCATTTGTTGCCTCCAGAGCTTTCGTTGCATCCTCCACCTGAACATAAATTCATTGTCATACCAAGACCCATCAAAATAACTTCCACCAATCAATATTTCTTTGCCAGGCTCTCCTCATCCTCCCCCACCCCCCCTTCAAAAAAAAAAAAAAACAGCTATTGATAGTAACTTACATTTTTCTGACATAAGTCATAGATTACCACAATGTCCCCAGAACCTTTATCCTTAAAGGAATTCATACATACCTATAGCTTCTAAAATTTATTTGAACAAAAAAATTCCAAATTCCTTCCAAAATGGGGATATGCAAAGAATCCACTAGTGAACACCCACAACTTGTTGATATATAAAAGCTATCAGACATGAAGATATTCAATAATCTCATTATGTACAAGAAATACAAACAACTCTGTATATTCCAGAAGAAACTTTCATCAATGATATAAAACATCCTCTTTAACAGAGCAGTGAGAAAATGCAGTCCAAATACATGTCCTTTATTAAATTATGCAACTTAATGATTAATATATTATGCCAATATTAAAATTCTAACAACAGAAAGAAAAGAGCATCCAAATAAGCAAAATGAATAACTTAATTATTGATCATCAGAAGAACATACAGAATAGAAATGTACAAATGCAAATCCCCTCGAGACATGAGTAAACTTGTCTCTCACAAGACGCAGATCCTGCAATAAATGGTACTCAGCACATAATTAGTGTACAAGAAACAAGAACATTTCCTCTCTGCCACATATGAAAATACACAATTTTCTCAAGCAATTTGGCCATGATACCTTGATTGGAGAATGTTTGGAAAACTCATAACGCAGCATTTCCTCATCAGCATTTTCATCCAATCCACGAACAACCAAAACGTGTGTTGGACCTGATTACTTATGAACTCAGCTAATTGCTGAACATAAACAGATAAAATCACATCAATGTTGGATAAAAATGTTGAACTGACCTGCCTCCAATCCTTTCTTCCCCAACACTGTTGGATTTGATAATGTAATATCAGCTGCAGGAGCATCCTCAGTACGTGGCTCATTACACTGCAAGAACAATAAGAAAGTATTGCACCAATTCAAAATATATGTATCAGCGACAAGCTTTAAAACAGCAAAATAACATACAGGATAACTGTGTGTGGGCAATAGAGACACAGAAAGACAAATTCAAAAATAGCAATGCATGCAAACAAAAGTAGGGGAAACTATAAACCTGGTAACAGGATGTACGCCGTGCAAAATTGATGTATCCACATACAGTGCACATCCAATCAGATGGTACTGTTATGCTTTTATGATTATGGCCGCATTTCATAGTTCCCTCTTGACCATAAGACCCACCTGAACCACCAGTTGGCTTACTACTGCAACAAAATACAGCTCATAGTTGCAATACAGAAGAGGAAGGTATTACAACATTTGAACTTAATTTAAAATCTACAGGTAATTAACAGAGCACTCAGAAGTGAAGAAAGTAAATATGCTATAAAAAAAATCAGAAGACAAGTGTCTTAAACTAGAAGGATCTAAAATTTTCTTTCACCACGCAAGTAGAACCAAAAGATACCTGTATTCAAAGAAAAGCTTTCTACCATCCACAACAAGACCATCATCTCCAAGTTTCCCCATCATTGCCTGTGCAGCTCCCTAACCCATAATACTTCTTTCATTATTTCATTCTTGAAACCAAAATACATAGGACCAGAAAGTAAGCATGATAAATACCACAGAAGGAAAATCAATAAATGCAAATCCACGAGAAATGCCAGAATTTCGTTCCTTTATAACACGAACATGACGAAGAGGCCCCCATTCTGCCTGATAATCATTCAAATGTCGATGTTAAAAAAAAAAGAAATCTACAGGAGTAAACCAGCAATACTCAGCCAAACAGTCAAGTAGAACATTACAAGGATCTGGTACAGGTCTTCTTCAGTTGTCTTTTGTGAAAGACCTTTCACAACAACAGTGGCAGATGGAGCCTAGGAAAACAGCATTTACATCAAATCCTCCATCAAATCACATGTTAGAAAATTACCTAATAAAATACAAGGACCATTTGAAACATACCACTGAATAATGCTCACGCTGACGTTTCTCCTCACGATCCCTTCGTTTGTCACTTCTCTCATATCGACTGTCTACATAGCTGTCTTCTCGATAAATTCGGCCATGACTTCGACCTCGAGGGGACCTTGATCTTGGATGATCATCATATCCACGTGATCGAGAACGGGAACGAGAGTGGGAATGGGACCGGGACCGAGAATTTGACCGCTCATGCCTCCTATGCGGACTCAGATCTATTTCCCGACTTGGACATCTTTTATCATGTCCCCAGTCACGGGACTCATGCCGTCTCCAATTGCTATCTTTTCTATTGCTTCTTTCATAATCAGAATCATAACTATGTCGACCATAATCATAATCCCTCTCATGACTATCCTCCCTACGATGATGGGAAACACGAGACCTGTAACCATAGTCATCATATGCATAATCATCACGGTTGTGTCCCGCAAACCTGGCAGGTTTGTCATATCCCCGATCACCATAGTTTTCAACACTGGTGTAGCCATCCTGAAACTTATCAAATTCTTGATATGTGTCAATCTCATGATCTCTAAAAGCATCAATCTGATGACATGAATCAAAATAAGGCCTCTGAAGACGTCTAGATTCCCTTTCAAGTGGATAATCTTCATCACAATCCCTCCGCTTGGATTGACTCCAATGGCCAACTGCAGGTCCTCGCAGTGGATAGGTCTCCCTATCCAAACTGTCATGGTGATAGGCATTTCTTTGGTATATATTATCCCTGGGGTACCTTTCATCTATAAACCTCCTCTCATCGTATGAACTACCAACCCTGGGAAACAAAGAGGGTAAAATGGGAGGGAAGAAAAAATAAAATTTGATATTATACACCCAAAAGACACCTAGTCATTTAAAAAAATGAGAAAATAGGTCTGGTAGCACAATCATACATGAGATACGTACCATCAAAGCATTTAGCATTTCAATTAGGCAACAAAATTCTTATATATTACCGTAGTGATGATGATAAGCAACAGGCAGCACTCACCGAAAATTTGGCTCATGAACCGCACCATAACCCTCAAGATCCTGTGGATTCAAGAGAATAAGCTATGTCAGCAACAAATAATCAATGATGACACGAGGTTAGGCAAATCCAGTCCATAGCCTCACTGCCCCACAGCTTTCTTTCATAATCTCTAAGGATGTGCCTCGTAAAAAATCACATGAACCCTAATAGTTTCTTTGAAATATCATCCCACATAGGTGAATATTTAAGGAGGAAACCACAATTACGCTGTTATTATCCCAGCCTTGATGTAGACCACAGCGACCAGGATCCATTTTTCCCAAGCAATAGCCTCTAGCTTTACCCCTTGCAGAACTCTAAGAAATCGGGAGCAAACTGTCTCAAAACTTCTCCTGTAATATATGCACAAACAAATAGAGTTATCCAGGATGAACTGAGAACCAATAATTCCCACGACTTTGACCTTGGCATCTCCTTTTCATAACTGGAATCCTCAAAAACATAAATCCTTCCCACAAAAAGGAAACCGTCTCCAATCCTCCATAATATAGAAGGAAGCCATGAGCTAATTGACCGGGTGAGGGATATTTACATATATTTATTAATCAATCTATCTCAATAGATTAAAATCTAATCAAAATGCTTGCAAACATCCACAACAGACGAAATGTCAAAGGTGACAGACGCCACAAAACGCAAACGCACATATACTTACCCGATTCTTCGTATCACTGCATACGTTAAAATGTGTCAAGATTATAATAATTTTAAAAAACTGACCGATAAAAAGCCATACTATTTCTGAAAATCGAAGAATAAAGTTAGGATTTTTACCGAAGGTATTTCGGGTTGGATGGAGCGTCGCCTACCAAACTTCAGGCCTCTGCGAAAGAGATCTAGGGTTTGGTTTTGCTCGCACAGACAGACAACACAGAGAGAACGAAAGATATGGCAGACAAAGAAAATGTTAGAGCAGCGAGAGAAATTGGACTTCAGAAGTTGGAACGAGCGAAAAGCCAATTGGACCCCTTCCGGGAGGTGTGGTACTGCCTTGGTGGGAAGCCTGTGACTCTTCCAATATGTTTGAGAAGGAGGTCAATGACCGCAATCACAGACAGGCAAAGCAACGACGGCGATTAAACTTTCAAGGGATTTGGGGGCGGATTGCAAAAGCATAATGAAGTATAAAAGTAGAAAAAATATTTGAAAGATATGATGTGAAGTTGATAATCACTTATGTAACATTATTTAAATGTTTAAATAATTTTTCAAATTTTCTTGATATAAATATAAATTAATGTAAGTTAATTTGTATTTGTATATTATGTTTATAAGTACTTATATAATGAATGTATGATTAAAAATGTATAAAATTATTTATATTTAAAATTATTTAAGAATAATTCTCTTATAATATTAATTTTTGTACAACATTTTTTTGAACTCATAAAATGATTGTAATATACCTCTTCATTAACTTTTTTTAATCTAAACAGTTGTAAAAGAAATAAAAAAGTAGTCAAATTTTAAGTTGACTAATTAAAAATTCTTAAAATATTTCTTAAAAAATAAAATTCTTAAGAAAGTTATTTATAATCCGTAAATTGTTGAAAGGATTAATTACAAGTTGTGTAAACATTAATAAAGGTTCAATAAAATTAATAACAAAATATAATAGGATTATTTGAGGTTTGATCACCTTTTTAAGTTTCTATTACTATTTATATAGAAAGGGGGTACATTATAATATTTTGTGAATTCAAAAAAATTTTGTACAAAAATTAAAAATATAGAAGAGTTATTTACAAATAAGCTTTAATATAGGTGAATTTTATACATTTTAGTCTAAATATATTAAGTGAATATAAAATTTCATAAATGCTTATATATATATATATATATAACTAAACCAGCTTTAAACTCTTATCCATCAAATACTTTTTATCTTTTCAATTTATTAAACCAAAAAATATGATAATAAAAACTGAAACATGCTTTGGTTGAGATGAAGTCTATCTCTATTACAAAGACATATACCTCTGTGCAGTACATTATTCGCATGCTTAGCATAATACCAATGATTGTTATAACATGTCTTAACTACCTCAAGAGAGATTCAATTGAATTGTTATGGTAATTCACTTAGAGCTACCATGACATGTGGTGCTTATCCACATAAATATTATGGCATAGCTTGTGTACCAACACACCACACTAGGCCACTAGTGTACTCGGTGTGTTGCTAGCGGTTACCATAATGTATCTTGATTACCTCAAAAAAGATTTATTTAAGACTGCCATAACACATCTTAGTTATTTTAAAGAAGGTTCACTTGAGCTGCTTTGATATGTCATGCTTATCCATGCAAGTGCTATGACACAGCTAACATGTCAACGTGATGTGACACTTTCTGTTAATGCTATGACTTAACTTATCCATCAACCTACATCATTTTATGCAAGCTTATTTTTCTCTTTTTTACTTGTCTCTTCGTAAAGATGAATTATAAGGTGAGAGTTTATAATTATCAATAAAATTTTATCCAAAAAATCCTGTATAAATGGTTACCTACTTCAATAAGGATTTATTTTTATAAGATTCAAATTTTAACTTATGAATATAGGTTCAAAAAAACTTATTAAAGTACTTAAATAATTTTTATAAATACATTCAAATATTCACAATTTTTAAATACTTTTTCTTTATAAAAATGCTTTATTAAGCTTATACAAATGACATAGATAAATTATATTTAAACAATTTTACAAAATTAAAATTTATGGCATTGATTATATAAATTATTTATTTATATAAATAAAAACATTTATTTAATTAAAAAATTTTATTTTGTTGAGTTAAAAAATATATCAATCTAGTAACAATTAAGAATTAATTTACTTTAAAAAGCTTAAAAAATATGAAATTTTGCCAAAGCTTTTATAAAAATTTATATATTAAAAAACATAAAAGAGATCGAAGTAACTTATTTTAAGTTTTTTTTCCCAAAGGCTCTATTTGAACTTTTTTCTTTTAACAAAACAATTTACAAGGCTTTTTTAAATTTCTCCCCATAAAACTTTTCACGCATGATTATTTACTTTATAGCTGTTGCTCTTCAATATGCTAGGCAAATTACTAAATTAATTCATGTATATATAACATCATATTATATAAGTATATTATTTTTATTTTTTAATTTTGTTTTATATTATTAATATTTATTTTGATAATTTAAGTAAATTTCTCTGAAACTCTCCATGTTTGGAGTTTAGATTTTAAATTTTGAGAGCTTAGGATCTATGATCTAAGATTTTGAGATTTAAAATTTAAAATTTTGAGTTATGAGTTTTGAAATTTAGAAATTTAGGATTTAAGATTTTGGGAATTAGAGATTTATAATTTAGAGTTTAGGATTTACTTAATAATTTTAAAATTGTCACTGTATTTTTAATTTATATTTTTTATTTTTAAAATTTTACACAAAAATACTAAAATCATCTTTTTTATTATTTTTAAAATTTACCTTATTTAAAAAAATATTTTCAATAAAAATATTTTTACTTTTTATAAACAAGCATTTTCACTACTACTTTTTATTTTTATTAAAAATAAAAATAGAAAATAGTCAAAAAAAATGCAGTCTTAACTTGTTGGGCAAGGCTAGAATTACTTCCTATTCAATAAGTTTGAACCTTAATTGGAGAATTAATTTTGACCTATTATTCTCACCGCAAGATTTAGGTTGCTTCTTCATTTGAAAAAAAAAAAAAGAAGCTAAAATGTATTAAATTTTTTTTAATTTTATTAATATGTACATAACTCTATGTACTTTGAAAGGTAAAATTATATTTTTTAAATTATTATTGTATATAATTAACTCATTTTATTGATTTTGTTGTCAATATTTTAAAAATAGTCATAAGGTGTATCCAAAAACGCGTCCATCTGGTCCCACAGTCACAGCCACTACCCACCGTAGGTACTCTGGGTCCGCAATGAACTGGCACTGGCAGCTCTGGGTCCCCAGCGCGCTGGATCCAGCAGGGAAGTGTTGAAGCCTACGGTAACTTGGCTTCGTCTGTGGCCGGCGGTCTTGATGCGATAAGTTGCAGGCAAGTCTTGAATACTGCTGGGAAATACAATTCAGGAAGTAAGTGTTGGCGATCCTACCAAGGACGCAACAAAAGAGGAAGTTTTGTTCAGGTTGTTAAATGGATAACAAGTTCTACGTAATTGGAGGACAAGATGAGCATCAAAATCACCTCCCTTGTGGGGATTCTCAGTATGGGAATAGAGGGACTGTAACAATATTGTGTGCATTTATGGTTATAACTACAACCACAAATATATCAAGCATGGCTTGTTAAAAACTTGATAATGGATTAGACTGTTAAGCTGCAAAGTAGATTGATAAGTTATAATACCATCGGTAAAATTGTACTTAAAAAAGAAAAATGCATACATACTTTTAATTTTAAATTATTTATAAATATATTATATTTATATTTTTTTAAACTTATTAAAACAACATATTACAATAGACTGATCTATTTTAATAATATTATTTTTAATTATAAAATTTAATAAGTACACTCTTAAATTATTTGAAAAATTAAATTACTCTCTCAATTATTAGATATGTTAAGCTCACCTACTCAACTTATGAAAAATTGGATCACATTCCATTAGTTATGTTAATTTTTAGATAACATTAATGAAAAGTACAAGGTAATAAGAGGAAGAACGTATGAAATTTTCTAAATATTTGTCTAAATTAATTTATATTGAAATGATTTGAATATAACACTCTTTCTTCATGGAGCCTTTCTTTATGGAGAGACCACCTTTTTTTTTTTTATGATTTATATCTTTGGAACCAAGAAGAAAGCAACATAAGAGATTTTTTTTATTTAATATTATTCATTAAATAATAAAATAATCAATTATGGTACACTTTTAGTTTTATAAAAATATTTATAAAAATTTCATTACTTAGTTTGAGTATTTACACCAGTGAATCATATGTATATGTATATGTATATATATATGTATAGTAATACTGAAAGTTATATAATTTTTTTTTTTATGATAAAGTTATACAAATTCTTTGTTTACGTATCTGTTGGCGTTGGGCAATTCAATAGCTCTAGACATGGAAAGAAGTACACTTTTGTTTAGAGGCAGACCTTAGAAGGGAAGGGAATTTTTTTTTTTGACAATTTTAATTTTTAAATTTGATATCAGTTAGAATTTAATTTTGGCATCTTTAATAAAAAGAAATTATAGAGTTCTCAAAACTAATCTATAAAATTTACATCAAAAGCATAAATATATGTATATATATTTTGAAATAGTAAATTTATAATAATATAATTTATATTATATATTTAATTCAAAATTTAAAAATAGTTTATAAAATTGACAAACTGAAAAAAATGAATGGAAGCAATACAAATATATTTTTTTTCACTTTTCATGTATATAAACTTATTGCTTCAAACTATCATGTGTATTATTTTCTTTGTTTCATCATAAATAATATCACTTTTCTTTTTTTACTTTAATAATATAAATTCTTCCACAACATAAATTTTCAATTTTTCAGTTTAATTACAAACTATGTCTCCTCACTTCTTATATTTTCTTATATATTTATAATTTTCTATAAATAATTATCTATCAAGTGACGCCACACAAGATAGATTCTTAAAAATCTAAATTTTTAAATTATCTTATTTATTAAATATAATTTATCATTTTGCTATAGCTGTTTGATCAAAATAAAAGTAAATTTATTATTTATTAAAATAATTTATATAAATATCTGTAACATAATTAGTTTTAAATTTAAAAATTTAAAAATAAATATGAGTAAACAGAAACTCTTTATTAAAAAAAAAAGCTATTAAACGCATACCATGTCATTAATTTTTTTTTTTGAAAAAAACCTATAAAGAAGCACAATAAAGATCTCTGCTGGGTGGCGCTGACAGGAGGACGGTGAGGGAGTTTGCGCGTAGTCTCGCTGTCACCCACTTATCCTATTGAAGATCGTGTCTGTCATCTATTACAAAATATAGTTTAGTTGTTAATTGAGCGTATACCTCCTTACCTGTCCGTATTTCTTCATTTATTTATTTGTTTGGCGTGAAGCTTTTTTGCGACATTTGGGAGTTAAGAGTAAGAGGGGTTGGCTGTGGATCTATCCCCTCTGCCGTCTAGCTCGAGATATAACACCAAAGTGAATGATATAATGGCGTTTAATCAGCGTTTCTGGATTTCTTCTGCCGTTCTACTCATCATGGCTTTCTCAGTTCACTCTTTTCCTGGAACTTTTCTTTCCGGTATGTTTCAGTTGCCAACTTGTGTTTAGCTTGAAGGATCTGAAACTATCATTTCTGATCTCGCTTTTGATATATTAAATAATTTAAAATTTCATTTTTTAAATGTTTGGCTGCGTTATTGCAGATAGTATTTTCGATTCTCAGCTGCATACCGGCCGGAATCTTCTTCAGGCTAAAAAAGGTTGATAATTCTTACAATATTTTTTTTGCCTATACGTTTCTTCTGCGATTTGATGTTCTTGTTTTGATCTACTAATATTTTTGCTTCTTTTTAAGAAAAATTAATGTTTTATACCTAATTTATCTGTAATTGCATATATATATATATATATATATATTATTTTGCTTGTAATTATTGTAGCAATGTTTGTCTTGGCTATGTCATTTTGATAATAAAATAAACAATTCATCGTTCCTAAGTAAAAGAAGATGGGAAACATAGAAAGATCATATTGGATACAGTTACAGATATCTGGTCAGGAAACGCATTTTACTAATTTATTCGTGTAACTAGGAGTCCAGTTCGTCACTCATAGTGATGAATGCAAAGAATTCGGGAAACGAGTTTGCTATGAGAATAGATAAAAATACTAATCTTGGTTCAATCGAGCAAAAAAAAAAGTCTTTTTGACAAGGGAATGAGGAATCGACTTGTACATACTCTGGCAATAGCTATGGACTAATTAGAAACATTAATGGAGGAGTGCTGGCCGGCAACACTTTCCAAAGCATGTATTTTACCTTTGTTGTATAAATATTGATCTTTTTTCCCCAATTTATTGTAATTGTTGAATTATTTCTTTTCTGCTGTACTATAACTTGTATTATGTACAAAAGGTGATGATGCATTATAGTATTGGAAGTCATGGAATAGCATTATAACTGTTGAGTTGACTTAGTTCATGTAAATCATGGATTAACGGTTCATGATACCATACACCAATCTATTAATACTCTTACCTATGTAAAACACAGAAGTCCTGTGAAGAACTATGCGCATTAGTTCATCTTATTCAGTCTAGCAGCTGTCTGTTATTGATTTTTGGTCACTTAGTGGGATATGTTGGTTATGCATTCTTTAGTACTGGCACTTATAATTCGGTAGTTGATGTTGAGTGGCATGTATTAGCTGTACAGAAGCGGTTCTCTCATGTGACATTCTGAACTTGTATATATACTAAAAGAGAATAGAATTGCTACCACGGTTATCAAGATTGTGATTCAGCTCATAAGATTGCACTATCATATGTGCAGCAGCAACCTTAGTGATCTAAAACACTAGTGCTAACTCAGAAACTTAGGGTTGGACTGAGATTGCAATCTTACTTGTGAAATTTGTAGGATTGTATGATCCATCTCGATCGAACACAAGCTGTTTCAGCAGTTTTGTTTCTCTCCTTAAGGGGTCTGATTTATTTTCGGCAGGTTGAGGAATTAAAGTAAACTTATACCAGCCCAAAGCCAATTATTTTCCCCTCAGCAAAACCACTTTCTTTTCAAACCCTGTCAGAACCAATTCAACCCAGCTCTTCTCCTCAATTTCAATTCGGGGCTGCACTTCACAGCCCATCTCACCCTCTTCTCACTAGAGGCTGCCAGTAGGAGCGGTTTGTCTACAGAGAATCACAGCCTCAGATTTTATCACTCCAGAATGGTTAGCTCTTGTATTCTTGGTCTGATACTCAGTAATCTGTATGTGTGTCCCTACTGTTAGTGAGCAATTTGATGTACAGAGCTTGATTAAGCCTGTTTAGTGGTTACTGGTATCACTATATATGTAACTCTCTGTTAATGGTAATTTGGATGACTTCTTTATTTGTAGTCTTTTAGAGTTTATATACGTATACATATATATTTAAAATTTCTTTTCAATTAAAGGTAGGATCTTCTAAACCTCGGTTTGATTCCATGATCTTTGATACTTGGACCCCATTCAATCTTAGGTCAGATCTATGTTCTCGACAACCTTGGTAGCTAAAATCAGACTGATCAAATGCAGAAGGTAAGTCACTCATGTAGTGACCACTTTTGCCTTGATTGGACCATGTTTCTATCAAGTTTCGTTCTGGGTTGCCTCATATAAACACTTAATCATAAATAGCCTTAGATCTTGTTTTGCATCTCCACATTTTCCAAATATTGGTTACTCTTTGATAGGGTTGCAATGGCTACGACATAGTGGAGCAAGTTTACATTCTCTTTTATCTTTATGAAACTGCCGTTTAAAATACTGATGTTGATCAATTCATAATAATGGCACTGACAATTTTGCATTTACCTTACATCTGCAGGTTGTTCTGTAAATTTTGAGTTTTTAAACTACACAATAATCATAAGCAAATGCAAAGGACCTCAGTATCCAGCCAATATATGTTGTACAGTATTCAAAGAATTTGCCTGCCCATATGCGGATGTGATAAATGATTTAACCACTGATTGTGCTTCAACTATGTTCAGCTACATAAATCTCTACGGGAAATACCCTCCTGGCCTTTTCGCTAATGAGTGTCGTGAAGGGAAGGAAGGTCTTGCCTGCCCTGCATCCGCACCATCAATATCTGCCAATGATACAGGAAGTGAGATCATCCATTATCCATCTCTATTGCTGATTCTCACAGCTGGCTTCTTAATCTTGTTATTTCAGTAGTGTGAATGCCCAAACTATGATTCTTTTCTTGCACTACATTGTGGTTGTATAATCTGTGACAAATTTTTAATAGATAAGTTCCTCTCTACCATTTGTATCACCATGATTCTGTTGGAGGAGAAAATCTTAGCATATTCATTGATCAGTTGCTCACCATTTGGTTTTAACTGCTCAATGTAGTTTAAGTCTTTGTATTGAGTGTTGGCTGCTAGTGGCTTGGAACTTGTATACGCTGCAGAGAGATTTTATTTATAATGGATTCTCTTAGTATTATTGCCTGAGAAATTCGTTTGTGCATGTAAGGAGTAATAGAAGAAGCTTGTAAGGGCCAAAATTAAAAAGAAAATAAAAAAAAAAACTAGTATGTAGTACGGGGTGATCTTTGCAGTCACTAAAAAATATGGATTTTCGCCTCGTTAGCGCAAAGCGAAGAATGCATCCAGTTGTAGAAAAATACAATTACTTGTGCGATGTGGGCCTAAGAAAAAGGCTCCACTTTCATGTCATTTCATATCGTGCTTGGATATCGTGTGTGTGGATAGGAATGCTTCCTACTTTACCAGACAAGGGTATGCATCTGAGTCACCGGCTTCGGCTTCTGTATTTTCTGGGTCCTTTGATTGTCATGACATGGCTGCTTTTCCTAATCATTCATTCTTCCTCGACCCGAAGAATTTAACAATAAGGGGTGACCAGAGGATACCTGCCACTGTACTGTTACTTCAAATGAGCCACAGCGTGGAGGAAGTAAGACAGTTACACGCCCAATTTGTCGTAACGGGGCTCCTTGGCCGTCCTCTGAATGCTGGAAGGCTCCTCGAGTCGTACGTTAAAATTTCTCAGGTCGACTACGCTATATCGGTTTTCGAAAGAATACCCTTCCCAGATATTTTTGCCTACAACACCATTGTAAGAGGCCTAACTTTGCGTAAGCGCCCATATGCTGCGCTGTTGCTTTACAACACACTGTTACAGGAGGGCCAAATGCCAGATTGTTATACATACACATTTGTACTTAAAGCATGTTCCCATCTGGAAGCGCTATCTGAAGGTGAACAAGTGCATTGCCAGATAATTAAGGCGGGAATGGCGCCTGCTACTCACATCAATAGCTCGCTAATACACCTGTACACAACTGTAAATAGAATTGCTTGCGCAGAGCGTGTTCTCGCAGAATTCTCAGAAGAGGAAATACCTGCTCTGAACTCGATGGTCTCTGGGTATTTAAGGCAGGGTCACGTTGAGAAAGCTAGGCAAGTGTTCGATAATATGGCAACAAGAGATGTTGCGTCTTGGAATGCAATGATATCCGGGTACACAAAGAACGGTCTGTATGCCAAGGCGTTAGAGGTCTTTCAAGAAATGATGGCATCCAAAGTTCCTGTTTCTCCTGATGAATCAACAATTGTGAGCTCCTTATCTGCCTGTGCTCAACTGGGAACACTAGATCAGGGAAGATGGATACATGCATATCTGAACAAAAAGGGGGTAAAGGTTAATAACACCCTAGGTGCTGCTCTTATAGACATGTATGCAAGGTGTGGCTGCATTGATTGTGGCAATCACGTCTTTGAAAATTTGCCTCAAAGAGACATTGTGACTTGGGGAGTCATTATAGCCGGTTTTGCCATGCATGGGCAAGTCCAAAAATGTTTTGAACTGTTCCATGAGATGGTGGTTGGGGGAACTCGTCCAAATGAAGTAATCTATGTATCAATTTTATCTGCTTGTTCCCATGCGCGACATGTTGAAATGGGATATCACTACTTTAATGAAATGGTTGGTGATTTTAGAATCAAACCTTCAATAGAACATTATGGATGCATGGTGGACCTCCTAGGCCGTGCTGGAAAATTGGAAGAGGCTGAAGGCCTTATACGATCAATGCCGGAAAAGCCTAATTCGGTTATATGGGGCACATTCCTAAATGCTTGTAGAATGTACAGCGACGCAAGGAGAGGGAATTGGGCATTGAGTCACCTAATGGGTCTTGACCCAAACGCTGGTGACCGGTATAAATTAGCAGCGCTCATGTTTGCTAGCGCTGGAGATGAAGAAGATGCGTACAAGATGAGGAAGTTAATAGTGGAAAATTACTTAAAAACTACGAGTGGAATAAGCTCCGTTGAAGTAGAAGGTGAGTTACACAAGTTTGTGGCAGGGGACACTGTTCATAATGATGTTAGAGAGATCTACGGCGTATTGGAAGGGTGGACATATTAGTATATTAAAAGTTGAGATGGCGGTAGGACAAATGCGGAACACTGATTAACTGAAGGTTTCCGTTTTAGTTCAAAATCTTGCACTTGTTATGTAGTATTATGATTAATTTAAAGAAATTTTAAGATTTGTACCCAATTCCTTAGCGCACATGAAATATAGACGTATCAAATCATTTTCTAATTATTTGCCCCAAGAAAAGAAAGATTGACAAAGTGCAGTTTCAATGTGTTCTTTTGGGGCAACAAATTTACCTGAGGGCTACAAAGTAAAAACATCTCGTATGAACCATATGATCCTGCTTGGAACCCTACACGATGTGAATAAAAAATTGGTTCAGTACACAAATGGATATGGATCATCACACTTCCCCTTAAGCTGCAGTTTTAGACTCACGTGTATATTAGTATTTGGCAATGGATGTATACAGAATAGAAGCTTAGATTGATCTTTGTCCAACCTCGTTGATTAGATGATCCCCATTTTCAGCTCCTTTCTCGTTTGCATGTGAAAAGACCGCCCTTTTCATTTAAAACGGGAATTATCTACTCAAATATACACTGCACAATTCATTTTGGCATGCACAATATACATACATGTATGTATATAAGGGGGTTGCTACTTTTGCTTATCAGATGAAATAATTTAACAAATATATTGGACATCATTAGTAATTATAAAAAACACAATTGAAGTAAAAGTTTCTTCAACAACTAATAATCAGCCAAAGTGCTAACAAGATTTGATTCAACTGATAAGATTTACAGCACTTCGCTTGCAAAATTTTTTCGAATCCCACTCTCAACAATCTCCCTTAATAGGTAAAAATCTTGAAATGAGATAATCTCTCCTTCCTTAAACTTATGAATTACCCAAAAAAAATAAAAAATAACCAGCTAAACTGTTATACTAAAATCAGAAGAAAACAACAATCGTTTAGAATTTAAGAAATAAATAAACACATAATTTTGCTTTGAAAAAGTTAAGACGTGCATGCACAAGGAACGTAGATACGGGGCAAAAACCGTTCTCCTAGCAATAATGTTTACTTACACAACAACAATCTCTACACAATATAAACAAGTGATATTGTAGCTACATTAAGTTTGAAAGAAATGACTTTTAAGGACAGTTCCTCTGCCCAAAGGAGTGGTAAATTTCTAATTAAGTTGTCATCCTCAATTACGGGGAGGAAGAGGGAGGGGGTTTTAGTTTAATGAACACATTCAAAGTGAACAAACACAGGCAGGTTATCTTCAGTGTTTTTTTCCCCCCGATTCTAACATTCTTAAAAGGTGAACCTTGCCGCAACCAAAAATTAAAAGGCAAAATTCTGGAACTCTATCTTTGTGGATGAAAGACAGCATGGCAGAGAGTTTTGAAATTGAGGTGATTAAAAACATAGGTACTAAATCAATTAGATAATGCATTCCAATCTCATTGCATCATTCAGGATACATCAAATCCCTCAGCTTGTTGGTTTATTCTTAATTCTTCAGTTGCATTGACTATTGACAATTTCTACATATTAAAATTGGCAAACTGAATACTTATTTGAAGTTTCTCATCAGAAATGAAAAGACATGTTATAGATAAATACAAGTACTGTTGCTACATACTATAAGAGAAATTACTTAGTTGGCATTCCTGGCCCCTGGAGAAAGTTATGAATCATACAGATGCTAAAGCGGAATAACTTACAATTTTAAGAAAAGCAAATTCAGATCAAATAATCACCATCCGAGGTTGAGTCTAGACTTCTTAGAGAACTGCTTTTTTGTCATACACCAGGGATCAGGAAAGGTGCTCAACTGTACAAAAGTCAAAATCAGTTGTGAGCAACCTTGATTTTAGAACTCCCATTGTCAGCCTTGCCTAGGCACAGACTTCTGGTCATGAAACTAAAAACCAAGTACACTACAGGTAATTATGAAAATGAGATGAGGCTGTAAGTCAATTCAATTGGGTAGAATTTCTCAAAGAAAACCCGATATGTTAGACCACTTTCAACGTGAAAGGGAATGTGCAATGCAACAAGCCTAATTTCAGTATTAATAATAGAGGTAGTAGTAGGCTCACATTGCCAATAACCTTTGCTCCAAACCATGCAGCGTCTGCACCATATGGGGGAGGCAGGACTCTGATTCCATTGGACACATAAGGAGGAAGCAACGCATAGAGTTCCTTCTCTAGCCTCTCTGAACCAGAAGAATCCCAAAAGCAGAATTAGAACTCATTACTAAAAGTAGCCCATCACCTGGGTGTTTTCTATACTTCAGCGCCATTTCATCTTTCAGCTTGTTTGCAAAAGATGTAAACGTCCAAAAGTAATAAGAATATTTACCTGCTAAACCTGGTAAACATGCAGTTCCCCCTGACAAAATCACAGTCTTGAACCAATCATTGTCACCTGCTAATTCTGCAGAATGGCAGTGATCCACACAAAGAGCTACAGCCTGGTGCAAACCCATAGCTTGCCTGTAACAATAAGTACAAGATAAATTAGCCAACCAATCAAAGAAAATATGAAACAAGCTGACCAGGAGGCAAGTAGGCAATGAGACTGCACAGTGAACCATAAGTCATTTCAAGAAAGACAAGCAACACATAGGGGTTAGGGTTGCAGCATTTCCTGTCACTTTTGAATAAAGTGAGTTTCATGGGAGTTCCACATTACTAGCCCCTAACACACTCTGTATATTGCTTTAATCAAATTCCCTCTCCTCTCATATTTTCTCTTCACATGGTACCTTCAATCAAAGTAAATTTTATATACTACCCTAATTACTAAAGTCATAGTCCACATTCATCATGACTACTTATCCTTTTAATTACAAGAATCATAAAGTGCTATTTTTATAATTAATCTCCATGAGTGTTTCTGACAATTTTATAGATATTAAACAATGATTTGGGCTCATTAGTTGTTGACTTTCACCTGACTAGGATTTTATTCAGTTCAAATTAAAACCTCTATGCCAACTTACTAAATGCAACTTATAAACAGTCACGATGACTGAAGTAACTTAATGGAATGGAATTCTACTGAACATTGAATGGTAGAACCATGATCGGTTTCAACTTTGTGCCATATGAAGATTGACTTCTTTTCTTGAAAAACCTCCTCATACCCATGTAAGAAAAGGATTGTTCCCTTGGTATTTTGCTGTGACATGGAAACAATTTAAATCTTTGAAAGAGGACACTTTCTCTTAGTCTATGTTTAGTTTAACAAACTCCCACAAAGTTGTACGTTTTAGCAATTAAAGGCACACTCTGCAAACTGATTTCTTAAAAAATCACTCTTTCTCCGCTCATTATCTTTTTAATCCATGAAAAGATTAGATTTAGAACTCTCAGAATCATGCTATATGAATTATTTTGGAGGAAAGCAAATTTTCACTGTCAAGACTAAGTTCAACCAAATGTCAAATTTCATGCAGGGAACTGAGTTAAAAGAAGCTTTCTTTATCATATTCACATTTCACATGATAGCAATATCTGTGTGTAACCAAACCTCCTTCCTCTTTTCTCACCGTAAGATGAAGGATGGAATCAGGTGTTTAAAACCTACTTTTTGTGTTTGTATGACAAATTTTTTCTTTTCTTTTCTTTTTAAAAATTTTTGGAGAGGGTATGGTTTAATTATGAATACCAAATTTCACAGCTAAAATGCCAAGGGTAAGACCTTGGTTCATTCATATGGAGTATACAAAAGAAAGAACAATAAATGCAATTTAATTTTCAACTGATTCAGATGCAACACTCTATCAGTGCAACAAATTTGGTGATAATGTGGCATGCTCATTCAAGGATAGAGCCTCAATCATTGTAAAACTGAACTTACATCTCTGAAGAAGATATGCATATTCAATGCATTGTAAATATAATGAGAGAAGTACAAAAGCTTACACCCCAGCAAGACGAGGCTGAAACAAGATCTCTCCAGTTTGAAACCGCTCTTTTGAAAGAGTAAACCATCCTTCTCCTGCCGTTTCAAATGATGCTTGTGTATCTTTCAATAGTTCAGCTTCATAATCAAGTGCAACATAGCATAGGTTCTGTTGTGATGTACCAAAAAAGCATCAGACAACTTCAGTGAGATTATTTTGCAGGAAAAGCATTCTGAGCTGAAATATCAATCATTGCCATTTGCCACCACACTCCCTTACAAAATGAAAAATTGGGAAAGAGGCAAAAACACAAGCAAAAATTTATGGAAGAAACTTGAAGGTCACGTTTAATGTTCCCGCAGGCCACAGTTCATTTAGATGAGTCTCATCTACCATAGGTAAACCCACTTGCCTGACAGTTTTACATGTTTCATTTACCCAATCAATTATAATGTACTTCACAGCAGAGAGATGTCAGAAATCTATCACTTTGCCAATGGCACGGGACTCTTGTAATGTCCAATATTTGAAAATCCAAGTTAATCTGACTAAATAGAGCTTAGAAGAAAGCGGATATTGTGAATCCATTGAGATATTTAATGCATACAATTAGGCCACCTGTCAACCAGAACAAATATACACAACTACATTTTAATAAAAGGGAAGTATCTACTCCTCTTCTCCCGGTTGCAACATAGTACCAGACTACCTAATTGATATGCATGGGTCAAATCTCAAGTTATCCAGGCAACAAAGAAGAATAATAAATACCTCTTTCAGTGTGCGGACCGTGTACAAAGATTCAAAACTTATGTTGTTCTGTTGCATCAACTCCCTAAGGAATCCTGTAAGTTTCAATGCACCCACTCCCACAACTTCCACACCCACCTTGCGCATCACTTTTCCATATAAAACTGTAAAAAGATGATGCAGGAGACTACATTTAGACCGAGAACAAAACAAAACTGAATAACTAAGCAATATTCTTTTTGGGGGTTTTATTTCTTGGTAGTGACAAACAGAGATTAAGCATTAATTCTGAAAACAATATAAAAATTCATACATGAAAAGCACAAGAAAGAGAGCATTAATAACCATTAATCCCCGCTTAAACAGCATACTGCTAGGTACTTTATAAGAAATTTACAATTATGCATATATTAAGAATTATATTAAAAGAAAGCAAATAAGAAACCAAAAGAAAACTGTGGAGCATACTTGGGACTATAGATGTGACCTGAAATCCTATATTAACAGCTATCCCAGATGTTCTTTTTGCTGCATACAGAGCTAAAGTTGCCTACATTTACAAAAAAGAAAAATAAGAAAGTTCAGTGAATTTAGGCATAACAACAACACCACCAAAAAGCAAGTGGTTGAAAGCAGTAACACACCCAACTTGCATCTTCGATTGTGAAAAAGGCAAATACAATTATATTCATGTACAAAACTAACAAAATTATGCCCTGAGCAATATTAAGGTTCTTCATGCCTATGTCTACGTTCTTAACAAGACAAAGAACAAGTCAGCATACTCCACTTAATCCGGTGTTTTCTCATTCTCACCTCCAAACTAAAAACTTCAATAAAATTACCATGTACACAGAGTATGACAATGGTCAAATTGTAACCAACTACTGAGTCAATAGCAGAAAAAAAAGAATTCAAGATCTAATTAATGTATAAAGTATAAGTAATCTCCAAATTTCTACTCTTCTGCAATTATGCTTCTTACAGCCATTTTAATCCAGAAAATTAAATTAATAAAATCCTACAGACATGTACATTCAACCAAAAAACATTAAAGCCTGTATTCCAAGAGATAATTCAGTTAAACGCATCACAATTGCCAAGCTCAGGAGCTCAGCAAAGAATTTAGGGTTTAGGCCATATTTTACCAAACTCCCTTCAGCTTTACCATGAGCAGACAATCCCCTCATACTCCAAAACATAGCTATGTTCCTAAAAACATCACACATGGTGTGTATGACCGTTCATGCTAGATCATCTGTCAAATTGATGACAGAGATGTGACGTGTTTCATAAGCGCCACACCCTCCACTTCTTTTGTCTTACATCCACTCTGTCAATTCTTCTTAGTGATTAAGAAGGAAAACAAGACCAGTATGCATTTTCCATCATGACACGAAGCACCCATTCCAAACCTCGCAATTCTTCAAGACCCAAAACTTCAAAGCCTTTGGTTCCCATCGAAGCGCCGGGTTTCTCCCAAGCTCCATTTATTATACCTTGTCATGGTTCCTTTTTGAATCAAGATTCCAGTTCCAACAATGGACTCTCGAAAACAAAGGGTCTTGAAATTTGGTGCGGATATTTCTATAATGTTCTAGAGGTTTTCCTATCACAAAAGCTTGCCAATTTGGTCCACTATGTGCTTCACCCAGAAAGATGCCTGCTTCAGCCCCTAGGTTTCCATGAACAGATAAAAAAACAAGATCTTTGTACTAATCATGAGTATAATTCAAACATGTTCAGATAAATCAAAGACAAGTTGCAGAGGAGACCATCTTAGAGTTGACCATCAAATTACCAAGTCTATGACCTCAAAATTACTCAATCATTCATAACCTGCTAAAAGTACCTTCCTAGAGTCAATGCCCCATCCTAAAACTCAAATTAGTGGGCAATAACCACATCTCCAAATTCCAATGAAAACTTCTTCATATGTAATATATCACATATGGAAAATTCATCTCCAGTGAATAAGGAATTTACCAAAAAAGATGAATAACTTCACCCATGTCAATCACTTCCACATATCCAAAATTCTCCATCAATGAATACAAATATCCAAAATCATTTTCATGGCATCAATTGCTGCTGAAAATATTGAAAGTAAGGGTGGGAAGTAGGCTGCTCGGTTTTGCTCCGGCTAACCTTGGGTCCCTTGGCTTTGATTTCATCTAATTGATTCTCTAACCCAAAAAAAAGCCACGGTGATTTGGGTAGTGGTCAGGTCTATACTCTTCAATTAATGGCATGATAGAGAGGGAGATTGATCATCAATTGGTGGAGGAAAGAAGGGCTGGAGAAAATTGGGGATTGGCCTCATGTGGATATCGGTCTTGCTGTTTGACATGAAGAAGATGAATCTCTCTATTAAATCAAACGTAAACTTTTGCCCTTACACTTATTTGATAGAGCTTTTAACTGAAGAAGCTATTTAAACCATTATAAGAGTCTGTCGGATACATCATACAGTGCTGCAATTTAAAGGATGTGCAGGTTATCTGCAAATGAGGTGAAGTTGAAGGAGGTTATATATAATTTAGCCTAGATTTTTGGAGCAAATATTTGAGAGCGATAAAATTATTCATGTCTAAGGTAAATAATTGGACATGCTTTCACATATGGAGTGACAGCCATATTTCTGAAAAATTTTCAATTATTACTATTTTAATCCCTATAGTTTCAACCCGAATTCAAATGGTTCCCTATACTGCAAAAGCTTGTAATCAAAACCTTATAGTTTAAAATCCCTTCTGTACAGTATACTTTCAGTGCTTTAGCTAGGCGACCTTAAATCTCTCAGGTTAGTCTCTACTACCGTATACATTCACAACCTCCAAGTTCCAAAAGTTTTCCAGCATGATAACAAGTGACAACCCAACACTGTAGTCCTATCCTTCTTCCACCTTCTGCTCTTGAGTAGTTGAGCATCCAGAAAAGAACCTTAGCTTCCAATTTAATTACACTATAGCAACAGTATTTTTCACCACATAATATCATAAGCAAAAATTAAATTCCTTCTTGCACAGTTTTAAATGTAAACAGACTTCGGAAATCCTCTCTCTACTACAAGCTGCAATGTTATAGACAATCACAGACCCAGATACAAGAACTGTTTGTTGACAACACAGTAAGCTTTGTCAAATTTCATGAACATGAATTAAACCATGACCTTGTATAACATCTGATCCTAATTGGAGTAAAAAACGGGCACAGGATAGCTAGGGTATACTGACCACAACGACATTAAGCAACAATCAGAAATACCAAACAGTTAAAAATTATGGACAGGTGGAGATAAACAGCAGAGTACATGAACATAAATTCAATAAAAAATCTTCAATATGGAGCATTTATCTAAAATTCATAATTAATTCACTACTAGAGACCAAGAGATTAAGATAAAAATCTGAAGAGAACAGAAATCTAGGTTCCCTTTATTTGAAGGGTGGAAAGATAAAGAAGATAACAGTAATCGCATATGGTACTTGAAAGAGAAGGTTATAAATGTAAGATGTTAAACAGGTGCAAATACTTAAATCTTTTAAAGTCGTTTCAATCATCTGAGAAGTTAGAAAAAGAATGACATGAATTGGTAGTGGAAGTCAATACATATTTCCAGTTTGATTTATCTTCATAGTACTAGGTAAACAGGTAACTAAAAGTTAGCTAGGGTTCTTTTTTCCTTTAAAAGAGGATTACCTGGTTGATGGCACAAACAGCTGGAACATTCATGCCAAACAAGGCAGCATAAATTGCTTCTTTAAGTTGCCGTCTGGATGCTTTGGCAGATTCAGTGTCTGTGGTGATGGTAGAGATTAAAATTGAATGGGT
The DNA here is from genome assembly GCA_037013595.1 of Dicorynia guianensis. Classification (NCBI taxonomy): domain Eukaryota; kingdom Viridiplantae; phylum Streptophyta; class Magnoliopsida; order Fabales; family Fabaceae; genus Dicorynia; species Dicorynia guianensis. Next base: position 43,440,394 of record JASUAB010000002.1, read on the forward strand.
TGAGAAAAATATAATACAAGAAAAATTTTCAATAATTTATGTTTCATATACATGAATAACGCAGGTATGGAAAACATCTTACAAGAAATCACAGCTCAAGTGAAACCTGGAGACTAATAAATTAAATTTTCTCCTCCAAGTTCCAATTGGACATAAGCATTAGACAAGCAGAGCTAAAACATAAAAGTGAATATATGGTATATTTTCATTTATATGGGTAAATATAAACCATTACCACATTTCAAAAGGACACTTTTGCACATCCTCACAAATACATGTGGGAGCTTATTGCAACATGGTTGAGATTGGGTACTGGGAAAGATACTTAATTTAATTGTCTAACCAAATGGGTTGTTAAGATGATAACCACTGACTCAAACCCCCAAATTCATGGCATGCACAGATGCACTATGGCACATTGATTCATCAAGCCATTTTTAATACTTTTGAAATGTAAGCATCTATAAATTCTAGAAAGTCGCTGACCATCATAATGGCATATTGGTATAGAAATAATAACTGGTTGTGTACTTGGTTTCACCTGCATCCTGAAGAGAAAGGAACCAGTATATTAGGCATGCAAGCAGGTACAACACATTGAATTAGGAAAGCAAAAAAGAAATATTAGGGACTTATAGCTTCATCATGATAACTATAAATGTTCCTCTTCTGATTAATAAGGAAGCTATCATAAAAAACCACCAATTTTTATACAACTTGATTGTTTGGCTATAATGCATATATAGGAAATACATGTGTGAAATAAGTGAAACCGCAAAACCGCAAAGGGTTTACTTATAAAATAATGGATTGCTAACATTAAACTGTTCCACCAACTTGAAGGAAAAATGAGAATGAAAGACCTGCTATAAATAGTTGCAAAAAAATGTCGAAGTCTAGTGTACATTGGAGACTCAATGTTACCGAATTCCTGCATAACAAATTCTTGCTGAGTAAGGGAAAGAAAATTGTAAACACAGAAACATGTGTAAGCAGATATTGTTTTTCAACATTCTTAATTGATGCTGGTTCAAACAACAAAATCATTTACCAAAAAGGTTGCCGATCGTCCTGATGGTCTCGCGTATTTACTCCAACCAAATTTGCAATAGCCAGAACCACCTAAAGGATTTGAAAACTTAAGAAGAGAAGAATGATGATGAATAACAGAAGTGGTTGCAAGACTAACCATCGATTATGACAGAACCAGGAACTTGTGCTCGTTGGCCATATATACGCATGAATGATAAATGGGGCATCGGACCAACAGTGATTCTGTAATTTGGAGGAGTAAATAGATTAAAAAGAAAAATGACTTCCACTTGACACAAGTTTGGGTGTGCGTTGACCCACACCAACCCCCTCAACACCAATTTAGACCGGCGACATCAAAGCGGAGAGGAAAAAGTGGTATACTTACGAAAGAGGATAACCGGACCTCAAATTGGTCTCCGCGAAGAAAACGGAATCCTCCCAATACCCCGGCTGATGGGTCTGAAGGAAGTAAATCCAGAGGCGATTATCGGAGACGAGGGATCTCCATGACTTGCATACTAGGCTCAACTTGGCGGCTTCATTTGGGCCCAGCAGTCTCAGGATTTGCAACAATATGTCGGAAGGAACTTGGTCGAATGCACCCAAAGGTGAATCCGAAGCCACGGAATGTGAGGAGTTAGAAGTTGGGTTCGAACTTGAACGGTTCGCTACCGATCCCCATACTTTTCTCAACAGCATCGCCATGAAATCAATAATTTCAATTTCATCGACTCTTAAGTATCAAATATTATAAACAGCAGTATCGAACATCTAGAGGATGCACTGTTGTGATTGGAGATAGAGGAGTATGGTAGACGCGTTGTACCTGAACGACGAATAACGGCCATTTGCGACTTCACAAAGTAAGAAAGGATATCAACAGAGTGGCACGAGGCCACATTCTATCCGTTGACGGATGCTGGTCCCACTTCTAGTTTCTATTTCTATTTAAAAAAGTATACTTCCAAACTCATATTTACACATTTATACAGAATGTTTTCAGCTGTCCTAGCTGGATTTATTCGATTAATCATTCAATAGTTATAATAAAATAATAAAATAATGGTAATGTTTTTTATTCACATAATTAATAATTATAATAAAATAAATGTGAGAATTTTGTATAAATAATATGAATGTAGGTAGGTTTTTTTTTTTTTTAAATTTTCGTGTCTTCCATAATAAAATATTTTATTAATATCAATCATTAAAATCTTAAATTTTTTTTTACTGCAAATGAAATATTTTAGCTACTCTATTAATTAATGTTATACATTTTTAACTGATTTATTCCGAAGGAAGAAGGCAACAACATTGCAGAATAGAGCTTTCTGTTTGGTCAAGGCATGATACTGTTTTCATTATACCTGCAAGACCGCCACGACATCTTCAACTTCATGTTTCCGGTTTGCAAATTTGAGAAGGGAACAGTGAAAACTTCCCTCCCTGTTTTCGTATTGGTAATCCTTTTCCTTTAAAAAGAATCGCACAAAACCTTCACAAAAGTATTGTGATATTTAAAGATTCAATAATTGTAATAATTTATATTTTTGTGACTCATTTTAAAAAATACTCTATCAGAGATAATCTGGTTAGACCCAATTTTTAAGCCCATTTTCTTTTCTTTTTTACTTTTTTTGTTATATCCTAGAGCTCATTTTCTATGCACTTTATGTAAAACTTGGGTTAGCTGTAATTAATCCTTACCCTGATAATGAAGACTAGATGATTCTAAACCTTAAACATGCAATTGCCCGCCGCCTTCATGTCCCTATAAAATTGACATTACATTCCTCGTGATGTAGCCTAAACTGTGGTTCTTCGTGATAAGCAAGTTCAAGATAAGCTCCCTCATTCTTTCCTAATTTGTCAACCTGTTTTCCTTTGAAAAAAAAAAAAATATTGTCAACTTGTTTCATTATTTTCTCGTGGCTTGAAAGTAATAATACAAGGATCAATATCTACCACTTTTCTTTTGCTCTATTGCATACATGGCTGTCATAAGAATTTATTGCTTTATACGCAGTTAGTCTAGTACATCAGCTTGGCTCTTTGGTGCCCGGAACCATTGATAGGAAATTTGATGGCGGATATGGAGTTACAGCGAATCTAGCTAGGTTCTGACCTGCTGAAAGGTGTACTAATATCATCCTCCTCTCAATGTGCCCCCGAGTTCTTGTTCTGCAGCATGCCTATCTCACAGAATTGGACGAGATCAAGATTGGCTTTACGCGATCCGTCTCGGCCCAAGTCAAACAGGAGTGCTGACAATTTCTCCTTTGCTGAGCATTAATCAGGCCAGCCTAAAGCCTTTGTTCTATGGGCAAGAGACAACCATCAGCAAGAGGATTGGGTTTCTGTGGGGCAATCTCACAAAAGCGGAAAGACAAGTATAGCTGCAACCTTTTTGCCCCCATTTGATGAAGGGTTATTTGGTTTGATTTTGTTTTCTTTTGCATTCTCCGCCCCTTTGTGTAACTTCACATACCAACCTCTCGCATACCAAGTGGTTTATGCTCTTTCATGGTGCGGAAGAATGACCGGCTTATGGCTGGGATGGTTGTACATTTTTTTTACAACAACTTATACAGTTTACTGATTGCTATTACCTGATATTGTAGAAATATATATATATATATTGCTGTTAATTATATAAAAAGAGATAAAAGTTTGAAAATAAAATAATTTGCTTGACACCGTAGGTGCTGTTACTTTTTTGGGCGTGTAGTGGTGCGATGGCGTATATGTGGTGGCCTTAACTTTTTATTTTTTATTTTGTACTGAATGCGAATGGAAATAAGTGAAGGGTGTCCTTTTATGGGATAGGTCAAATAAGTGAAGTGTGTCCTTTTATGGGATAGGTCATAGAAATGAGGAGTTCTGGTAAAAACCGGAATATTTATATGACGCACCGGTTCTAAGACGGTGAAGGCAATTCAAACTTAGCTTGGGTCATTTCATTTGAAATAATAGGAATAGGAATAGGAATAGGATAAAAGACCATGAGACCCGAGCCAAAGCAACGAATGTGCCCAGTGCAATAGTCGATTGAGGGAGGAAGAGATCCCAGGAATTCCATAACCCTGACCTTTTTCCTTTCTTCTTCTTCTTCTTCTTCTACTGCCACTTTGACCTATTCCTTGTTTGGAGGGTTGAGCTCTTGTTCCTCCTTTTCTTCTAGCAACCACTGCAAATTTCTTTCGGATTGCCATTATGGGCGGGAAACTCCGCCATCAAATTCAAAGTGTGGGTTGCATATTATCCGATCTTTAGTTCTTCTTGTCTTGTTTGTTGCAGAGGGAGGTCAATTTCTACAAGAAGAAACCTAAATTGCAAGATTTTCCCTTTAAAGAAGAACACGAAGAGAGAGATCCTCTCGTTTTCTTTCTCTTGGTGGCTAAGCTACCTCATCTTCTTTATTATTTTTATAATCTGAAGAGCCTTTATGCCTGTGAATCAATTCTCTCTGATCAGAAAGATATCATTGGTCTGGTTTTGGTGCTAACAATTCTCTGTCACCATCGCCAAATCCAATTAAGATCAGTTAATTTGGTGTGGAATCTTGGAATTGGATGGAGAAATTAGAGCAAGAGTCATCCGCAGGCGCAGGCGATCAGGAATCTGATCTGGCTACTAGTGGTGAGAGAGACAACCAAGAAGAAGAAGCAGCTGCTTTTGGAAATGCGGGACGAGTATGCGTGAAGGTCAAGTAGGTTGCGGAACCTAATTCGAATAATACCAGAGTGTGCCATGTCTGCAACAAAGGTTTTAGCTTTGGTAAAGCCTAGGGAGGCGATGCAAGTGGAATCTGAAAATGTCTGAATTCTTTTGAGAAACGTTGCCCTAACTCTTTCTTAACTGTATTTTCTGAATCCTCGATGCAAAGAAGGCCTCCCACTAAATAGCTTACTAGCTCAGGCATTTCTAAAGCTTCTTTTAACAGCCCAGCATAACAAACCTATATTGTAATTGCTTCATGGCCAAACATACTAAATCCAAAAGAGGAGGATGGACATCTTTTCAAAAGAAAAAAAAAGAGGAGGATGGACACTTTTAATATGTTAATTTTTTTAAAAGAATAATTTATTTTTTAAAAATTTTTGAATGAGATAAATTTTTTTTATAATTATAGTTATAGTAATTTAGTCTTTTATTTATAATTTTTTTATATGATATATTTTATTAATAGTAACTTAAATTTAATTTTTTTAATTATAATATAATGTGATTGTTATGTAAATTTTTTTTAATTAAAAAAATTATAAAGATACATAAAATTAAAATTTGAGACTTAATAAAAAAATAAATAACTTTACGCCAAAAGATAGATGTTAAAATTTTTATAGCAAACATAAAATTTAGGTAACTACTAACAAACCATAAAATGATGAGAAAAAAAATATGATGAGTGAGGATTAAATTACTCTAATTGTATTTATAAATAGATTAAATTATTTAAATTATATTTATATAGAGACTAAATTATCTTAATTATAATTATAAAAAAATTAAATTTATTTCATTTAAAAGTTAAGAGACTAAATTATTTTTTTGAAAAAGTTAAAAAAACTAAAAGTGGCCTTCCTCCACCCAAAATAACAAAGTAATGGAAACAACAATTAAAACGACACAGCCTAATGACTACCCTTTAAACTACATACAACACTCTTTACACACACCGCAAATGACCTGCATCAATACCCTCCCTTTGAAATGATCCTTGTCCTTAAGGATCAAGAAAGCAATATTGGACCAAGTTGCTAAACCTTCAACCATGATTTCACCCACATGGCTAAGTGTTCCATAAAGAAGGATGAACTATTGAAAAGAGAGATAAGAGTAGATTTGCTGAAGGTCATAGTACTCCCTTCTGGATCATTTTCATCAAAATTGCTCAACCTTTTATCCCTGTCATCTAATGCTGATATATACGTGAGTTCCTTGAAAGCCATCTCAAAGTTAGATGTAAAATTGGATGATCATCTGAAAATCAAGGAGTTTCGATGCAACTACAGGGACAACCTTTCAAAGAAAGCTAGATATTATCAACTCTAATATCCTTGGCCATGTCAATCTTCCAAACTATTGGATCCAAGAAGCATTTTGGCAACAAATGCTATTATAAATAAATTTAATTACCATTAAAATTCCTAAATATAAAAACTCCCCATCTAAACACTCCTTACTTTCCGGCAATGGGACTATCTTTAATGAAACTAAGTCTTTATTCAATTCCTCCACAAATGAAATAGGTCGTCCACCATTTACAAATAGAGAGATAACATACTTGATCATCAAGTTAGCAACTTTAGCAAGCCTGTATTCTAGAAAACCAACCAATTGCATAGCCAAAACTATTTCCAACTGTATCCTATTAATATTAGCAGCTTCCAACTAATACGTGATTTCAACTCGATTAGATTCTCCATCGAATCGCACTGCCTTGTCCATAAACTTCACTAGAATCTCTTGAATCTCCTCAAAGCATTGAGTCTATTCCCTCCTTAGGTATCCATACATCATTGGCTCTTTGTCATCAACCCCATTATTACTACTATCATTATAGCCTTCAATGTCATCTTCAAATTCACCAATTCCTCGGAGGCAAATTTGACCCTTCCATTTCTCAATTCTCTTCTCACACTCTTCAATTGATTATTCAACTCCAAAATGGTCCTCACCAACCCCAGCAGCTCCTTCTTCACCTTTGATGCAAGAAGAATGATTAACATGACAGCCCCAGCAATAAATGCCTGTTTGAACTCTTTAGCTATAGAATAGATTATTACTGTAAGGAAGGCCAATATTGTGAATGGCTAGCCAAGTATAACAGCAATAGCAAAAGCATCACTTGCTGCCACAAGTTTATCAAAAAGGAGTAAACCTAATGCAACAGGGATTGCATACATTGAGAACGAACTTGTGCTAACAAGGAAATAGCCGCTAGTTAAGCACCGAATAGCAAGTGTGAAAGAAGCAAGTTGTTTTCCTTACTTTCTTGAAAGAGGTACCACAAGAATAGTTTCTAAGATAATAAAGAGAGGAGCAAGAAAAAGTCTTACATCATAGAATGCTCTCATTCTCTCCTTAACAAACAACCAGGAAACTGGTTGACCCACTATTTCTTGAAATAAGAGGTATAAATATGATCAAAGAGCAAACTGTGAACTGGGGACATAATTTTCTTGCATTTTTCTACAATCAAAATATTGAATGCCTCAAACACCTAGCCTTCAGAGGCATTCCCACCCACATCCAAAAAATTAGCCAAAGTCCTTACACGCAATTTAATTATATCTATTGTGGCCATTGCTAAACCGACTCTATTCAGCATGCAACCCATTTTCTCCTTTTAACCCAATGCAATTTAAATTGGCCTTTACAACCCCAAACACTATTGCATGTGGCTTACTAGAGAAAACCCCAACATTTGCATCTGAAATTAAAATTTGGGGCATGATGAAACAAATTGATCCAAATGTGTAAAAGGTATTGCGGCGGTGAACAGGAAAGTTTGATATAATTTTAAAGGAGAATTGTTAGAATTGGGGTTTACGGCTTTTGAAGTGGGAAGGGGTTTTCAATTTGAGGGAAGGGAAAACGGAGAAGTAGAGGACCGTGAGAGAGACTGGAAAATTGGATAGTGAGGCCACATATAATTTTGCTATAGACAAAAGTTTTGTCCCCATGTATATTTTCAGAGTATACATTCAACAAAACCCAGTTAGCCAACAAAAGAACATTTCCTCAATTATCAGAAAGGTCTATTGCTTTCAAAAGGTTAATAAAATCAATTTCAAGTAACTCAAATCTAATGAAGTAGTAGAAATTATTCAAACAATATAAATAGTTTTTAACAGCTAGATTAATAGAAATTTAAAATCACCACCATCGTCAGTGTGGACCTTCGTTTCCTTATGTTCCATTCCCAGAATTGGAACTTCAATAGGTGTCTTTGTTTGAGCTCGTCCTGACTATAACTTAGTCAATAAATTATTGCTAATTTAATGTTCGTTTTGTATTTGCTGCTTTTGGTTGATTTTCCATTAATTAATTGGGCAAATAAATTACTTCTGTTAATTTAATGTAACTAGTATAGTGTAAAATGCAAAATGTTGGTATGTCATTGGCTCAAAGTAATGGCATTTTTTGATTGTTTGTTTGATCTTTTATTTAATTTATATAAATTTTTTATTTTACTTCATCTATGTAATTAACTTTACATAGTAAAATAAGGCTTTTGTTATTGTTATTTTTGTAGAGTTTATCTAAATAGCTAATAAAGCGATGCTATGTATAATAATAATCATGTAAAAGTTGTTAGCATTTAATAACAAAGAGACAAGAAGAATATATTTATATTGTTTTGATAGTTAATTAAATGTGTGTTTATCAACTTTTATAATTGAAGAGTATATTGGCCAACTTTTATAATTAAAAGTGTGTGTGCATTTTTTTTCATTATTAAAATACTATTATAATCTATTACTGATTCATTAATCACTTCTATTAAAAATTTTAATCTAACTCAGCTAAACATTAAATAATTAATTATCAGGATATTTAATACCTAGGTTTAAGTTATCTCACTAAGTTAATCTACATGATGGATTAAAATTATTTAAATTAAACACCTTCATGTTTTTGTGATACGAGTCAATTAATGAATAATTGAGTATAAATTATTATAAAATAAAAATAAAAATAAAAAATTACAAATTTAAAATAATTTAATCTATTAATTTTATTATGAATAATTACACATTACACTTAATTCTGTAAAATATATTTTATCCTTTAAAAAAAACTAAATACCTAATTTTAACTTGTTTTGAAGCAATGGTGGGTGAAAGGACAATGACATGAGATTTTTTGGGAAGCAATTTTTATTAATCGTGTTAAAGAAACCATATCAGTTATTGGTAAAAAAGGGCGCCATAACAGCGGCATTCCTTTTTAGCAAATCAAGATCTAAATTATGACCATTTAAAACGAATTCTAACACCCTTGGATGTTCGTTCAGTCGTATGCTTGGCGATAATGGATGGTGAACTGCCTAGCCGGTGTTTGCTCATCCTTCGCTCCAGCGATGTCGGCTTAGTCTGTAATGTGCTTTTTGGAGTGCCATGCTGAATCTAATGGTTTTCAGTTCATGTGTTGTGCACTAACATGCATCAAGTATACACATATCACAGCATCAGCTGTCTTTACCAAATAAAAATCAGAAATTAAAGTTTAAACATCCATCCTTTCCTTTGTTTGCACGAGAGTAAATCAAGCGCTTGATTGGGTTGAAGATAATTAAAAAATTGAAGTAAATTTAAAATCACTTAGAATTTGTTTGATCAGCAATATAGTAGAATGGTTAAAAAAGTGAAATGCAACTGAATTTTTCTGAAGGGCCATGAATTTTGATCTGTCCTCTCATAACACGAAAGTGACGAGAACGTGATCATTTAATTAAATTTTGAGTAAATTATTCTAATTTTTCTCCATTTTACACTTTTTATACAATTTTTTCTATTTTCAAAACATATATTAATCTCCCTTTTATTTTATAAATATACTATACATAAACTCAATTTACTTAAATTAAAAATATCCTTAATTAAGTGATAAAATTTTCTCTTAAAATTAAAAATTTTTTGCATGTGTATCTTTTTATAATTTATAAATTTTTCATAAAATATAAAAAATACTAAAAATATTTGTAATATTATTTTTATATTTTATGTAAAATGTTAAAAAACATATTTTTAATTTTTTTATATTTTATAAAAAATTCATAAATTATAAAAAAAAGGCATCTAAGACAAGATTTGGAAATGATATTAAAAATATAAATTTTAAGATAAAAATTTTATTACTTAATTAATAAAATTATTTTGATAAGTCATACTAAACGTACTACTCAATTAAGAAAATTTTTAACAATTTAAATTTATGTGTAATGCATTTATAAAATATAGGAAAGATTAGTTTAAATTTTAAAAATAGAGGATAATTTGTGTAAAAAAGTATAAAATAGAGCAATAGCTAAAATAATTTACTCTAAATATTTTCTTATTTTTCACCATCCCTACTTCATCAATTATCAAGCATCCTTATCATGTTATTAAAACGCTTCAATTATATGTAATCCTCATCTAAGAATTTCAAAATAGGGAAGCGATATCATAAACAGCCACGTATAAACAACCGTGCCTCTTAATTAGGTCAAAATTATAATAAAAATAAATTACAGCTGTGCAAAAAATTTGATATACGAGAGCAAATGTACACCTCTCTACACAGAGAAGAAGGCTTAAAGTATATTTGATAACATTCAAATATTAGCAAAGAATTTTTTGAGAATGCACAAACGGAACATAATTTTGCAGGATTAGGTGGGTACAGCCACCCCAGAATTGGATGATAACTGTGAAAAAAAAAGCCAAATAACCAAAATTAACAACATGAACTGTATGAAAAAGCAAGAAGTAACCTCACAAACTCTTTTCTGCATCATAAACCTCTCCTCAACTTCCGAAATATCACCAAAATGTTTGTCCAACTCTTTGGCTTGGTTCTTCAGCACAGAAGGCTTATACTCTGCCTCTCCAAGCTTGTTCAGAACCTGTGCTTGCTTCCCAGGAAGTATTTCTTGTTCCTCCAATAGTGTAAGCTGGAAACCTGCCCCAACCTTCAAGTTCTGCATTATCTTTGTAATTGCCAGGTATTCAACCTCAACTTCAATCTTTTGCCTAAAGAGATCCTCAAGTTCTGATTCTACCTCTTTATATTTTTCCTCTGATAAACTTATGGTGCTGCCAGGTTCTTCCTTCGAAAACTTCCCACTTTCCAGGGCAGTTTCAAGTTCAACAATCCTGGAATTCTTTAGTGCAATCATACCTCGTGATTCCTCCAACTTGCTCTCCAGAATATTTATACTTTGTGTCAGACTTATTACCTGAAGTTCCAAGAAACCTGAAGTAGTTTGTCTAATTCCTTCTACACCAGACTGATCAGATAAGAATGATTTAGAGAGTCCTGGATCAACGTCATTGATATCAGCGGCAGCACTAGTACACCTGATTGAGTCATCATTGGGTGAGAGGGGTTCATTCCCGACATCCCCTAATTTCTGAACTTCTGCAGGAGCGCATAGATTGGTTACTACTTATTAGACTTCACAAAAAGCAATCACACATGCCATACTTGATACTTCTATCAAAGGTCATAATACAAAAAGAAAGAACTTTGGCATTAATGGATCAAACATATTTTCCTTCTTCGTAAGCATGTGAATCAATTACTATCAGTAATAACACACCACAAAACCAAAAATAGCTTATAAATAGCATCATATAAGCTGCTTTCATCTTATTTCAGAAAGCTAAAACTTTTAAAATAATGAGCGAGAAGTATAAAATAGCTCATTTGAGTTTAAAATTGATAAATTTTCATAAGCCCATCCAAAGAGGATAAGCCAGTAGAAAGTCACTTAAAGATGTCAATAATCAATTTCCCACGCGATCCTATTGCCAGCTCAAGTTTTGTTCTTAAATGATTTCCTCAGTGAAACAACTTAAAACGGAACCAAGAGAAACCAGCAAATTTGGGATTCATATCATCATTTTAGTAAGTATAGTCATATAACCATGAACTGAAAGCATTTGTGAAAGCATAACCATTGATGGCCACCATCTCACAATATCAGAGTGTTTAGTCCATTGTCAACTTCAACCAGGCATTTAGGATTCCACAGTATCCTGAAGACCTGTATTAGACGCCTGTGCTGGTATACAGGTGAAGGATTACAAAGCCTCTGATCTAATATATATGTCAAACACAGGATCCCTCCAATTGCAAGGGTCTAAGCACTGCCAAAAGGGTTGGGAATCTGATATTCCCAAGTAGAATACTTTACCGTAAATTTCCAATTGAGTCCTTGCTTGTGAAAGATTTCATATCATATAACAAAACATGGGGGTTTTAGATAACCATGTATTGTACACTGTTATACATATGCATCTTATAGCAATGTATTTAAAATACCAGGGAATGGAAGTATCCAACTACAAACATGTCCATCAAGACAAACAACAATGTTGAAAGAGGAAGAAAACAGTGAGAGATCATTGGTGAAAGATATAAGAATATACGGTCATACTAAAACAAATAAAGCATAAATATAGACCACCAAAAAGTGAAAAAGGATTTCTAAAAATAATTTTTTAAAATATGCACGAGATAAGAAATGGGAAGTAGCTGAGCATATCATATATATGTCTAAAATAATCTCTTCCTAGTACCAAGTATATATTACTGTAAAATGAAAAGAATCAATACCCCTATTCCTAATACCAAGGAAGAAGAGACACTATCCATGCAAAGGGATGCTAGGTGTATGAACCAGGAGTTTTCAAGATCCAAAATGTATTATAAGCTTTTGAAAGAATATCAATGCCATTGCACTGCAGGAATTAACTAATGTAAAAATGTAAAACTATTTACCCAACTAGTTCCTAGAGACAGCTTAGATTTCAGTTTCAGATACTATTTATTAAGTTACCAAAGTACTTGGATCTTCTTAATAAAAATAAAATCCAACAGAAGGATTATTTTATTAACCTTCCGCAAGAGTTATTCAGATTTCCACCAACAAAACCTCAGATGTATCAAATGTTCTAGGCTCCAAATAAACTACAAAACATACTTGACACTTGACAGGGAAAATATCAATATATCAATAGCTGTAACAATGTTTAACGTTGGACTCTCTCAAAGTTTGAAAGAAGAAAATGAAGAAAAAAAAAAGAGGCCCCAGAGAAGAAAACAGTTAATTTCCTTGGACAAGCTAGACAGGTAATCATAAAATTCTCTAAGTACCAGAAGCAAGGCATTGAAATGTGAGCTCTCCTGTTTGTTAAAGCACGCCAACATTACATCCCCCCCCCCCCCCCCCTTCCGGCAGGGGAAAAAGAACTTCTGCAGGTGTCCCCTATTTGAAGTTTAAATTCATTTTAGAAAAAAGCCTCCTCATCTGGGCACGGCAACAATATGCCAATTTGGGAAAATAAGATAAGAAAAAAGAATTGGTCATGCAACGGATCGCTCCACAAATCCTGAAAATTATGCTAGGACCAGTGCAGGACACCCCATACTCCCAACCCTAAGCTAGGTGCCAATTATAATAAGGGAAGATGTATGAAGATTTCAACAATCTATACAAGTATGTCTCAAATCTTTCTGCCATAAAATTTTTTTTAAAAAAAAAAAAAAGTAAGCACTTGACCTGAAACAAAGCTGCTTATTCTTCTCATATTTCTTAATAAGAGATTATCTTTATAGCCATATTGGCTTATTATCCTTCCTCACTTACTATTGTAAACAACTTCAATATCATTCACAAAATCCTTATGAATATATTAGCCACATCCAGAAGATATTTATTTGATCTCCCTCTGCTTTCATACGCATTAAAGGGCATCACTAAAATATTACTCTCAATCAAGTTCTCAACTGTACTGGTATACTATTAGAATACCCTCTTGTTGTTCCAATAAGCGCTTTCTGTTGATTTAGAAAATATAGCATTTACCAGCTCTGAGATTAAAATTGCATTTATATGCGACAATTTGGCCAAGCAGAATTGTTGTTGGTACAACATATGTTACAGAAAATTGTTCATGGATTTTGAAATGTGAGGAAACGCCATAGAATAACAGGTATTAACAGATAAGAAGGATTTCACATCACAGCATCTCAATAGCAAAATAACAAGCAGCATAAGAGCAAGGTGGAATTATCAAACTTGTCAGAAAGACAAACCTTCTTGGAGTGCCTCCTGCACAGACTGAAGGCTACGAATAGTCTCAATTAAAGGATCTTCAACTGTTGAAGACTGATTGTTCTCACTTTTTTGTTCCTTAGCACCCCAAGATAAATTTGTAGCCAAATTCTCTTGTAGAACATCTTCATCTTCTCCCACATTTTCATTGCAATAGCCAGCTTGAAATTCCTCAGGACAATGTTCATTAGTGTGAACATCATCACTGTTACCTATATTATAGATATTACTATGTTTTCCATTACTAGCCACTGTAAAGACACCTTGCTTAAAGTTAGAACTTCTTGAATCAGACTCCATACTGGAATGAGAATTCTCTTTCTCCATAATGACTCTTTCACCTCTAGGTTTCTTACTGCTTTCAGTCAGCCCCTTTCCATGCTGACTCCTTTGGGCTGAGTTAGCCACATTCTTTGAGCTCGTACCCCGAATCCGATTTTTCTCCCTCGCATACCCCAATACTGCTGGCAGGCCATACCTTGACTGTGGTGCACTAGCTGTTGTGGAAGACTTGCTGCTCTGATCCTCACTATTATCAGAACCTGTTCCAACAGATAAAGCAGAACGAACAGCATATCTAGAATCTGAACTAGAACCATGGAGTGCAGAGCCATAAATAAATCCAACATCTTTGAATATATTTGAGGATCCAAGTGAGCCCTCACTACTTTGCTTGACAACTTGGGGAAAATGCTGGCTTTTAGTTGAATTGGCAGGAGCAGATAAACCTCGTTTCAATATTTTACTAGAATCTAAGCATGTATGTGGATCCTTGGCAAAATCCCTCTTAATTCTCCTCCACTTCTTCAACCCAAACCCTTTTGTTGCAGGAGGTGAGCTGCTTTGAAGATTTTTGGCTGCCAGATGCACGGGTTCTGCACAAACTACTTCAACAACTTTACCTTTATGATCTGGAGGTGACATGTTGGCTTCAAGATTTCCATCGCAGCCCAACTCAGAGCTGTCATTGGCACAAGAGCCATTATCCTTAGTCCCGTTTTCATCAGCATGGAGCGAATTTTCGGGGTTTACTTCATTTTCTTCTACAGATTCAAGGGCCGAGCATTCACTTTCCAAATCCATAGCAAAATTCAATACACTCTTACACTCCAGGACCAAAATCTAGTCAGATCAAGATAATCGAAATGAGACTTGGCATCATTCCAGCCCGTAGCCAAAAGGTAAAAATCTGGGAATATAGATCATCCACTGTTTAGGTATATGAAATGAATTGTAGTTCAAATAATAAATCAAATGAGAATTCATGAATTTGACGACGAACAAACGTGAATTTAACGAAAGCGATATTTATATATAAAAGTACAACAACTTCAGTTATGGGTAGAATGTTTGAGAAAAGGATCTATGATATGTTACCGGCACGTACCTTTTGCGTAGTTACCTCATAAATTTAGCGCTTGAATTGAACACGGTGATAATAAATAGAAGGACATGGAAACCCTAAATTTCGGATGGATTTGCAGTTTTATATTCATGGAATTATTGGCAAACATAAAATAGTGGTCAATATTTCATAATTTAGTTCGTTTAAGGAAATAGAGAGAATAGGATTTCCAACGTAGAAGAGATTCTGACAAGCCAGGTGAAGACAGAGATGGTGGCCCACCACGCTGAACTTTTTTTCGGAGTTTCAACCAAGTGAAGTAATTGACTTCAGCTTGGACAATAGTTTTAAATTAATTTTATTTTGAACAAGATTAAATATTAAGTAATATCTTTAATTTAGTTTAATTAGATTGATTATGGTTCGAGTTTAATTTAAAATTTTTAATTATATAAATTTTTATCTATAATTTTTTATGAGTTTTCATAAAATATCCAATACATTATAATCTAAAAACAAATGGCAAACTTTATGAGAGATTTTGTTTGTTGTTTACAGTTTTTTTTTTTAATTTTATATAGTTTTATAAGTGATTAAGAATATTGAATTTTTTTAAAAATAGAGATAAATTAATTTATAATTTATAACCCAATTTGTAAGAGTTCTCAAATAAAAAAATGTGTTACATCAATAATCTTTAAATAATAAAAAATATGTGTTATAATTAACGTTTAATTTAATATGTTAATTAGATTTATCTTATTTTTTTTTAAATTTGATATATTTTAATTTCATTACAAATACTAATGAGCTGTTTCTTTTAATGTGATTTCGTTTTCTATTTAAAAAAAATGGCAAACTTGCAGAGAAAATAAATGGCAAACATTATCATACTATACAAATTATCATAATGTTATGTATATTAAATAAATTTTTAATATTAAATGTTAAAAATAATTAAGTAATTTAATTATTTAAAAATTATTAACAAAAGATTCCACACTTGCAATGTAAATTGTTTATACATTTGCAATAATAATTATATGTTTTTACTAATAAACATATTCTATTAACTAATTTTTTATTTTTATGAAAATAAGTATGAAAAACACTCATGTAAGATATATTATTAATAGCATATGTGCTAATTTTTATTTTTATATATTTATTTAAATGTAAAATAATAAAAAAATTATAAAACTTATAAGAATTTATCACTTGCGGGTACTTATCATATTTTAAGAAGAAAAATATTATGTGTACACAATTCTATGCATCATATAAGCAAATGTATAAATAAATTAAAAGAAGAAAGAGAATGAAGGTGTATAAATCAGTCATGACCCAACAGAATGAAGGTGTATAAGAGTGTACATATTTTGTACCTTTAAAAATATATACATAATAAAGTACTTTTCAGAAAAATTGTGCATCTTGAATAAAATCTAACAAAAGCCAAACAAATGGACATAAAGGGCTTTGAGGGAATAATGGTACTCTAATAAATAAGTAAACAAGTTATTTATCAAAGTATATGTCTTGTTTAAATTTGTTTAATTATTAATCAAGTTTTTAATTTTTATTTTAATTCATTTATATAATTTTAAATAAACATAAATAAATACAAACATAATTTATTCAAAAATTATTAATTAATTATTACCCTCATATTCTACACTGTCACTTAATTAACCGGCTTGAGCAATGATCTCCTCATACTTTTTTTCTGCCATTATGATGGTCTCCTTAGGGGACCACAATCTATGCCACCAGCTTGCCTCTTATGATATCCCTTTCTCATTCATAAATTTAAATTTCAAATTGAATATGGTCATATAAAAAATTTGTTATCACAATTACAATTAGGGCATGATTGGTACCTACAATCTTGATAAATTACAAAAAATATGAATGTTGAAATGTTTAATTCTCACGTTTGAAAAAAGATTTGAAAATTAATTTCTAAGAATTTAACTTTCTTAAGAATGAAGAATTTCTTGAAAATTTGATGCCCATATGAGGCTTGATTCTCAACTTATGAAAATGTGAAAACTATTTAAAAAGATTATATTGTCTCATTTAATAAGATAATTTATCTTCTCTTAAACCGTAAAACTCAAAACTCAAAACTCCAAAATCCTAAATTTCAGATTTCAAAACCCTAAGTCTCGAATCCTCAAATCTAAAATTCTTAAACTCAAAACCTTAAATTCTAAAACTATAAACTCAAAACCCTAAATCCTAAATCTCAAACTATCAACCATAAATCTCTAAATGCCAAACTTTGGATCCTAAACTCTATACCCTAAAATCCTAAACTCTAGAACATCAAAACCCTTAACCGCTAACCCCTTAAATCCTAAACTAAAACTAAAACCTTAAACTCCAAACCCAAACCCTTAAACCTTAAACCTTTCTTGAAACCCTAACTCAAAATCTCAAAACCTTAAATTAAACCCTTAAACGCTAACTCTAAATTATAAAATCCTAATTCCTAATCCCAAACTCCAAACCCCAAATCCAAAATCTAAAATCCTAAAGCCCAAAAGCCAAAATTTTAAACCCAAACTCAAATTAATTTTTTTATGTTTAAGGGTATTTTTTGAAAATAGTATAAAATCTTCTAAAATATTAATGTTCACTAAAATATATAAATCTTATATTCTTAAAAATATTCATTGATATTCTTATGATAAAATAAACAAAAAAAATAAACTTTTAAAATTTTTATTCTTAATTATAATATTTTTGAGAATATTATTTAATTTGAAAATCTTAGATCGCAATTACTAAACACACTCTAAGAGAAAACATGAAGATCAAAGTTCAGTCTATATATTTGTAACTAGTATTTGCTACAAATGCTTTTATGAATTTGACTATATTTTAGAAAAATTAATTATTCATAAATAATTAAAATTATGTGACTACACATATGTAGAGATAATTTTAAAGGTATTTCTAATCATTTTAATAAATGGTGACAAGTGTAGGTTTTAGCCATATTAAAAAAATCTAAAACTGTTAGAATTAAACTTTGTTAGTATTAGGCATGTGCATGATAGTAATTAGGCTTATGTTTTTAAAACCCTAATTACAGTATTCACATGCTTAATACTAACAAGTCTATTTCTAACAAAAACAATATTATTTAATTGACAAATTAACATGTTAAATTTTTATCATCATCTTTACTTGTATCCTAATCCAACTTTACAACTCTACAATTTTATTTTTAAGTAAATTACATTAACTTCCCTTGAGGTATTTAATTATGACACTCCACTCCATTCTCACTCAAATATGATACTTCATCCCATTTACTCAAATATTAATTAAAAAAATGTGCCTACTGTTAATAAAATATTCACAAAAAAAATATTAAATTAATATTTTAGTCTCATTTTATTTAAAAATTATACTTTAATTCAGTTAACCATTTTAAATAATTAATATTTTGATAAATTATATTTTTTTAATCAAATAATTATATTTATTACAAGGTATAAATTTAACAATATATATAATTATGAGAAAAAAATTTAATCTAAATACAAAGGCATCTTAAGGTGAGTTTAGATAGTAAAAAATAAGACTAATTATACTCTACATTTTTTTTCTAACTAAACTCACCCCCAAGATACCTCTATATTTGTATTAATTTTTTTTTCATAATTTTATATATTTTTAAATATATACCTTGCAACAAATGTAATTATTTAATTAAAAAATATAATTTATTAAATATTAGTTATTTAAAATAATTAATTAAGTCAAAGTATAATTTTAAGTAAAACTAGAATAAAATTTTATTTAATATTTTTTTATAAATATTCTATTCATATTTAGGATATTCTTTTAATTAATATTTGAGTAAATAAGGTGGAGTGTCATATTTGAATAAGAATGGGGTGGAGTGTTATAATCAAATACTTCAAGGAAGGTTAATATAATTTACTCTTTATTTTTACAATTCTCTACAGATATCCCCATAATCTAATTTAAGTTGACTTTCAAAAAAAAAATTAAGATGAAGTTATAATAATCAAATATTTACATGTTATAATACAAGCATACAATGGATCCTCCTACTTCTCTAAATTGTGTTTTGCACTTTACAATAAAAAGTGCAAGATATCACTATTAATAAAAAAGTATCAGTATAGATTATTATAAAAAAACACAAATAAATAAATAATAATTTATAAATTTAAGATTCTACACTCTTTAGTTTTTTATCAGTTATTATTCTTTTACAATTTTCTTTATAAGTGCACCTTATCTATACCTTAGAAGAGTCATGCACATACCATAATTAGTGTAAATTACTTTTTTGGGACCCAAATTCAGTTGCTTCCAAAGAGAAAGAAACTGAAACCCTTTTTTTATATGCTCCTATTACCTAGCAATAAAGTAATAGTCATGTTTCTTCACCAAAAAAAAAAGAAAAATAGCCATACTTTTTTATTAAAAATAAAATCACATGAAAATAAAAAGAAGTAACTTACCTCTTAAATATTGTATATGTGGAAGGTGACAACGTCCACCCTTTTTAGATTTTAATTAAAAAAAGAAAAGAAACGGATTCAGTCTTCCTTAGCCTTTTATGTTTTAATCCATATTTTTCACATTTCTTTATTACTTCTATAGCTTTTTTATTGAGAGTGAAAGAATTATCTGTGTAAATGCTGGGACTCCAATCATAGGGCTAATCAAATGGATTATGATGTTCTTCACTATTAATTGACACACTTCTTTTTCTTTTTTTCAACTATTGCAAAACTGTTTGACCCACATTATAATCTTAGAAACCTAGTTGCTTATCCCATAAACTATGTGTGATAGGAGCATTATCTCAATGGCTCAACTAATAGATATATATAATACCTATAGAAAAAGATATTACCTTAAGGTGATGTATACACTACTCTTATATGTATTTTCATCATTTACCAAAATGATAACTAGTTTTTTTTTTTTTTTACTCCCAAAAAACACCTTGTGAATTTACTGACACTTTTTTAGTTTTTTTAACGAGAGAGTTTGATTTGAGGTCCCATATATCCACTATTTAACATTTTACATACTCCGGCATTCTTCTCCGTTTTATTTTTTTAAAAGTTCATTCAAATTATACATCTAGAAATAATTCACGGGCACAAAGTATAAACCATTAAATGTGGCACTTCTATATATGGTGTAATTAACGGTTTAATTTTGAGATCAGGTCTATATAATTTGAATGAAATCATGAATTCAGGCTTTTGTGTCATCATGAATTGAAAAAAAAAAAAAACTTTTATTGTATGAGTGTACGTAATTAGTTATTCAAGATCAATTGTTATTAATTAGATGAACAATTTTTTGTTAAAAAAAGTAGTTAATTATTCAAAAAGTATTAGAAAATAGTTATATTTTTTTATAAGAAATTATCAGTAACTAATAATACCCCAAAAAAAAAAAAACTCAATAGCTAAGTATTTATAATGGTGCACCCAATATAGGAGCGTACACCATAGAGACATAGACAGCCTAAAATATATGAACTAAACTAATAATTTGGCAGCTGAACTTATATATAATAAATAGTCAAAGTAGCTTTAATTTGTGAAAGAAGGGATTGATGCTCTCAAATGTTTAAAATGGTGAAAACTAGCAATTTGTCCCTAAAAGATTATGGTGGGAACATTTTAGTCTCTAAATTATTAACTCACTCAATTTGGTCCCTTAATCAGTGAAATTTGTTTCATCTTAGTCCCTCCATTAAGTGTGTTTTGAAGACTCCATTGATTAATGTAACATGGGTTGTTTACAGATGATCTAGCCCATTAACTACACACATGACCTGTTAAGTGACATGTTGGCACCTCACACCCCATGCTGAGCGAGTTAATTATTACTTTAGTTTTTAAAAGATGTATAAAAATAATTTAGTTTTTAAAATCTTAAATTTTAAATTTTTAAACCCAAAATCTCATATCATAAAATCCTAAATTTAAACTACTAAACCCTAAAACCTTAATCTTAAAACCTTAAATCTTAAAATTTTAAACTGTAAAATCTTAAACTTTAACCTGAGATTGTTAACTCTAAATTCCAAACTTTAAATCTATAAATCTTAAATTCTAAACTTTAAAACCATAAATCCCAAATTTCAAAACACTAAATCATAAATCTTAAATTCTAAATGTCAGACCCTAAAACCCTAAACTTAAAACCCCAAATCATAAAACTCTAAACTCTAAACCCTAATCCCCAAAACCTTAGACCCTAAAATCCTAAATTATAAATCTCAAACTTCAAAATCTTAAACTTTAACTTAAAATTTCAAAACTCTAAACCCAAATCCTAATACCATAAATCCTAAATTCCAAATCTCAAGATCGTAAATTCTATATTATAAAATCCTACACCTTAAATTACAAACCACAAAATTGAAACTCAAAAAATTAAACCCCAAAACCAAACTTGAAAACACCAAACCTTAACTGATAAACCCAAAACTCCAAACTCCAAACTTCAAACTCTAAACCCAAAATACTAAACTCCTAACTCCAAAATCCAACCCTAAAACCTAAATTCCAAATCCTAAACTTCAAACTTAAAATAATAAACTCCAAACTCAAAACATTACAATTCTAAACTCTAAACTCCAAAACCTTAAAGTCTAAAACTCAAACCCTTAACGGTTAGAGGTTTTGAGGTTTAAAGTTTAGGATTTAGCATTTCAAGTTTGGGAGTTTTAAGTTTAAAGTTGAGGATTTTAGAGTTTGGGGTTTGAAATATAAGATTTAGAATTTTAGTATTTAGAGTTTAGGGTTTAGGATTTTTAGATTGAGATTTAGGGTTTGAAATTTAATGTTTCAAGTTTGGGTTTTGGGTTTAAGCTTTTTAGGTTTTAACTTTATGGTTTGGGATTTGGGGTTCTGGGGTTTAAGGTTTCAACTTTATGTTTAGGATTTGAGATTTTGAGGTTTGGGATTTAGGATCTAGGGCTCAGGGTTTAGGTTTTAGGACTTAGGGCTTTAAAATTTGAGATTTAGGATTTATATATGATTTGGAGTTATGGGATTTGGGATTTTGAGTTTTTGTTTAGGGTTTTAGAATTTGGAAATTATAATTTTTAGATTCAGAATTTTGGATTTAGAGTTTTGGGTTTTGGGATTTATGATTTTAAGGTTTTAAAGTTTAGAATTTAAGATTTATAGTTTAGAGTTGAGAGTATAGAGTTTTGGGGTTAAAGTTTAATATTTTAGGGTTTGAGATTTAAAATTTAAGATTTTAGGATTTAGATTTTTGGGTTTTGGGATTGTAGGGCTTAGAATGTTGGATTTAGATTTATAATTTTAGGGTTTGATGGTGTAAGTTTAAAATTTTGAAATTTTGGGTTTAAAGTTTTAAAATTTAAAAATTTAAAATTTTGAGTTTGAAATTTTAAAATTTAAGATTTTAGGGACCAAATTATTCTTGTGCATCTTTTAGCGACTTAAGTGATAGTTAAGTCATTAAGAAATGAGTATTAGATACCAATACAACCCTTAATGGGCTAGATTATCACTTAACGAGTCATGTTACATTAGTTAACAGGGTTTGAAAATCAAATCTTATGGAAGAACTAAAATAAAACGAGTTTTACTGATACAGAGACCAACTTGATTAAATCAATAATTCAAGAACTAAATTATTCTTGCCATAATCTTTCTCGAATGAAATTGATAGTTTTCTTGTTTGGAATGTAAGAGGGGAGTATGAGATCGCTCCTTCTGTGTCTATAGGTTGTTACAGTTTGGTATATGATTGATTGGACCTAATCTCACACATTAAGTAATCTTCTACACGGCTAGACTGTTAAAGCTTAGATGAATTGCCACTGTAGCTCAAACTACGCTCTAAACTCTTAATTAATCACCAAAAGAAATTTAAGTGTTGGGGCTTTTATTTATGTGCGATACATACTGATTATTACCTTTTTTTTTTTTGGACACAAACATACTGATTTTCGCTGTTGTTGGCTTCGATGGGCCAACACATCACTAATGTAGAGTATTAAATCAACAGTTTTCATAAGATTAAATTAAATATACATAATACACTTCGTAAATTTATTAATTCTAATATGAAATACATACCTGATATCAGATTTGATTATTACCAAACAAGCAACCGATTATTTTCTTGAAAAAGTTTTTTATTAAATATTTATAAAATTAGTACATTATATTATTTTAATTAAATTTTATAGATTAATTTATAATATTTAATAAATTTAAGAATTTCAATTTTTAAATAAAAATTTAATATACTTTTAATAGAAATAGTAGAATCTATTTTCTCCGATCGTTTTGAGTTTCTCTCGACAAAAAAAAAACAATTTGAAATAAGTAGCAGGTGGTCTTTTGGTGCAATTTCCGATGCGAATAGTTTCAAACTGTCAGATAATTGCGCAGATAGATGACTACATAGCTATTGTATTGATCAAAACGAAATTTTATTTCTATTATTTGTGTATAAAAAACATTTCGGGGTGCGGGGTGCGGTATACTGTTAGTGCGAAGTTTGAACAGATTCCGTTTTGTACATCATCGTCAGGCATCCGCGACCAGGCCTTAAGTTTCCTTTCCCTATGACTTTCTCACTTCTCTCTCCTCGCTGAGTCAGTCAATTCTGACTTCTGACCAATCTCTGGCTTCTGTGCAACTATGAACTTTCTGTAGTAAAATTTACAAGAGAGAGATTACAAGCTACAAAGCTGAGCGCGTAAGACAAACAAATTGCTCAAAAGATGTATTATAATCTATTGGTGAATCTAGTAATATTGAACAACTAACCACATCACTACACCATACTGACATTCAAGTGCTTATTTTATTTAACTATAATATCATTTATATTCAATTATTATTGCAGATATGCCAATATTATATGTTCAAATCTTGGAGAATCAACCAAAACCTATTCTTTGCCCAGCTTGCTCTTATACAGGAGAGAGATAGGGGTCAGCCTGAAATTGAAGTTGCAGCAGAGATAGAGAAGATCCTTTGCTTATTTTCAGCCTAAAATGAAAGAAAGCCACGGTAAAAAGTTTTCCACAAGCATTAGCTTCATCAGTTAAGGTCACCTCCTGTCCTGATGACATTTCCATTGGTCACAGATCGAAGAAAATTTCTTGTTTTCTTTTTGTTTCCTGAATGAATCCTAATATTATTCTTTCGGCAGCATTGGTAAAAGCAACACCAGCTGGAAGCCGAAACTCATCTCTCAACTTTTATGTCTCATTAGAGAGCCGGATGCTTACTTCCAAACTCTCTTTGCACTTGATGAGATGATGTATAGTTGTACTTGTGCAAATAATCTTTGGTCAAATCTAGTTAACAGGAATCACAACTGCAGAAACAAATTAAAAAGGAAGACGGTATGCATCCATCACGTGCAAATTTCTTCTGTCTGAGATTTTACTATTGCCTTGCAGTCATCTTGCCCCAGCAGACAGCAGCGGAAGGGCTAGCCTATGGTCAGAACAGTGTTGTTCAGGTGAGGTCCTCTTTGAGTTCCTTTCAGCTAAAATAGGCTCTTTTGAAGTTCTACTTATGACATAAGCACCAGGGAGCTCAGCTGAATCGACTGTTAAGTAAGATAAATTGATAAACTGTTGCGAAGGAATCAATAGAGTAGTTTTATGTTTGTAGATCCAAATAATCATTACTCGTTAGCTAGCCATCGTCATTAATCAAGCTTTCAGTTTTAAGAGCTTCCCGTACATGGCTAAGGAAGGAGAAGACGATCCCGGCATCAATGAAACCGACACAGCTATCTCTAGCGTACTCACCATTAAAATTGCAAGCAGCAGCAGCAAAATAAGAGGTGAAGAGAATTTGGACGCCATTGGCTGTGGCTGTAATTCACACTTACCTTCACCGCACATAAAGAACTCAATAGAATCGTCGCCCTCCGGCTCTCCCTCGCTTGTTTCCCCAGCTTCATCAGCATTTGTTTCAGCGTTGCAATCCCCATATATATCTCCAAGGGCCATAGCCCTAAAATCCGTGGAACCTGATGACAGTCCCCGTCCCTTGGAAAACCCCGTAACTTTAAATACGACCCATCCTTCTCCTGCACCGCCAGTCTCGTACAGAGGTTCACAGTCTG
Source organism: Dicorynia guianensis (assembly GCA_037013595.1). Taxonomy (NCBI): domain Eukaryota; kingdom Viridiplantae; phylum Streptophyta; class Magnoliopsida; order Fabales; family Fabaceae; genus Dicorynia; species Dicorynia guianensis. Next base: position 43,465,752 of record JASUAB010000002.1, read on the forward strand.
AAGATGTCCCCAGCAGTTCCTACACTCCGCCGTCTGATCAATACGAATTTTCCGATGATCCTGCTGATACCAACCTCAAATATGTGACTTGTGTGCCTGACGCAGCTCCTCGGCGCATCTCATTCTCATTTCCAGTTCCCAGAATTTCCTTCGCGAAAGGCCCTGTTTCCCCTGCTGCTTCCAATGCCAAACTTAGAAGCTGCGACGTTTACATTGGCTTCCATGGCCAAGATCCCAACCTGTTGCGCTTCTGCAAGTGGCTTAAGTCGGAGCTTGAGCTTCAGGGGATTGATTGCTTCGTTGCGGATAGATCAAAGTATTCAGATTCTCAGAGCCACGAGATTGCCGACAGAGTCATCTGCTCAGTGACATTTGGGTTGGTGATTGTCTCCAATTCCACCTTTCTCAACCATCTCAGCATGGACGAGATTAGATTCTTCGCTCAGAAGAAGAACCTGATCCCTCTCTGGTTCGACACTGCGCCTGCTGACATCATGGCTCTTCTTAACTGCAGTAATAATTTTATTGACAAAGAATGTAAAGAGGCAATCGACGGAGTGATGAAGTGCCTTGAATTAAAGCTGGAAACTAATGATTGTAATTGGAGAAGTTGTATATCAAAAACTGCTGGCATTTTAAGAGGGAGACTTGGGCGCAAGAGCGCAGACCATCACAAAGATATACAACAAGGATGTGAGAATTTACCTTTCCCTAGGAACACTTTCTTCGTTGGTAGAGAGAAGGAGATTTTAGAGATTGAAAGTCTCTTTTTTGGGAGTGGAAATTGTATGAACCAAGATCATTCTGTTTTTGTTCCAGTGTCACTCATCAAAGGAGAAGGCAGTGAGCAATCTGATGGCCTCGCAGACGAGGAAAGCGACGCCGTCATCACAAGTAGAGGCGGGAGATATATCAGTCTAGAGTTGGGGAAGAGCAAAGATCCAACCTCAGATGATTGTGTTGAACCAATCATGGGAAAAAATTCGTTCAAGACATTGAAATTCAAGAAATCAAATAGTCGGAACTACAAGAGCTTGTGTAGCAGCGTGATTTGCATTAATGGGGTTTCTGGGATTGGAAAATCGGAACTTGCTTTGGAATTCGGTTACCGATATCACCAGAGATATAAAATGGTGTTGTGGGTTGGTGGGGAAGGTCGGCATCTCAGGCAGAACATGTTGAATTTATCCCGTAATTTAGGATTGGATGTTGGTGCTGCCACCGACATGGAAAGGAACCGCATTCGTAGCTTTGACGAGCAAGAATATGAAGCATTCAAGAGGATCAAGAGGGAGCTGTTCGGCGATACGCCTTACTTACTAATAATTGATAATCTGGAGACGGAAGAGGAATGGTGGGAAGGGAAGGATCTGCATGAATTGATCCCGAGAAACACGGGGGGGACCCATGTGATTATTACCACTAAGCTGTCCAAAGTAATGAATTATGATACAATTCAGCTACCCCCTTTGCCTTTATCTGTTGCAATGGTTCTGATAAGAGGAAAAAAAAAGAGAGAGTATCCGGTCAATGAGATAGAAGTCCTCAAAAAATTCAACGATAAACTGGGAAGATTGAGCTTTGGTTTGTGGTTGATTGGATCAATGCTATCTGAACTTACAATTGGTCCCTCTGCTCTGTTTGAGGCCATAAACCAGGTACCGCTGCCACTTGATGCTGAACAAGGTGGTTCTCCTTGTTATATGAACATTGCCGAAGAACAGTGCTGGAAAAGCAATCCTTTCCTCGGGAAGACCCTGCATTTTTGTGTCGGAATTTTGGAAAAATCTAAAGCAAAAGGGAACCTCCTCGCCCTAAGAATGCTTCTCGTCAGTGGGTGGTTTGCTCCGGCTCCCATTTCAGCGAGTTTGTTAGTGAATGCTGCCAAGAATATTCAGCTAAGTGTTGGTAATCGGCTCAAGAAGAAGTGGACTAATTGTCTAAGTCTTACATCTACCTGTTTATCATCACAGGCATGGAAAACCGAGCAAGATTCTGCAATGCAACTAGTAAAAATGGGACTAGCTCGAAAGGCCAATAAACCAGATGGATATTGGATCCAGTTCCATCCCATAACGCAGGCATTCGCAAGAAGAAAAGGTGGTTTGCAATTTGCAGATGCTGCGGTTCAAGGAGTCAGAAATGTGGGTAATCCGTATGTATACTCAGATCATTTATGGGCATCGGCTTTCCTTGTGTTTGGGTTCAAATCTGAGCCCCCACTTCTGCAGCTAAAGGCAACTGACATGGTTTTGTACGTCAAAAGAACCGCTCTCCCCCTTGCAATTCAGGCCTTCACAACTTTCTCAAGATGCAATTCCGCATTGGAGCTCTTAAAAGTGTGTACAAATGCACTGGAGGAAGTTGAGAACTCCTTTGTCTCTCAAATTCAAGATTGGTCCCACGAGTTAATCTGTTGGAAACGAAGGTTGCAACGAAGCCAAAAGGTGGATGAATATGTGTGGCAGGACGTGACCTTATTGAAGGCAACACTGCTGGAGACTAGGGCCAAGTTGCTAGCGAGAGGTGGGCATCTTGACAGCGGCAAAGAGCTGTGCAGAACATGTATCAGTATCAGAACGGTGATGCTTGGCCATAACCATGCACTGACCTTGGCTGCTCAAGAAACATTGGCCAGGCTGGTTAGGATGAGGACTAAGATATGAGACATGTTGGGTTGGTCAATTGTTTTTTGCTTTTCATTTTTTCTCCTTAACAGTTAAACTCTACTGAAAGATACTACTTGTAGTAGAGGTAAGAGATTAGTGTGGCAATGCGCTTCTTATCGTGACACTCGTTACGGAAGCATTGGGGAAATGGTAAGTTTTAGTTATTTTAACATGTATTGACCCTTGTAAAATTCCATTGTTGATCGATAGAAGTCCATTACAAAACAATTTGGTATAGCTGGTCTACATCCATGATGTAATACCCCAAGCCACTTGAATCTGTCTATAAGGATGACTATGGATAGATTATTCTGTACATATAGTGTAAATCTATTTTGTACATTAGATTTAATAAAAACTAATAATTAATTTAACAAATATTATATTAAAACTGTTAAATATATAATCAAAATTATTAATTCTGATTGATTCAATGCACAAATAATATTGTGTTCTTTTGCATCAGAGCACAACCGTTTTCACCTGTACTTCCTTCCAACTCAAACTCAAGTAAAACGAGTGGTTAATCATTTATTTTACAATCTCCCTATGAAACTTCTTCAACTATCTTTTCAATCGACAACTAATCTAATCTCGCGATGATACCAAATAACATATTATTTCCATTCTTTAACCCATTACAAAGTCAAACAAAAGAATCATTTGTAGTGAATGAATGCTCAATCACAAAAATGACAATCGGTTTTCCCTATTGAAAAGAAAGTACAATTCAGTTCTTTCACTAATTTTATGGGTGTTTGCCACTAGTAAGAAGCAGAAAAAAAAAAAAAACCTAAGTGCATGAACAATAAACTTAAATCTCATAATTCTGTGAAACTTAATAATTTAATAATACATTATATATATCTTATACACTAACCATAAATAACATCACTCTAAAAAACAGTGTGAACAGCCCAAACAGTCGATTGATTATAACACACCAATTATATTTAGCAGCATTTTGTTGCCAATCCTTGAAGTAAATCCTGAAAGATTCATAATTTCAAAAAACCAACTGTGGATGTCATTTATTTGACACGAGCAGGGTACTTCCGCGCGTTCACTGACAAGGTGATAGATGGATTCCTTGACTGTTTGCATGCAACATACAACCCCCCCACATCACCAGTATTCCTTTGTCTTTGCGCATTACTGTGAGGCTGTTACAGCACTAGAAACGACGAAGGAAAACCACTTCGGGCAGACAACATACCCAAAGAATGTAACAGCTTGGGATGCAAAATTGATTTCAAGGTATGAGGTTCTCATGTTTCTCTTAATGTAAAATAACACCAAGAAAAAGAAGCAGCTTCAAAATTTTTCGTTCATTGTGATGCACCATTACGTTATGCTCTTGCCCCAATACAGGGTGACAGGAGGAAACTTACAGCAAAAAGACAACATTGATGTAAAGCTATTGAAAGTAGTAAAGATGTCATATGCATCAACATTGATTCCCAAAAGTCAATTTTCAAGATAACCACACAAATGCACAAAATCCCTGTATGTTGACATATTAGTGAGGTGGGCATTGGGTGGGTCAAGTCGGCTTTGAGGCTAAACTAGTGAAACCAAATGAAACAGTCCGTGGCATGGGTTGAACCAATCCCAACTAAGTTGGAACATGAACTCCAAGTTTAAGTTAGTGAGGGTTGGGTGGCCACAGGTGGGTTGAGGATTGTGTGTCAAGGCGGACACCAGCTGGCTTGTTGCATTGTCAGGTGGGTTCAAGTAGGTTGGATGGCAATGAAGCAATGATTAATGACAAAGATAGACCCTCGGGATCCACTTCTATCGAACTTTGATGGGTCACAATCACGGTAAAGCCACCAAAACAGGAACGAAGTGTGGATTCATTGAATCTAGGGAAGAAAAAAATAGAATGGGACACACCCAGCCAATATCGAACAATTGTAAATCGATGGGTTACAACCACGGTAAAGCCATCAAAGAAGGAACAAAGTGTGGATTTACTGAATTAAGAGGTAAAAAAATAGAATTGGACACATCCAACAGCTAATATCAAACGATTGTAAAAACAAAATTCCCAAATTATAAAAACTCCAAATAACTCTCCTCTTCCACTAAATATGCAAGAGACAAGAAAAGATCTATTGCCTTGAATTTTTAAGAGGCAAAACAATGGTCAACACTATAGATTTTTCCAAATCGATAGTCATTGGCACCATCTTCAACAACCGGCGTGGCCATATCTAGTTGTGTGTTCAACACGATCACCTCAACATTAAATTCACAATAGATTGCTTAGCATTAGTGTCAAAGATCGCTCCAATTTATGATTGCTTCCAATACTATGGGTATTTTAAGGTGTGGGTGTGATAGATGGGGACTTTTGGCATGGAAAATGGCCGATCTGCAAGCATATAAAATGGTGGAAGGTTGGAAGTTGAGTAAAAGATGGAGGTGAAGAATAAGATGATCGTGTGGGTTGGTGATGAGGCTAAATGCAGTGGAGTTTGGGGTGCTTTCAGTGTGAATGGTACAAATTTTAGAGAGAGAGGGAAAAAGAATGGATTTTCTGTCGAGCTTTGAGTCTTAGTCTTCGACTTCAAGAGCCTTTGATTTGAGGGAGGGGAGGGATTGTCTTTGGATGGAACGAAGGCTAAAGGGAATAAGGATTAGGGTAGTAATGAATGATGAAAAAACAACGTTCTTTTCATGCATAAGAAAAAATATTACATAGTCAGTTTCATTCAAGCTATTGCACGTAAAAATTGCGTAACACAAACCTAACCATTTTCACCCGTCTCAAACCAATCTTCATACTACCTTGACCCATGGGCTGACCGAACCAACTGAGACTCTTTTTTAAGATGAATGCCAGCCCCTGGAGAACACATTGCAACTCAAATGTAATAAGTCATGCAAATACAACGCTTGGGTGACAATCATGAATACAGAATTCATATCTAGAAATGACAAGAAATCAATTGCCAGAGGGCTATTTATCGGACTTCAGCGGGTTTATATCCTGATTTGAATGTTATTTGAAAGCCACTTTTTTGTTTTTGGTAAAATATTTGAAAGTCATTTGATCAAACACTCCATTGTCATTGTGAATTTGAATCAAAGTGAAGAATATTTTTTATAGAATAAAATATAAATACATAATTGATAAAAAATTAATAATAAAAATTATTTTAAAATTTAAATAAATAAATAATAATTCATATATTTAAAATAATTTATACTATTTTTTGTTAATAATTATTTATGTATACATTACTTTATAAAATACATTTATCACTTTAAAAAATCTTAATCTTATCATTGCTCCTGTTGGCCAAGTAAATAAAAAAAAAACTCAAATACCACAGTTTTTAAGTTAAATAGTAGTTCATTCACGGGCTTCTGATCAAATAAGTCTATCATATAAGAGGATCAACCGCACTTTTGCACCCTTCATATTCCCTTCTTTCACACACACACCCTTAAGGTAAGTTAAAGAGACACATCAAAAGGATATTATGTGATAAGTATTGTTAGAATCATGTCTTTGTATTTATGTTTTTTGTATAACTGTTAATTTGAAACAAGTCTAAAATCATGTAAAATTTTGAGTAAAACCTTATTTTGGTTATCCACAAATCAATTAACTTCTATTTTAATCCCTTACTATTAATAACTTCTAATTTGATCTTCCAAAGATAAAAATTGAAATTAATCAAGTTCCTCATGTAATCAGCATGTGACACCGTTAAGAATTGGACTGACGTGACACGATAACGTGGAACCTGATTTGCCACATCACTTGTATTATGTGGCAAGTGACGTGGCTTTTTTTTTTTTTTTTTTGAGGAAGCTATACAACATAGGCAACCCAACGGCATCGTGGAAAGGACGGCATGGTTCTGTAGGAACCCATCACTCTCAAACCTTGGCATAGTTCTCTTCGCTCAAGCATCTATTCACTTCATCCCAGTGTCTGGACCAGTTGATTCCTCTCCATTAGAGTCGATCATCCTACAACTGCACTATCGAAGTCCAGGTCATGGAACTCCATTGCAGTGTGTTGCCTTCATGAAGCATAGCGGCGCACCTAGTTAACTCCCGTCACCAGCCTGACTTGGGCTTTGCCATTGCTGCCACTGTTAAACGTCTGGTTTGCTCTTGGTCATGGTTCTAGGTTGTTGAACTCCATTGCAGCGTGTTGCCTTCGTGAAGCATAGCGACGTGCCTAGTCGACTCCTGTCACCAGCTCGACTTGGGCTTCGTCGTTGCTGCCATTGTTGAACGTCCAGTTCGCTCTTTGTTATCGTTCCAAGTTATTGAACTCCATTGTAGCATGTTGCGCAACGTGCCCAGTCAACTCCCGTCACCAGCCCGACTTGGGCTTTGCCGTTGCTACCACTGTTGAACGTCTAGTTTGCTCTTGGTCATGGTTACAGGTCGTGGAACTCCATTGTAGCCTGTTGCCTTCGTGAAGCATAGCGACGTGCCCAATCGACCCCTGTCACCAACCTGACTTGGGTTTTGCCGTTGTTGCCACTGTTGAATGTTTAGTTCGTTCTTGGTCATGGTTCCTTAAGATGGCAAACCTTTCAGGATTTCCTTAGAGACCACCTTTCTCCACAATGCCATTGGATTCCTCAATAAAAAAAAAAAGCGCCATATCACTTGCCACATAATGTAAATGACATGGCAAACTAAGTTCCACATTATTGTGCACGTCAACCCAGTCCTTAATGGCGTCACAGACTAATTACATGAGAGATTTTATTAATATCAATTTCTACCTTTAGAGGATCAAATTAGAAGTTATTAACAGTGAGAGACTAAAATAAAAATTAATTAATTAGATAAAAATTAAATTAAAAATTTTTAACAGTAAAAGATCAAAATATTAGAAGTTATTAACAGTGAAAGACTAAAATAGAAGTTAACTGATTATATAAGAATCAAATTAAAAGTTCTTAATAATGAGAAATCAAAATAAAAATTAATTAATTTATAAAGGATTAAAATAGAATTTTACTCTAAAATTTTATAATTGATTTGAGACCTGTATCAAATTAACAGTTGTACCAAAAACTGAAGTATAAAGATATAAATTTATCATTATTCTTATGTGACATAAACTTACTGTAGTCAACATTCAAATTCAAAGGCAATGGAAAGGAGGGAATCCAGCATATAAATCCAAGCAGGAGACAAGTTATATCATCCGTCATAAGAAATACAAAAATGGGACAAAAGAATATCAAAGCCTCATTACACTTTGTATAAAGTCGGTGACTTCAACAGATGACCTGATGACTGGTATGAAGCATACCGCCAAATCATGTCTCCTAGGAGGAACTGAATAATAACAGATCAAAAGGGTTTCCCATACTCTTGCGATGAAGGCTGCTCCCAGGTCGGCAAAAAGCCTATACAAAGCAATTAGTTAGGAAAACAAATATATGAACCAATTTACAGGGAAAAACTCACAGCAAAGCAATATTTTGTATCATTCGTAGTTTCAAAATTGATAAACTTAGACTAGTGCATATAAAGGCTGCAAATAATCTATCATTCTTGTCTGAGTTCTAGGTTCTAATTCTATAAAATTTAAGTGACCACCAAGACGCATCTAGGCAAGTATCTATCCAGCTATGTTTTTGATGCATTTAAACAACCCACCTCCCTCAAATAAATAAACAGAAGCACAGATGTTTATCTGATTCACGTCTCAAACAAACATCCTTCCCATTACAGTAATACAACCTTAGCAAGTAATTTTAAAATACCACAACCCGAAGCACCGTTTCCTCTTCTTTTATTCCTAAGAGGAGATAGATAATCACCAAAAATTATTTTTACTTGGAACTTCAAGTACTTATTACCATTTTGCAGAACCTTTTGAAATTTAATAAAAGTAAAATGTTTAGTAAATTTTCAAAGTTCAATAGCACCGCTCTCTTCAACTAAAAAAGAAAACTTCTCAACAAATTTGAACAAAAGTTATATGCAGGTAATATAGTATGCAACTTTGAAGAGCATTAAAGCCAGTAGCTCTTCTCATCAGGTAATAACCCTCTTCTTTCAGAAAAACAAAGGTCTTGAATCCAATCTTAAGATCAGCTTACAGAAGGTGGATTTAAAAAGCATGTGGCCCTGGACCAATTTTTCCTAAATGGGAAGGGGTGGGGGGATGAAAAGCATAACATTATAAAATATTGGCGTGCGTATATGAAATTTCATTTTTAACAGGCTTTTGCAAATGACGTTTTGTACTTAACATGCTCAACAGAATACCAAACAATTACATTTCCCATCTCATTATAAACGCAAGCAACCTATACCTTAAGTTAAAAAGGGAAAGAAGAAGAGCATGTTTCCTATAGAAAGCTAGCTTCCATCAAGTGATTGACAGAATTTGTATTTAACAGATCTAGTGAAAATAATTTATATAGGAATAGTCAAAACTTGAGAATTAAGTAGTCCATAATTGAACTCACGTTCGATAACCATCTATTAATCTATTTGTTAGAGATATAAAACTATTCTTGTATTAATCTATTTGTTAGAGATATAAAACTATTCTTGAACTAACACTAATCAACTTAAGCTTTTAGGATGAGTGGCTTATTGACATGGTGGCATCAAATCTAAACCAATTCTTGTTTCGTTGTGGGGGCCATCCTTGGGGGCAAGGAATGGACCCTACACCGGGATGGAGGGAGGTCCACTCAGTGATGAGGGCGTCACCGGAATGGGTGAGGGAGCCTTCACAGCAAGTCCCTCATTGAAAAGGAATGGGAAGATCTTAGGGCATATAAGCATGGCACACTATACATTCCAATTGGCTAGTCTTTTAGAGAGAGGGTAATGGTGTGGTGACAAGTGGCATTAGAGCCCAGATTGCAATATTTCTCCGCTAGGTCCTCAAGCAAATGAAATAATACTACTTGGATCCAATGATGCTGGTTTTCAGGTAGTGGGCCTGATGTATACTGGGGAAAAAGGTTGATGAAGAGTAATCCAACCTAAGCTCGATCTGTAAGGAGGGAGTTTGTTGAGGTTATCCCACATTGATTATGAAAGGATCTGAGTATTAGTTTATAAGTGTGAGGGAAAACCTCATCTTAAGTGCTAACTTTTGGCATTGAAAAGGCATAAACTATTAAAGCCTTTTTTTGAGTGAACCTAAGATATCCTCTAGCCGGCAATCAAAGACAAACCCTTTTCGAAGTATAGAGATTGCCGAAGCAGACTTTATCTCTCCCAACAAAATATTTTCTATACGCATGGCTTGGATCGAACTTAAGATAACATGCTTAAAGAACTCAACTATTTGCTAACTGTGTCGAATCTTATTAGTGTATTAGAGCCTTTTCGATCAAATGATTAACAGTTCAATCCTTGCTACCTCATTCGTCAAAAAATTAAGTTGAATTTTAACAAAAGGTTTAGTGGGCCTGTGCATTTGATAGACCTGTGGGTTTCTACACTTTAAGCCCAAAAAGGTTTTTGTGTAAGGGGTGTGTTATAAATATAAAACCATATTTAAATATGTGCCTAACAGCTGAAACTTTTAGCATGAGTGATTCCTTGACATGCATATGTACTATATATAAAAAACATGGAAGTTGGAAACATTGATCTTGAATTTAAATTATATTAAATTTCTTTTCGTTAAAAACTAATCTCTTCTTTTCTTAACACTTTTCGTTCTAATTTAGAAATTTTCTTTACCAAATCATTCTTTAATTAAAAATTGAAAATACATTAAACTTTACCAAATAATAAACAAGAAATTAAATTCTACTTTTGCAAATTATCTTCTTATCTAACTAAATAATTGTAATATTTCATGATTAACATGTAAAATACCACATGCAACCCATTTGGCTAAATCTGAAAGATAAATAAGTATCCACATGACTGAAACAAAAACAAAAAAAGGCCACTAACTAAAGCCCGTACACAACACAACCAAAGACCTCACTTTATTACCCTTAGTAAATTACTAAAATAACCCCAGAACTGAAAATATAATATTAGCTAAATTAATCCCAACTGACCTCATACTAACCTAATAATCCTATATAATTAGGAATTAGTACAGCTACGAGGTATTACGATCTCATGTCTAAAACAAACAAACTAGTATAATCTTTGATCTTTTAAGCTTATGACTCTTGGATTTATTGCTGCCTGCATCATGGAGCCTTAATTAGGTGATGTTTCCAACAGATGGCCACCACCCTTTCAGCCCAGGAAAACTTTAGAATAAAAATAAAATAGCATACGTTCAAAGTCAATTCAAGTACTGGTACAGTAAACCACTATTACAGAGTATCCAAAATCAACTCACACAGGTACTAGAAATAAATAGAAAAAGAAACCATTAAATAAAATCTGGCATACTTAGTGGTATTTCTTCTAGTGACATATATATGGAATCGTCCTCACCAAGTGTTCCCTGAAACAAAGACTTAAAAGAAAACATTAATCACTAATTATGGTTATCATAGGCTCATAGTTATCTGATAAGATCTGTTCAAACAAAAAGCAGCTAAATTAAAAGGACATTTCAACGTAGATTAAAAAGACATGCAATAAGCATCAAGTTTCCATAAAGTTTAAAATTTTTCTACTGAATGGACATACATCAAATTCCTGATTAAGTTCAATGGTATTGTTACGTTACGAAGTACCATTTCATTGTTCACAGAATTTATGTCCCCTGGTACCGAAGAACAGTTTGGGAAATCGTTCGCAAGTAACTCTGATATCATTAGCCCATAGCCATCCTGAACATCATGAATATCACCAGTATTTTGTGCATGATTAGAAAAACCCTCAAGGCCTGGAAATATAGCGTCTGTCCTGTGTATGAATAATACTATATCAATAAGAGAGCCAAGGAAAATGAACAAACATAGAATCTTCAAAACTATCTGCTGTAAGTGATGCTTTTTATGTGCAACGGGAAAAGTGTCCATAACTCAACTAGCTCAATTACATCATATTATTATCAAGATATAGCATAAAATCATCCAAAAAACTGATGCCAAAAGCATGAGAAAACATACTTTCTGTCCATATTATCAGTAGACTTTCCTTCTTGTGCAGAATCATTTTCTAGATCAATTACTTCAATCTCTTTGCGAGCTGTTACATGAGTACTAAATTTGCCAGATACACTGGTGTGACTTATGGACAGATCAATATCAACTGGAGCTGCCTCTTTCTTAGTTTCAGAAACAGAGGGGTAAATAAGAATTGGATGATCATCATGATTTTCATGGACTTCAGATGCTTCAATGAGATTCAGGTCACAAGTCCTAAACGAACTTGGCAGTGGTTGTTTCTCTACTGAACAATGAAGTAATGGCCTATCTGCACCTCGGGTGAACTGAGGATTACTCATTAAGCTCTCCTGATCAGAAGTCACATCAACTTTGTCAATAAGTGAAATTTCATCTTGGCCCAATCTCACTTTCTGATCACTCAGGTTGTTATGCAAGAAGTAATCCTCAGTCCTTGGGACAATGGAAGGAAGACACTCTCTAAGTTTTTTGGTTTCCTCCCTCACATCACCAACTTCTACTGCACGCTTTTCACCTCTTTCCTCAACCATGGGGGTGGGGCTACAACTTCCATACTCTGGCAGTCTCATGCAACACGCTTGATTGTTATCAGGCATATAAGCATTCTTTTGACAAGATTGAGATCTAACTGATGTACCCTGCTCAGCATTACTTGCAGCACCTAAATCCTTGACCTTCTCTGCAGAGTGAACAGACTGCACATTGGCAATTTCAGATTCAAGATGATTTATATTATAAGTTTTGTCAGTTAGCAAATCACCTGAGGAGGAGCCTTCAACAGACTCAGCTTCAGCTACAATTTTAGGTCCTTGAAGACATCCTAGATCATTAGTATTTTCATCTCCATTGTTCCTGAGTGCATCAACCTTCAAACCCCTGCATGTCAGTGAAGAGCGTGTCCTCGTAGGCACCTTAACAGATTTGCATAGTGTCAGTAAATCAGTACAAAACCTGCTAGAGGTTTGACTCTCCTGAGCACTCAGAGAAACAGAGAAATTCTTTGAGGTATTTGATCTCTCAGTATCATCATTACAAGTGCTATCCTTCACTTCCTTACCTCCTGTACTCATGTTCTCCAAATCATCGGAAGCCTTACTGAGTTCCACATCTGTATCTTTTGCAGCACCAGAAGAGCTTGCTTTCAAATTCATTTCGCTAGAATCCAGATCCATCTCTTTTTCTGTATCTAAAACAATCCCATGTTCTATTTTTAGCACAAATTCATTTGAATTGGACTTAAGGGAGCCATTATCAAAACTCCCACCAACTTGCTGCTGCTGCTCCTCGTCGTGGTGTCTGATAACAGCATCATCATTATCCTTGATGTCAGGAGAAGTTCCAAGTTTACCGGACCAGGAGCCACTTCTTTTCAAATCACGGTCCCAATCCAAGCCATTGCCTTGTAAACTTCCCCCTCTTCTCCTCATTTTTTGGTTAGAGTCATCAAGACCAAACTTTCTCCGGCCAGAAAACGTATCAGGAATGGTGTTTCCCAGACGAGCAAGAGCTGATGTACGGCCATCCAAAGGAATTTGCAAAGTTTCCCCGTCTTGTGGCCTAAATTCACGCAATTCTCCGGTGTACCTCTTGAAACTGGCGTTCCGCCATTTAATAGAGAGCACATTAGGAGGTAGCAACCCCTGAGAAACCAAATACTCGGCAGCAAGGCGACCAGCTTCCATGAAAATGTCGCCCTTGCGAGAAGGGAGCTGAGGGGGAAGAGGGAAAGATTTGGGGTTGCCATGGCCTCTACCAAAACCACCATCACGATTGACATGGCGGTATTCAGAGGCATAAAAGCCATGGCCTCTTCGGATTGAACCCTCGCCCATCCCGATAAAACCGGACCTATACCCATTTCCAGGACTACGTTGCCGTGCGTGCATGGTTAAGGAAAGATCAAGTCAGTTGCCCTGTCAATTACTAACTCCCCTCAACACCATCAAAGAAGAAGTAGAACAAGAACAAATAGAATTAAATTAACCATGACACGCCCCTCGGTGGACTGGGGTATGAAAGGGAAAGAAAATTAAAAGAGAAAAATCGTCGAATTGAGTATATAATAACTGATCGAAAGGACGATCCTAGAGAGAAAAGAAAAACAAAACCTGTTCGCCGGAATCAAAATGAAAGAAAGCAATCGGGTACTCAATGTCTATCTAAGGGGAGGAAAATGAATTCAAAACTTATGTAAATGAACAACTGAGTAGAAATACAGATCTAATTGGTTACATTCGGAGTTAATTCTGACGGACACGATATGCTATCGATCTTGAAGAATTTCAAACTTGTGACCCTTCTCAAAGCAAAGGCTGGAAGGATTTCATTTCATCAATTTGATCTATCGCATATTAGCATATTAGTTGGCCAGTAACAACAGTTGTATTCCAGTAGCAGCTCATTGCAGCGAAATAGCGTCCGGCCCTCTATAAAGCATCCGTCTTCCACACCCAAGTATGCTCATTTATTTTAGAAGCACATTTTTAGTCCTCAATTAATATAAAAGAAAATTTTAATTTTTAAAATTTTAAATTAAATAAATTTAAATTTTTTATAATTATAATTCGAATAATTTAATTTTTTTAATAAATAAAATAATTTAATCTTTTTATAAATATAATTGAAGTAATTTAGTTTCTTACTCAATAAATTTTCTTTTTCTAATATAATTTAGTTAGTCAATAATGACTTAATTTTTTTTTTTTACTATAAAAATTTCTACATTTATCATCTAATGTGAAGTTATTTATTTTTTTAATAAGTTTCAAATCTTAATTTTATTCATCTTTATAACTCTTTCAATCAAAAAAAAATTCATACAATAGTCTCATTATATTATAATAAAAAAATTAAGTTTAAGTTGCTATTAATAAGTAATATCATACAAAGAAAAAAGAATTTAGTGAATACAAAATTAAATTACTCTAATTATAATTATAGAGAAATTAAATTGTCTAACTTAAAAGTTAAAAAATTAAATTATTTTTATAAAAAAATTAAGGAACTAAAGTACCATTTTCTTTGCTTATTTTTCCTTTTCTCTAAGAATAATGATTTTTCACCCTGCAATCAATTTCCTAAACATTTTTTATTCTTTAAAAATATAGTCATTTAATTTAAATAATTTAATTTCTCTATGAGATAATTTAGTCTTTCATCAAATTTTTTTTAATATAATATAACTAACAGATGATGACAATTTTATTAATGTGACATAAAATTTAAAATGAGATAATTTTATGTCAAAAAAAGCATGTTAAAATTTTAAAAATAAATATAAAATTTAAGTTACTACGACAAATCATATAATATTAGAAAAGAGGAATTTGGTGTGTAAATGACTAACCTACCCAATTACATTTGTGAATGGATTAATTTATCTTAATCGTATGTGTAGAAGGACAAAATTGTCTCAATTATTTTTTAAAAAAAATAAAGGAACCAAAAATACTCTCATTTCACTTTCTTCACTTTCAAAATAAAATCTTGTTTGCACTAAAAATATTCATACAAATCTCACGAGAAAGAATATATACACACACCTTTTTAATTTTAGATTAATTGTATGTGTATTTTTTAATTATAGAAATTAACATGTACATTATTTTAATTATTAAAATAATGTAAATACATTTTTTTGTCTATTTGCCATTATATATTAATAGTTATATATTTTTATAAAAGGTTAAATTATTTCGCTAATTCCTATAATTATGCTTCATTTTCAAATGGTCCTTACAGTTTAGAATTATCTTAGCGGATTCTTATGGTTTCTGCCATTTATGTCTTAAATCCCTGCTATCACAGAATGTTATAATACTATTACTTATGTGTATATGTGACACGTGGCATATTAAATGCCACCTAAATTGCCATGTGAAAAAAATTTACTGACATGGCTTAAATCTCCTCCCCCTTCATCTTTAGCCTTCTCCTTCTCCCTCTTTTACTATGGCCGCCAGTTCCTTCTTTACCCAAGCTAAGTTTAAGATTTAGGTTTTCGTCAATGTTCTTGGTGATCTTAATTTTTAGTTTTTAAGGTAATTTTTCATCTAGGTTTTGGACTTTTAGCTAATTGTGATCCGAGTTTTGCTCAAAGACGTGTTTGATGATTTGGGTTTTGCTTTAAAGGAGCTCAACAAGTTGGGTTGCTCTTAAAGTGAGAGTTGAGATGTTGGTTTTAGTTGGTAGAATTTGGTGACAGTAACTTTCTTCATCTTAAATTTTCAACTTTCAAAAAGGATAAAATTTTGGTTTTTGGGTTCTAAAGTTTGGGTCTTGAATTAGAATATGATCATACAAGTATCCAAAAACCATGAATACAAAATGTTATGTCAATAGATAGATGAAAGTATAATGGATTTAAGGTTTTGAAGTGGAGAAATAGACAAAGATCCATTGGTGATGTTGTTGTTGGAGAAGATTTTTGGCCATTTTCATCAAACAAGTAATGCTTAAAGCATAGATTGCAATTATCCAAAGCCATAGGCCTTTGTTGTGTGTCATACTTAGCTTTTTAAGATCACTCTTAATTGTTCAAAATCGCTTTAGCTACAATAGACAGAGAGGGAGTGGCGGCCATGGTAAGAAAGGGAAAAGGAGATGGAAAGGGTTAGAGAAGAAGGGGAAGGAGGTCTAAGCCACGTCGGCCAGATTTTTCCACGTGGCAGCTTAAGGGGTAGTTTGGATGGCATTTAATGTGTCATATATGCATATAAGTTATAGTGTTGTAACATTTTGTGATGGCTAAGGCTTAAGACATAAACGATAGAAACTATTAAGACTCACTGAGATAGTTTTAAATTATAAGGATTTACTTAAAAATCAAGTATAACTATAAGGATTGTCAGAATAATTTAATTGCACCAACTAAGCCATGCAACACTTGCTCCATAGCCGTTCCTTCCCTGCTAGAAGCATTGTTCACTGAAGGTTGCTTAGCCCTAGCTGGACATTGCGAATGTGGTGGCCATTGAATGACCATCTAATCTAAAAAAGTTTGCTCCTTTCCTATTTTATGAATCTCATCATTCCTCATCGATTGAGGGTGTGCATCACTCTTTGAAGATGTTTTTCCTTCTCTTGCAGCTACAGAACAATCATCCTTTCAATGGCCATTGGAGCCACAATGAAAACAAATGAAATGCAACCTCTCATATGCAACATAAAAAACACGATCAAATATACAAAACTAGGAGAGAAAGCCCTTGGATAAATCCACCTCGATACATATTCTTGTGAATTATGCCTGTTCAGTAAAATCTAACTCACTTTCCACACTTTGTTTGAGTGAATTCTTTTCAATCTTAGTTGTCCTATTGAAGGTATTATCGATCTTCCAAAGCATCGTAGAATTATAGAATTTAATAGGAAAATTGGGAACACACATTCATATTGCAATTTTCTTGATGGTATCCTCATAAGGATTGAAAATAATCCCCTAACATTAAACTATAATATAATGATCAACCGCTATTTGCAGTCCATTTTGGAAAGCATCGTCATAGTCTCTCATCTCAATAAACTAGACAAACCAGAAGTCATTCTTCATGTCCACAAACTCAAACACAACTTTAAGTGCCCAAAGTTTTTGTAGCCAAGCAGGCAAGAAACGAATTCCTAATTTCTTGCCCAATAATTTAATAATAAAAGAGATGCTCTAGGATTGACACAACTCTTGATATTCACGATGTTCAACTTGGACATGTGGGCAAAGGAAATCACATGATGTACTTCCATCACCAAGTTTAAACATGGATATGTGATATAATATAGGTTAAATTAGACAATACTCTTTTGTACTATAGTCTCTGTTAGGGGTGTTAATGCGGGCGGTGCTCGCAATTAAATGGGGTGGGACGAGGCAGGTCACATTTTTAACAGGTCAAGGAAATACATACCTGCCTCATGCCTATGGATTAATTTATTTTTTACGCGTAAAAATGCAGGCTAGTCCGCCCTGCCTCACCATGACTTGTAAATTAAAAAGGATGGGGTAGGGCGAGTCACATTTTTAATAGGTAAATAAAATACATACCCACCTTACCTTTATGCAAGGGGAAGGCTTGTTTTAATACTCTAGTCTCTACACAATTCACCCTATTGTAGTTTTAATTAAATCAAACAAACTTTTGTTACAATTAACTTCTTCCATTAATTATCCACCCAAATAGGTAACAATTGACTTTTCTTTTTTAGCAATTTGACTGAACTGACATGCACATTACATGACCTAATTTATGCATTTTGACTAATCACATACTACTTATATGATTTGACCCTAAACTTTAAAATCATAGAACTCTCAAATTTTAAACCTTAAACCCCTATACCCTAAATACTCAAACTTCAAATCCTAAATGATAGATTTTAAAATCCTAAATTTTAAACTTTAAAATCAAAACATTAAACCTTAAAATCTTAAATCATGAATTCTAAAATCTTAAACACTATACCCTAAAACTCTTAAACTCTAGATACTAAACCTTAAAACTTTAAGACTCTAAATCATAAACCTTAAAATCTTATTTTACAATTTATAATTTACAGTTTTAGAATTTTATGATTGAGGCCTTAGGAGTTTTTAGTTTATGTTTATAGTTTAATATATAGATTTTA
Organism: Dicorynia guianensis; assembly: GCA_037013595.1. Lineage (NCBI taxonomy): Eukaryota > Viridiplantae > Streptophyta > Magnoliopsida > Fabales > Fabaceae > Dicorynia > Dicorynia guianensis. Next base: position 43,484,101 of record JASUAB010000002.1, read on the forward strand.
TGGTTTAGAATTTAGGTGTATTATTTATGTATTTAGACTTAAAATTTAGATTTTAAAATTTAAAATTATAAATTTTACAGTTTAAAACTTATAATTTGAGATTTTAAGATTTAATGTTAGAGTTTAAGATTTTAAGGTTAAGATTTAGGATTAAGATATATGATTGGCATGTGTCAAGTTAAAATATACAAAATAAGTCATATTAAGTGCATGTGAGTAATGTCACTCAAAAAAGGTAAATCTTTATGTATTTAAATGAAAACTTAACAGAAGGTTTATAACATCAAATTAAAAGTACAAGAAATTAATTGTTTTAATGAAAATCACATGAAAATAAATTGCATATGCAAAAAGGTATGGAATAAAAAAAAAGAGTTTTTTTTGGTGTAAGTGTTTCTTTTTTCTATTGAGAGCAGAAATGCGCATACTTTCAATTGACTTGACCCGGGGAGGTTGGACTGGAATAATGACGCTTCCTGCGATGAAAAACACAAGCAGGAAAGGAAAGTAGAGAAGAAAAGAAGTTCTGATTTGGAAGGCTTCGAAGCAAACGCGCTTGTCCTTAATTTGATTTGATAGGAGGAATGTGATTGAGAAACCACATACGTGCATAACACATACGTTTATCCGTGTATAAAATATATCCTGTAAGTGAAGAGATCGGTGAAGGAAATTATATTACGATCCATCGAAATCGTCAAGACTTCGCCGAGGGCATCTTTGTCGTGGAAGTGTGCTGAGAGATTCCAGGCGGCGAGCCGATGATATTTTATGTGGTTAATAATTAAAGAGAGAGTGTTTAAATTGATGGGTTTCGGAATTTGAAGAAGTCCGATGTTGGGAAGGGATCCATCGGAATCATCCAGATCCATCGGAATCATACAACACCTCGCCGAGGCATCCTAGTCCTGGAAGTGTGCTGAGAGATTCCGGGCGGCAAGGCGATGATATTTTATGTAGTTAATATTTAAAGAGAGGGAGTTTAAATTGATGCGTTTCGGAATTTGAAGAATTCCGATGTCGGGAGGGGAGCACACCAGCGATCAGAAATGTCTGCTGGGGTCACCATTTAATGATAACATTGTAGAAGACTCAAAGCACGACTTGGAAGCTCAAGACGCAGACGCAGACGTAGAACTCGTTGACGACGGGAGCTCTGGCAGCGGTAAGGGAGGAGGAGGGGGCTTTACGGACTTTCTCAAGCAATTAGATCGGGGGTTCTCTGGACGACGCCTCAGTTACAAGCGTCTCGACAAAGAAACTGATAAGGATGACCGGCGCGTTAGAGACAGAAGAGATCATCACTCGCATGTATCTCCCGTTGATGTTCATGTCGATTCTAATGATGTACTCGGCGACAGTGCGCCTCCCGAATGGGCATTGCTTCTCATTGGCTGCCTTCTCGGCCTCGCTACCGGTCTCTGCGTAGCTGCTTTTAATAAAGGAGTATATCAACTTATATACTTTTTCTCCCCGCCTTTGTTTCTTATAGCTTTTGGAACATTGTTTTCTCGTCTAGGATGATTTGAACTTCTTATCATCACTTGGTCCCTTTTAATTTCAAATAATGGGATGTAATATCTTTGATATTCTGCATCAAAATGACTTTAGCATGTAGGAAATATGAACGTTGTTTCAATGGCTAAATCACTAAAATATTGGTTAGAGGTGCTACCTTACTTGTTGAATGGTGGGGCTGGTTCAGGAATTAGGTAATCTGTATATCATATTTTAGTAACCTGGGAAGTGATCTTGTTGTAATTGTTCAAGGCATAACTGTCTTGCTTTTTTCAACCTTCAAGATGACATCATATTGGTATTTGCCTTCATATCTTTCTGTTGTCACGTTCATTCTCTTGATCAAATTTAGAAGTTTCCCCTGCGGTGGCTGATTCCTCTCTTGTGCTTCTGTCCTTAGTTTTGCTTCCTCATTTTGCTAGATCTATGTCTTCTAGCTGTATCCTTCCTTCCTATTAACTTCTACCTTTGTCGTTCTTTCTCTCTTTCTTATTATCTTCAATTCTATTTCTTTTCTTTTCTGTTTTTTGATGAATCATTATCTTCAATTTTTGCTGAAATCATCATTTCTTCAGTCTTGGGGCATTTATAAATTATGCCGTCATGGTCTTCAAGCCATCTTTGATGATAGTCTTTTGTCTGTCATCTCATCCTAAGTTGACCTATTGAACTAAAGGCATCTGGATGTGGTTCATCTTGCTTTGTATTCTATTTTATATATAAATCTTTACTGAGCCCAGTGAGGAAGATTTATCTGATATATACCAACACATGATTCTCCAGGTGCATCTGATTCATGAATGGGTATGGGCTGGGACTCCAAATGAGGGTGCTGCCTGGCTTCGATTGCAAAGATTGGCTGATACTTGGCATCGAATTCTTCTTATACCTGTTACTGGAGGAATAATTGTTGGCATGATGCATGGTTTACTAGAAATACTGGACCAAATAAAGCAGTCCAGTTCTTCTCCAAGACAAGGTTTTGATTTGGTTGCAGGAGTATTTCCAACAATAAAGGCTATTCAGGCTGCAGTTACTCTAGGTACTGGTTGTTCTTTGGGTCCTGAAGGCCCTAGCGTAGATATTGGAAAGTCTTGTGCCAATGGATTCTCATTAATGATGGAAAGCAACAGAGAAAGAAGGATAGCCCTTGTTGCAGCTGGTGCAGCAGCTGGAATTGCTTCAGGTACCAAGATTAACTTGTCCCATGCCAAATTTACAAAACACATTATTCTTTTTTGTGTAAATTTAATTCCTATTCTGGTCTTTCAAGCTTCCTAAAAACTATCTGCTGTTGATTGACCCCCCTCCTCCAACCACCCAAAAGAAATAAAGCTATTCATTGGTGCTGCAGTCACTGTTGGTGGGGAGGTTAAACCTGTGGGTGAAATGTTGTTGTTATTGTTTATTTTGTGGTCTACAATCTTATTTGGAACTTTAAATTTTGGTACACTTTACAAATTATCACCCTTCGTGCACTAATGGTAAACCGTTGAAAGCTGCATATCGATGGCATTCATACAATTAGTGTAGTTCAGAGGTCATAATGCATTTGGCCATCACGATTTTGTTCCCATTAGACTAGGGTAATGTTGATAGCTACAATAGACTAATAATTTTTGCCCCCTACTCCCCTAGTCACAAGGAAGATTTGAATAAGTACTTATAAACTTGTATGTTTTTGGAATGTGCATAAAAAAACCCTTTCGGAAATTTAAATCTTCGGCCTTGAACTAGAGCTAGCAAACCTAAAGCTTGGTCCTTCCTCTAAAATTGTCACGAAATAATGGCTTAACTGGCTAAATTTTTTAGTGTTGGGCCATTAGTTGATGGCAATTTTCTTTTAGAGACTTGATTGATGTCAATGGTATCTTTCAAGGATGAAATTGAGTGGCTGCTCAAAGTTTTTCCTTCAAGCAATGGAGCAATTTTATAGTTCTGAATTTTTTTGAGCAAAAGAAAATGATGGAATTTTGATTACAGTGGTTTGGGCATGTATAAAGAAGACCGCTAGAGGCTCTAATAAGAAAAGTCAATCAAATAATTTTTAGTTCAATGAATAGAGGTATAGGAAGACTAAAAAAGACACTTGAAAAAGTTATTAAAAAAGATCTTTGGATAAATGGTTTTTTTGAAAACATAGTTTTTGATAAAATCAAATGACGTTATTTGATTCATGTAACTGACCCCACATAATGAGATAAGACTCTGTTTGTTGTTTTTTTTTTTTTGGTTACAAAGGGCCGTACATTAGGGCTATTACAGGGAAAGGGGAAGTGGGGAATTGAACCTGGTCGTTGGTTCGAGGTAAGGAGCACCGATGCCACTGAGCCGGAGGCTCACGAGCTATTTGTTGTTGTTGAATTGTTTGAGTTTTGGTTTAGTATTCCATTCTTTCTATCTTTGTCTAATATCTAGAGTAGTGGTCAAGTTAGGGAATATTTCTTCGGTATGAACAAGTGATGGCAAGAGTGATCATCTTGTTAGTTGAGAGTTGTATATTAAACATAATAAAGGGGATGGTTTGAGTCTTGATAACCTCGCTTATAGAAGCATTATACCCATTGTAAGTATGCCAAGCACTTAAGCTTGGCTCCCTTGGAAACTAGAGTGGCTTAAGCAATGTCGTTAAATGTTAAAAGTGGCGTGAAGCGCCAACCCCCTAAAATGCCTAAGCAACAAACCGAAGTGATCACTTCATTGAAGTGAAGCGACCAAATTGAAAATAAAATGCGGATAATGGATTTAACGACATCATCATAAAAATTAGAATAACTACAGGATAAATCTCAATAAAGCATCAAATCATATAAAGTCATAGTAGAAGTTGTTTGTTTCCCTGTAGTTCATGTAGTATATTTTCTTGGCAATTCAAACCTAGAAACTATACCAACATCCATTTAAGTCAAGTTATCATCACCAAAGGCTAGTTCATTTCTAGTATCTTGGTCAGCATCACCCTCAACCGTTTGTCCAACCAACACTATCATGCTATCATCAATGTAACTCAGAGACATTGGATGAATCTTGTTAGAAGGTATATTCTAGTTAGTATTTGTGTCATGTGTGTGCTTGTAGAGTGTGGCCATTTATTTAATTGGGTTAGTTTAGGGTTATGCTATTGTAAGAACTCATATATGGAAATTATAAGTTTGTGTCCTCCATTCTCTCTTTACTCTTGTATTTGTATTATCTCTCCAAAATCTAACATGTATTAGAGTTTAAGGTGTCATCCACCTTGAATTCTAACCCTAGTTTAGACTTTAAGAAAAAAGGCTAACATGCATAGTTTCTCGTGTACTTAAGTGCTTTTGTAAAAAACTCTCTTGTACTTTAAAATTTTGTAAGGAACCCTCCTGTACTCTCAAAAAATAGCAATTAAGATGTTTTGTTACTTTTGTTAATCCATTAATGGAACCCCTAAAGACTCAATTAAACCCCAAGTTGATCCATCCAAAACACCCAAAGTACACTTGCCATAGGTGAAATAGAATTTGCTTAACCCCACATTTGTTTTACAACACCAAAATGCACTCCCAAATATCATGAAAGTTCCTAACTTTATTTTGCACTTGTGTTTTGAAGATTCAAGTGGATTTTCAACCCCTTCACTCCAAAGCACCATGGATCTTTGAAAGTTTTTGTGATTATTAATAGATTTGGGAAAGTGTCCAACACTAAAATGCACCCCAATTTCAAAAGTCAAAGGCTGAATCATATTTTCAAAGTCACCCATACATTTTCAAGGCACCCATCCATTAAAACCCCTATTATTGAAGACTCCATTGAAACCCCAAACCCATTTTCGAAGGTAGGTAGCTATCCAAACCCTTAATCCATTTTTCAAAGGCAACACTTATTGACAGAGTCTAAATTGGAGGTTTGCAAAAAGTGAAGCAGTTTGGCATCATCAAATTTATACCATACGCCATCGTTTGGACGCTCTGCAACAAGTGAAGGGGGTGGAGCACCTATAAGTTTTTGATATTGTGGCTAAGTTGCCCCACTAATTCATTCAACAATAATAACAAGTCTTGGAAGGCAATTGTGCTGGACTTTAGGGGAGTCATAACCTTCCACAAACACTTTGTTGGAGCTCAACTTTGGGGTTTAATAGCAACTTTGAATGTGCTGGAGCAATTGTTTCCTTTCACAATGATTAGTCTCTAGTGTGTTGGAGCGATTGCTGCAACTTGCAAAATTGCATTGGAGAATAATCAATTTCTTTCAAAAATGGAGTGAGGGGTTGATGGGTTAGTTGAGGTGGTTACCTTACAAACAATTGTACAGTGCAAAATTGCTACTCTCCAACATTGTTGGGTGAAGTTGGAGGTGTTCTGCTTGCATTAAGGTTCCCTTAAAATTCCCTTCTAGTATGTAAGGTGGGTAGGTTGACATAGAGGAGTTGGGTTTAGTTTGTTTTCTAAAAGTGAGTTCTCAATGAGGGGTAATTTCGGTGTTTTGAATGGGTCAACTTGGGGTTTGATTGAGTTTTTAGGGGTTCCGTTAATGCGTTAACGGAATATGTAACAGAAGGTCTTAATTGCTAGTTTTTATGAGTACAAGAGGGTTTTTTGCAAAATTTTAAAGTATAGGATGGCTTTTTTACAAAGGTGCTTAAATATAGAAGGGCTCTATGCATTTTAATAAAAAAAAATCATCCTTCCCCTTCTTTGCCTCTTCTAAAAATTCCTAATCCTAATTTCTTAAAACCCTAACCCTAATTTCTGTAAATCATAATCTTAATATTGACCCTAATCACCCTATTCTTATTGCAACCCACGTGTATCCCCTCTTTTCTCCTTTCTCTTCTCATGGCCTAGGGAGAGTCGCGATTGTTGTTGGGTATTGTGACCAAGAGAGTTGCATATGGCAAGGGGGTGAGCACACATAAAGTCTAATGCATTTTAGGGTTGGGTAGTGTGATTTCATATGGGACTAAGTGTGAAACTCACTAAGAAGCATGAAACTTCCTACAAATTGACGAGGAAATTTGAGATTGACAGTAGCTTGGTTGAAAAACTCATAAGTGACTGTGATTTCACTTTCTTAGAGTTTTCCTTTGGTGGGTTGTGAAATTGGTTAGAAAAGTCCTGGGTAATTGCAATATCACTGTGTAAGTTTGAGTTTTCCTCTGGTGGGCTACGAAATTGGGTGTATCATATAATTAAGCATTTTGCTGTATGAAGGGGTAATTGAGGTTGGAAGGTTCAAAATCTAAGTTGTGAATGTGAAGGTGCTCTGAAACTAGGTTCGAAGGATACAGATGGGTCTAGTAAGATGGGTGAAATTCTAGCAAGGATAACCCTGAAATACAAGCCAAAGTTCAGGCTGAAATAGATGCCATTATGGGAAAGTCCAAGCTGTTTCAAACTCTGATTTGAGGTTTGCTCCTTTTGGGGCTGGGAGAAGGTGCTCCATGGAAAGGGCATTGGTTTGGCCTTTGTTCATTTCTGGCTAGCTCATTTGCTTCAAAGCTTCAACTAGGTTGAAGATGATTATGTGAATCTTTGATATTGCAAGATATCCTCGGTAATATTGATGAAGTTGCAAAGTTGCAACCATTTCTAAATGCTTAGGGTGCTGCAAGAGTGACTGGAAGGGCCACTAATGATGGGTATTGTGAACAAGGGAATTGCGGCCTAGAGAAATTGTAACTAGTTGTGTTGCAGAAGTGAGGGGGAGGTTTGTATGGGGCCAAGAGTGTTCCACTTGAACAGTGGTTGAGACACTCATAAAGTGTGGTGAAGTGGTTCTTTCTTCTCAATTATGTTTCCTTTGAATGTGACCTGGAGAGCCATGGTTTGGATAATCAGTGACCTAGTGAGTTGTGCATGATCAAGGTTGTGACCAGGAAAGTCATGTAGCACAAACTTTAGTCAAGAGAGTTGGAGATGCAAGGGTGAGCTTGTTTTTGGTGAGTTATTGGTTTGGTGAAGTTTGGTAGCACTAAACAAAGGGATAGATGTTGTTATTTGATCTTGCGCTGTGTTGTTGACAATCAGATTTATTGCATGTTTCTGTTTTGCCCTATACCATTGCTGTTTGTGTTGTTCTAGTTTGATACATTGTATCAGAATTGTAACCTTGCTATTTGACACTTGGGCATAGATCTGGTCGGCCATTTGGTGAAGTGTGTTAGAGATATAAAACCCATTCTTAGATTTGCATCTAATAGCTTAAGCTTTTGGAAGAGTTAGTTCTTGACATGGTATTAGAGTCTCCTTGAGCAAGTGGTCAAGACTCAAGAGTTTGATATCATTCTTTAAAGGTTAAAATTGAATTTTGGCATAAGGTTAATGGGTCTATGCTTTGTTTGTGTTTCAAGCTTAAATAGCTTTTATGTGAGTGAATGTGTTAGAGATATAAAAACTATTTTTGGGTCTGCACCTAATAGTTTAACCTTTTGGAAGAGTTGGTTTCGGATAGAGTGTAAGGAGCTGGTGTGTAAAGTGTTTGGTGTTTTGGTATTTTGGCTTTGTGTTGTTGTTAGGGAGTTGTAGATTGAAGAGTTGGGGACAAGTAGAAGAGGTTATGAGTTATTAGAACCTGTTTAGTGGCTAGTTGACTGAGATATATGCTGCTTGACTAGGATAGTTGCTGTTTGGCTACTGAGTTAGCGCTATTGGAAAGTTGTCAAGTTGCTGTTTTGGTTGTTTTGGTGCCCGCTACCATCTGTTTGGTTTTTGTGGTGCTTGCTGTTATCTGTTCTGCATTGTTTGAGGTGTTTTGCTGCTATTAGCCCTTTTCAGAATTGGTGGAAGCTTGCTTGGCTGTTAAGAGGCTGTTGATGCTCATGTTAAGCGTATGTTTGGGCTATTTGGTTTGTGATTGGCTGCAGTGGGTTGTTCCCCTTGGTTGAAAGCAATCTATACCACTTTACAATTTTGGTTCTATTCAGTCACTGTTGAGCTAGCTACTGGTTGTTGTTCAAAAAGGTATGAAGCTCTTTGCCTTCTAGATAGGTTGAGAAGGGGAGAGAGTCACTGTAGTTGTTTGCAATTTGAATTGTTGTTTGCATGTTGAGAATTGGTATTCTCTGGTTTGTGTACGAGGTGCATGAACAAGTGTGGTCTGATTTTGCAGAGACCTGTTCTGGTTTGTGAGGTCTTTTCTTGGTTTATACTACTGTTCGTGCTTGGTAAGGTTTGTTTGGTATGTCTATAGGCTTGGTCTGGTTCAAAGGAAGCTTGTTCTAGCTATGTGGAGATTGTTTTGGTTTGGTCAATGCATTATAATATTGAAATAGAGGATTTGAACTTGTTTTAACTGTTCTACCTTAGCATGTTTTGTTTGTGTCGATTTGGTGGTGTTAATTTGATGCTGCAATGAGCACAACTTGAGAGTTGCTTCACTGATAGCTAGTGGTGTGAATTTGGTATGTTTATAGTCCAACTGAGGGTGCTAGAGTTTGTGTGAAGACTAACCTGAGAAGATCAAGGGAGAGGCTCAGAAGTAGCTAGCAGAAGACTTCTTGAGGCTATGTGGAGAGATGATGACATGTTGCCAAGGCAAATGGTTGAGCAAAGGTTGTGGAAGTGGCTCAGGCTAATCGAGCAGAATGCTTTTGGGAGCAATGTCTACCAAGGACATTGATCACATGTTCTGCTATGGTTGTGGTTTATGGAGCTTAGTGTTCAAGGGGAGTTGCTTGCTAGTTGTTACTCATTAATAACTTGTTACAAATGTGGATTTGTTGAAAGTGTCAAGTAGTTGTCCTTTTTTATGTTGAGTTAAAAGTGTTCTGGTTTAGCTTATATAACAAGCTGACATTATGTAAGTTTTAGCTTGAGGGGGAGTGTAGAAAGGTATCATGTAGTTAGTATATGTGTCATGTGGTGCTTGTAGTAGCGGACATTTATGTCATTTGGTTTGTTTGGTTTAGTTCCTCTACAAATAGAGGCTTAGGGGTTATGCTGTTGTAAGAACTTAGATGAAATTATAAGTTTGTGTCCTCCATCCTCTCTCTACTCCGGTATTTGTATTATCGCCTCTAAAATTCTATCAAATCACATCCTTCTATCAAAGCGAGCTTTTAGGGCGTGATTGTACTTGACATAGACTAGGTCTTGCAATCTTTTATGCTCAAGTCTGTTTCTTTTCTTGCTGGGAATCTGCTAAGCATTAGATTACTACAGGCTATTGTGAAACAACAATTGGAAAAATTAAATTTTATTGACTCTTTCAAAAAATATGTACAGCTGACACACACTTATTTATAGAGGTTGTTACATAGGGTCCTATTTGATCTACAATTCTACTCTATCTACGCTTATACTTACAAGTTCTTAGTCAGATTAGAATCCAATTACAAAATAAATAAATAAATAAAATAGGATAAGGCATAAAATCCCAGTTTTTTCTACACTCTCCCTCAAGCTGGTTTAAAAATATCTTCCATGGCCAGCTTGCTAACCAATACATTAAATTGTTTCCTAGGCAATCCTTTAGTCAACGCGTCAGCTACTTGGTCACTTGTTGGAACATATAGCGTGCAGATAACTCCATTGTCTATCTTCCCTTTAATGAAATGCTTGTAAACTTCCACATGCTTCCGGGATAGTTCTTGGCACAAACAAATCAAATTCCTTTGTAAGAAAAGTCCTGTGTTTTTCAGACAGATTGTGATAGGACAAATATTTAGCAATGGGGTGTTTAGTGGTGCATGTTCTAATTCCTTTAGGAAGGTCTATACTAGGAGAATGTGGCTGTATAGGATTAACAGAGACAAGGTCAGAATTTACCTGTGTAATTTCAGGAGACGCTTTCGGTTTCTGATCAGCATTTGGAGAGAGATGGTTCAGCATTCTTTTTTCTTCTCCTGGAGTCAACCCATAGTATAGGTCTACTCTAATTTTCAGATAAAGAATCTCCCCCCATCTTTGATCCCTTGACACCCTCTTCTCTATAAATTTATTTTGTTCTAGAACCTGTATTGGTTTTACTTGGTTGTTTTGGGACAAAATTAATTTAGGTAAGAGTTAGACTTGTTGCACATTTTTTTGCCAAAAATTATCTTCCCCATGTTCAGTTATACTCTCCCCCTAAAGATGATTTTTTGAAAAATAGGGACGTGTTTCAAAAAATGAGACATCCATGCTTATGTTAATTCTTTTAATAACAGGATGTAGGCACTTATATATGTTTTTGTTGGGTGCATATCAAATAAAGATACACTTATCAAATTTAGAGTCTAATTTGGTCCTAAAGCCTGTAGGAATATACATAAAACATATATAACCAAATATTTTCAGAGGAATATCTGCACAAATTCTAAAATTTGGAAGAGACTTCTGAAGGCGATTCAAAGGGGTTTCAAATTTGAGCACACAGGTTGACAGTCGATTAATTAAATATGATACAGTTAATACAACCTCTCCTCATAAATATTTTGGGACATTCATTGAGATCATGAGTGTTCTAGTAATTTCTACAAGATGTCTATTTTTTCATTCGGCAATCCCATTTTGTTGGGATTTTTCACGACATGTGGATTGGTGTATAATGCCCTTTCCTTTTAAGAAACTACCTAAACACTCATTAAATTATTCTGTCCCATTATCACTTCAAAGAATGCAAAATTTAGTTTGGAACTGAGTTTCAACCATGGTATGAAAGTCCTTGAATAATTTTTCAACCTTAGATTTTTTGATCCTTTAAATATACCCAGCAAAGCCTAGTATGATCTTTGATAAATGTAACAAACCATTTTTTGTCCAGATAATTTGCTAATCTTAGATGGTCCCCGAACATCACTATGTATCAAGTAAAAGGGTTTAGATGGACAATAAGGCTTTGAATGAAATTTACTACAATGCTCCTTAGATGAATGACAAACTTCACAATTTTTACATAGAAGAATTCAGTCCTTTAAACAAATGGGGAAACAAATGTTGCAAATATGGAAAACTAGGGTGTTTTAATCTGAAATGCCACTACATGATTTTGTTGAGTGCAGGGGTTGAAACAATACCACTGTAACCAAGAGCAGCTCTATTCAAAGGGGTCTCCTCTTCAAAATAATATAAGCCATCTATCTCTCTAGCATTGCAAATCATCCTCCCCAAGTTCTTGTCCTGATGTTCATAATGAGGGTCAAAAATTGTAACAGAATAGTTAGACTCTTTCACAATTTTGCTGACAGGCATCAAATTACAAGCAAGTTGGGAACATGAAGGACATTTTGAACGTGAATGTTCCCAGATAATTCAATAAAATTTTTGCTAGCAATGGGAGATGATATGCCATTTGCAATATGAATTTTTGATTACTAGGACAAGGTGTATATGATTGAAATAAATTTGACAGGCTAATCATATGGTTTGTGGCCCCTAAATCAATGATCTAGGGAGCAGAATTTAAGGTAGTGGAGAAAGCTTTCGAATCCATACCTGATTGAGGCAAGGAACTACTAGGAATATAGAAGGACGTATTAACCTTTAGCAACTTGAGGAGCCGATCCATCTTCTCCTTAGTGAATGGGGTAGTTTCAGCTTCATTAGTAGCATGTTAGGGCCCTTTTTTGCTTTGGCTTCCAATTAGGTGGTTTGCCATAAGGTTGCCAACTAGTTTCTCAGTTATGGCATGGCTTGTTACAATGGTCACTCGACACCCAAGGTTTTTTCTCCTTTTTCTCCCCACCTATATTAGCCTCAACAAGGCGAAGGGCAGAATTTTCAGGTGCAATGACAGTGCTGTTGCTGCTGATTTTACCCAACATGGCATGTTACCGATTTTCCTACCTCTGAACTTCAAAGAACACACCATTAATAGAGGGCAGTGGATGTCTGCCTATAATCCTCCCCTTCACCTCATCAAATTCTATGTTTAAACCTGCTAACAAAGTGAAAACACGATTAATCTTAACAATGGTTTTGTACTTATTATTATTTGCTGTACAATTCTTTCATGTTAATTATAGAGGTTCAAATCTTGCCATATTCTTTTGAGGGAATTGAAGTATTTAGTCACAGAATCACTTCCTTGTTTAATAGTGCCGAGTTTCAATGTCAGCTCAACCACTTGGGATTGATTTCCCTGGTAAGAATATATTTGGGATACATTATCCCAAAGCTCCTTTGCTGTTGAGCAGCAGAGGTAATTAGAGCTGATACCTCCTCCAATGAATTGACTGGCCAAGTCATCATCATTGAAATTTTAGCATCTCATGTTCTGTGAGAAGGTTCCTTGACATTGGGTTTTGGAGTATCTCCAGTTATGTTGCCAATTTTTCCTCTGCCACAGATGTACATCTTCACAGACTGGGACCAACGTAGGTAATTGTCTCCATTGAGACAGATCATGGTAATCTGTATTGGATGTGCGTCACCTTGGGTGCTTACTTTGGTAACAAGGGGTTTGCAGGTTTCAGCAAAAAGGTTTATTTCAGGACCAATTTCTACCATGGTTCCTAGATGAGTTATGAAATTGGGGTGTTGCTGAGTGTGTGGAGCAAGACTGGATGCAAGTTTGGTAGCAAGGGGTTGATGGTTGCAGGTATTTCAGCTAAAGCTAATGGGGTTGACTTGTTCTAAGCAAGATGCAGCTACTATGGGAGACAAAATTCCTGGATAATCGGGCAGAATGGTGCAAAACTAGCCCAGATTGTGCGCATTGGTGCTGAAATAAATTATAGGGCATAGGACATTCAAGGATGAGGTCAGAATTGGAGTGCTGTGTTCATGTATAGAAGGAGTAGCTGGGTGCGGAAGAGTGTGGTAGTGAACAAAGAGGATGGGTTGGATCGATGGGATAAGTAGAACCACTATTTTGGCCTCGATACCATGTGAAAGCACAATTGGAAAATTAATTTGTGTTGACTCCTCCAAAATATATGTACAGTTGACACACCTCTTTATAGAGAGGTTGTTACATGGGGTCCTATTTGATCTACAATTCTACTCTATCTATGCTCATGCTTACAAGTTCCTAATCAGATTAGGATCCAATCACAAAAAACATAGAATAGGATACGAAATAAAATCCCAATCTTTTCTACGCATACTAGACAGCAAGGAAGATTTATACCTACGTGCTCAACATCACTACAATTCCTCTTACAACCAGTTGCACTACATGTCAAGCTCAATATTCTAATATTCAAATTCATCAAATCAAGAGCAATTAACCCATAGAGGATTGAGATTCTCTAAAGTGTATGGTGCATTTTAGAGAATAAAGTGCAAGTGGATGATTAAACACTATTTAGCTGCAATGTAGTGCAAATAAATCTAAAAGATTAAACATTAATGAAGAAAGAAAAGATGTTGCATTGCACTGCAAATAAAATAAGTACGAAAACCCTATTTGGGTTCCTCACGGATGGGACAATTTCTATTTTAGCCCCTCACTATCAAAAGTTTCTAATTATGTTATACATAGTGTAAAATCATTATCAATTGAGTTCTTCTGTCTATCTTCTGTTAACACTATTAGTTAACTTGCTGATGTGTATGGTTAATGGGTAACTAAATTTGACCTGTCAGCTTATCTCTCTTCCATCGTGGACACTTTTTTGTCTTGATCCTATTAGTGAAACAATGCTCTTTTGTGTGAAAACCTCCTTAATAAACCCAAAACGGTGCCATCCCAAATTTTTAACAAAAAAAGCATGAAAAATTCTCTTCTTTGCTTCAAATAATCACTCCTTTGCACCATGACAACTTAGACAAAAATAAGAAATTTGAAAGAAAAAGCTAAAAACAAAGGAAGGTAGGAGCCTTAGTCGAATTTTCACCAAGATTTGAAGGATTTATGATAACTGATAAACTAAGGATTCATTTAGTATCACCCATTAAAGTTGTGCAAGAGGATCCTATAGTGGAAAGCCAATAGAAATCGATTATCTACCTCCAAGGCCTTGGCCTTCTAATCAAATTGTTTGGCAAGTCTTTCATAATGTGCAAAAAGCTTGGTATACAAGCGGTAAGCCTCATGACAAGATCCCTTTGCTCTTCCCATTTCTTTTGGGCTTGTGCTTGGCAATTTCAACATGTTTGTAGTTTTCATGCATAGCATTAAGCTTTGAAACAAGAGATGACTCTTTCATTTCCTTCCACTTGCTATATTCTTCTTCTTCACTAGAGGCATTAGCTGAAGTGCAAAGATTTTCATTGAGATTAGAATTCTCTTCCTGCAACTAGGAAATTTGAACTTCATTAGCGCTAACTTTTGCAGCAAGCTCTGCTTTCACTTCTACCAAATTGAAAATATGCTGTGTTTGTTCCTCGTTACTCTGGAAAGCCCCGTCACTCTTTGAAACAAGAGACTTTTATTTTCCTTCAACTAATAAATTTGAACTTAATAATTACCAACTTTTGCAGCAAGTTCTGCTTTTTCTTTGACTAGAATGTAGATATTATGTGTGTATTCTAGGTTGCTACCCAAAGTCCCATTCAAGATTCCATGATCGAGCCTCTGCATGTTCGTCAAAAATCGTCTATGGTTCCTACCTTCCTTTGTTTTTTGCTCTTCCTTTCGAATTTTCGATTCTTGTCTAAGTTGTCTTTGTGCAAATAGGTGATTCTTAGAAGTAGTGAAGAAAAATTTTCGTGTTTTTCTTTGATTTGGGATGGCACTATTTTGGGTTTGCTAAAGGGGTCTCCCAAAATGACATTGTTTCACTAATTGGATTTGGAGAAAAAAAAAATGCAACAGTGGAAGAGAGGTAAAAAGCTAACCTATCAAATTTGGTTTCTCATCAAAAAACTAAAGGTGCCACGTTAGCGTTAACGATACACATTAATAGGTTAACAAATAGTGTTAACAAGAGATAGATTGAGTGACTTGATTCATAGCGATTTTAAACTATGGAGGACTCGATTAGAAATTTTAACAATGAAGGACCAAAATAGAAATTGCTCCATTTGTGATGACTAAAATGGGGTTTTAGTCTAAAATAAACTACCAGTTGTATAAACATAAAACTCAGTAAGGCTTATTTGATTATAAACTAAAAAGAAGAGTTGGAAACGATCAACAATACGGACAAAACAAGAAGAAACAAGAGTAGAAAGAAGAAAAACATTCAGAAGAAACAAGAGTAGAAAGAACTTTACATTGGAACAGTCAACAATATGGACAAAATTAGAAGAGACAAGAGCAGAAAGAACAAGAGAAGAGAGAAATTAATGAAGATAGTCGAAAAGAAGAAACTAATTTATTGATCGCTTTGTCCTCTTGGCAGTTGGCAATCTATCTCGCATAGTAAGTTGACTCTACACATTTATCCAATCGATGTTTAATTTTAAGAGCAGCCTTATCTCTCATGTTAAGAGACTCCTCATCTTCATTGATGCTTAAGGATTCCTAACAAGACTTATCTACTCCAAAAACACAAACCCCTATTAGCATAGGACTAATTAAATATGGCTACATGTGTAATTGTGATTCTGTTTAGAGAAGTAGCGCTTCTCTCTGCATTCCACTTCACCATGCACCATCGCACAAGTGGTGCTTGAGGGGCGCTTCCTTGAAGCTATGCACTTCAGCTACTTTAGAGGCACCCCACCTTGATCCTGCTTCGCTCCACCACTTAAACAGTCTAGAGTGGCTCTTTTGACATCACTAGACTTAAACTAATTGACCATAAGTGCAATAATTGGAGAATGCTATGCATTTGGGAAACATGGATATTTCTTTTTTCCTTGACATACCTCTATAAGGATATGTATCCATTGCTTCCATGAGGTTGGATATGAATAAGGCATTTATCCTGTAATTTCTTTTCGTTATAACTTCAGAGAGAGAAGGAGCGGAAAATTAGAGAGAGAATAAATTGGAAAAGTGTTGTCTTATGAGTTAAGATCCTTCCAAAATATGAATATATGATGTGGACATACACTTTACCAAAAAAAAGAAGGAGATCAACCAAGCTAGCTGCAAGGCAACCTAAAACAAAGTTGCAAACTTAACCCATATAATATTCTAACTCTTCCCCTCAAGCTAGAGTATAGATGTTAATTATGCCCAACTTACTACAAATATAGTCAACCCGTCCCAGTTGAGACCTTTTGTGAAAATATCAGCTGCTTGCTCCCTTGTTCTCACATAACTTGTTGATATGACTTGTTGGATTAGTTTCTCATGGATAAAATGGCAATTGACTTTAATGTGTTTGGTTCTTTCATGAAAAATTGGATTTGAGGCAATATGAATAGTAATTTGATTATCACACCATAACTTCATTGGTTGTGTATTTTGACACCCCAACTCATCAAGTAACTGTCATAATCAAACAAGTTCACATGTTGTGAGTGCCATGGCCCGATATTCTTATTCTGCACTTGAACAAGCTACTACACTCTATTTCTTGCTCTTCCAGAAGACCAGATTTCCTCCAACAAACATAATACTTAGATGCGGACCTCTTATCAATGGGAGAACCGGCCCAATCTACATTAGAAAATCCTTCAATCTCGCAATATCCATGGTCATTGTATACTTTGCCACGACTAAGAGAGCCTTTTAGATATCTTAACATGTGCATGACAGCTTTCTAGTGAGAGTTCTGAGGATAGGACATAAATTGACTGACTACTGACCACACTTATTGGGAAAGCGATACTTGGTCAAGTCACAGTCAAATAATTGAGCTTTCCAGCTAGTCTCCAGTAATAGCTTGGGTCTAATAGGTTCTCTCCATTATCTGCTATCAATTTCACATTAGGAGTCATGGGAGTCTCATAGGGTGTTGCTTCCAACATGCCGGTCTCTGAGTAAATCAAGGACATATTTCTTTTGTGACAGGAATGTTCCTTTCTTGTCTCTAGTGACCTCAATTTGTAGAAAATTCTTCAGAGCACCCAAATCTTTTGTATAAAATTGAGATTGGAGAAAGGATTTCAGAGCAAGAGTACCAGAGTTGTTATTTCTTGTAATCACTATATCATCCACATACACCATTAAGAGAATACACCTAGCTTTGGAAGATCTATAAAAGACAGAGTGGTCAAATTAACTCCTTTGCACCCCAAATTGTAACACTGCCTAACTAAATTTCCTAAACCATGCAGTGGAGATTGTTCTAGTCCATCGAGAAACTTATGGAGTTTGCAAACCTTGCCATTCTCCTCTTGAGCAATAGACCTTGGTGATTGCTTCATATAAACTTCTTCCTGTGGGCTTCCATGCAACAAGGCATTTTTCAAATCTAGTTGATGTAATGGCCAGTGATGAGTGGCTGCAAGAGGAATAAGCAATCTAATAGAAACCATTTTTGCAACAGGAGAAAAAGTCTCTAAATAATCAATACCATATGTCTATGCATATCCTTTTGCCACCAATCTTGCTTTTAATCGAGTAAGAGACCCACTTGGATTTACTTTGACTGGGAACACCCATTTACAGCCAACTACTTGTTTACCCTTAGCAAGATGCACAAGAGTCTAGGTTTGATTTTGTTCAAGGGCATTCATTTCTTCCTCCATAGTTGCTTGTCATCCATTATGAGAAATTACCTTAGCAAGAGACTTTGGAACAGTTAGAGTCAAGTGAAGCTATGAAGGATTTATAAGAAGTAGACAAGTTATCATAAGATACACAAGAAGAGATTGGGTAGGTGCAAGAACATTTACTTTTTCTCAAAGCTATAGGGAGATCAAGAGTAGAATCTTGTCCCTAAGGTTCCACAAACGAGGAGGTCAGTACAACTGGCAATTCCATGGATATATGGAGACCTTTGGCTGTTGTCTACAAGAATATGTATGTTTGAAAAGATGGGAGGGGTGAGACACTAGGGATGTCTCTGGTTGAGAATTACCAAGAGGAGACAGTGAGCTTGAAGAACAAACTTTGTAAACTAGAAATTCATCATATTCTGAGTCCAAGGGGAGTGATGATAGTGAGGTGGAGGATTGACCAAAGAAAGGTGTTATCTCGAAGAAAGTCACGTTAGCAGAAATAATGTATCGCCTCAAATTAGGGGAGTAACACCTGTAACCTTTTTTATTGTGAGCATATCCCAAGAAACCACATTTGAGGGAGTGGGGATCAAGCTTGGATATAGATGAACGAACATCCTAAACAAAGTAGGTACATCTAAAGATTTTAAGAGACAAGGAAAATAGAGATTTAGAGGGAAAGAGTAAAGAGAATGGTATTTGACTTTAGAATGGAAGATGGCATCCTGTTGATGAGATGATTAGTTGTTAAGACAACATCAGCCCAAAAATATTTTGGTACTTTTATGTAAAACATAAGGGCACAAGCTACTTCCACTAGGTGTCTATTCTTTCTCTCTGTTATTCGATTTTGTTGTGGGGTCATAGCACAAGAGGATTAATGTGGCATCCCATTCTGTCATGAATAAAGAAGTGTTGGAGAAATATTCTTTTGCATTGTCACTTCTCAAGATTTGGACAAACACATTAAATTGAGTTTTTATTTCTACATAGAAGACACAAAAGATAGAGAATAATTCTGATCTAGATTTCATTAAATAAAGCCCAATTACATGTGAGTAGTCATCCACAAAAGTTACAAAATACTGAAATCCAGACTAGGATTCAACATGACATGGACCTCGAATATCAAAATAAACTAACTCAAAAGGGGGCGCAGCCTAACTAATGTTCCAAGGACTAAAGGTCCCTCTATGATGTTTGACAAATTGACATGCTTCACAATTCGAAACAAATATAGAGCTAAGTCTAGGACGTAGCTTACCGAACAATAATGAAGCTCAAAAGGGGAAACGACTAGGACGTAGGAAACATGGCTTTCAATTTCTCAAAGGCCTGTTTTACTTCAAGGTAATAGTCACCAAGACTCCTACCCTTCTGGTCAGCCCTGTAAATATTTAATAGGAGTTCATGGACATATATGAGTTCTTGCTTGCCCTAAACATGAATTCTAGGTGATCCCATAAGCCCTTGTTTGTAGAACAGTGTTAGGCGGTATCATTTACTAAAGGGTGCATTGTTTTCTGAATTTGACTGTACGGGTTATCATCAATCATTAGCCACTTCTTCTTAGCATCCTTATCAGATGGAAGGTCTTCTGTTAGTGTTTTCCATGTCAATACTGTTAAGGTACCTTTTAATTGTTCTTTTCCACTGTCCATAATTCTTTCTATCTTCTAATACCCTATCTATGATTTTGGTGTTGGATACAATTACAGTTATCACTCCCATGTTCTTAGTTTCTTCCTTTGGCTCCTGCTTAGCATGCTATTGCTGTATTTCACTTTCTCCTTTGTCACCTAACATTTTTTTCTTATATACTGTCTTCACACACTATGAATAACCAAACCAAAGTATCTGAAGGAACCACACACCACAACAAGCAGAACTAAAATCGCATAGAGGAGAAATCGTAGAGACAACTGAAATCACACACCAAAACAACTAGAGATGGACTTGACACTAGAACTAATACCGCACACCGTTGAGTCTAAAGGTAGTCGCATTTGAGAGGAACAAAGAAAATGAAATCGCATCCAAGAAAATGGAGTTGAGTCTGAAGGGTCAAGAATTGCGCTTAAGAAAACAAAGTCAAGTCTAAAGGGTCAAGAATCGCGACTTTATCCCTAAGCATGCCTTAGGTAAGGGTGACCTCGCCTCAGTTGCCAAATGCAAGTCATGACCCTCTCTCATTGCAACTCTCTAGGTCGCATTTCAAACCTCATTGGCGACCATCTAGGTCATACTCTCCATGGACGATGATGACTCTCTTGGTCACTAGGGAAGAAGGGGAAGATAGTCCCTGGGTTCGGTTAGAGCAAGGGAAGAAGGGGATATAGGGTTAGGGTTACTGACAATTTGGGAATGCTATGATACCATGTTATAATTTAAGAGAGAGAAGGATCAAAAAATTAGAGGGAGAATGAATTGGAAAAGTATTTTCTTAACTTATGAGTTAATATCCTTCCAAAATATATGTGATGTGGACATGCACTTTGCAAAAAGAAGGAGCTTGGTTGAGTCAGCAACCAAGCTAGCTTCAATGCAACCTAAAACAAGGTTGTAGACCCAACCCACAAAATATTCTAACACTTCTATTTTGGATCCAGCTTCGATATGGTAGATGCATCTTGGAAGTTGAAATGACTAAAAAGTTTATTCGTGCATTATGAGATTGTATCATTTGTTCAAAAGTGGAAATATAAACAACTTTCTATTGGAAAATTTAAGGTGCAGTGTTTTGTCCGTCCCTTTTCCTTTTCTGCTTACATACTTGATAGAATGATGTTGTAATTTCACCCGTCTTTGCTGTTAGCACAACACATATTATCCAAGATGCATGTTTTTGTATGTTTTCTTGATATTTTTTTTCTCTCTTAATATTGATTTCTAAATAAAAGAAACATTATTAAGAGAAAGAAGAAACCTACAATGAAAGTGGATAAGATTGTCTCCAAGAAACAAACATACACTGGGGTTTGTATATATATTTTTGAGTCTGGAGGAGTTTCTTAAGAAATTAATTTAGGAGCTTTGGGAGGAAGTGGGGAGAGGTTTTATATTATGGTCTCTAGTGTGGGTTCCTTGAACGAACTTAATTTGAGCAAAAAGAGTCACTTGGTTGTATGAGAAAATTAGTACTGGAGAATGTGCTGGTGTAATATTTTCTTTTATCCATCTTATTGCTCCTAGCTTCCTTTGCTAGAGTTAACATGGATCTTCTGTTCGCTTGTTGATCTTGTTTGATTTGTGAGATTTTTAGCTTTTGATTTTTCTTTCTTCAGGCTTCAATGCAGCAGTTGCTGGTTGTTTCTTTGCTATTGAAACTGTGCTACGACCTCTTCGTGCAGAAAACTCTCCCCCATTTACAACTGCCATGATTATATTGGCTTCTGTTATCTCATCAACAGTATCAAATGTTTTACTGGGAACCGAATCTGCTTTTACAGTTCCTGCGTATGATTTGAAATCGGCTGCTGGTACTTTTCTTTACCATTGCTGTGTTTGTTATAGAGTGTGGACAGTTTCATCTGTACAGTTGAGGTTTCTCTTTGTGTTTGTCTGTGTCATATGTTACTATTATTTTTAGTTTAAGTCTTTTTATTAAGAATTTGCAAGAAAAACTTTTGTCAACTGAATGCACCCTTATATCATGTTTGTCAATTACACTAGAATGTTTTATAATGTGTTTACTATTATTGTTGTTTAAATCTTAATTGAAGCCTGTATGTATAAGTGAACAAAATGCAGATTACATGCTGTCTCTCAGAAATTTTATGTCTGTTTGTGGTATTCATAAAACCTGAAGGATGAATGGACTCTTTGGCTGTTTCCCCTTTGTCTTCCAAAAATTCCACTTACCGCCGAATTTACCATCTAATCTGTTTGTTCTACACCTGAAACCTTTTTTAAAAGCTTCAATGAACTGTTTTGATGTTGAAATGTATGAGAGATTCATTTGCTAGTTGATCAAATTTGTGGTGAAAAAGAGTAATGGGACATGTTATCCTGACTGTGATTCAGGTTTTTCTGATATTCATTATGATGTTGACATGCAGAGCTACCTTTGTACCTCATACTGGGCATGCTGTGTGGTGTTGTAAGTGTGGCCTTTAGTCATTTGGTTGCTTGGTTCAACAAATCATTTGAGGTCATAAAGGAGAAATTTGGGCTTCCTGCTGTGGTCTGCCCTGCTTTAGGTGGTTTAGGAGCTGGGTTTATAGCTCTTAAGTATCCTGGAATACTGTATTGGGGTTTCACAAATGTGGAAGAAATTTTGCATACTGGAAAGAGTGCCTCAGCTCCTGGAATATGGTTGCTGACTCAATTGGCAGGTGCTAAGGTTATTGCAACAGCTCTTTGCAAGGGTTCTGGGCTTGTAGGCGGCCTTTATGCACCAAGTTTAATGATTGGTGCTGCAGTTGGTGCTGTATTTGGAGGCTCTGCTGCAGAACTTATCAATTCCGCCATTCCTGGAAATGTTACTGTTGCCCAACCACAAGCATATGCACTGGTAAGGTGATTTTAAGTTATGAATGTATATTGTATAAATATAGTGTGGATGTTATGCCAAGAATGATTTTGTTGTACATTCAGATTATTATAAGTCCATGCAAGGATAATTTAACTTTGACTGCAGGTTGGAATGGCTGCTACTTTAGCATCAGTTTGTTCTGTACCTTTGACTTCAGTTCTACTTCTGTTTGAGCTGACAAAAGATTATAGGATACTGCTTCCTCTTATGGTAATCCGTCTCTTTTCTATGACATCTCTTATCATTACAAAAAAAATTGCAAATTTTTGTGCAGTGTTGTCAGTTGCTTATGGTAGCAAGCAAAAAGTTTGTAGATTTATGGCAGATGACATGGTGGTCAATCGCAGAAGCATTGCATCCAAGTCAAAAAAATGTAAAATTTACTAAACAAACTTAACAGAAAGTAAATAAAAAGAAATTGAAAATCAAAACAGAGGAGATTGGGATTTGGGACAGAAGTAAGAACAAACATTGAAAGGAAGTCAGAACAAAATTTAAATATTACATATAAAGGTTGCAGAAACACTGAAACAGAGAGGTGTGTAGAAGTCTAGAGAATTTGAAAGAAAACAGAAGTCAAAAAGAGAAGAGAGACACACACAAAGGGAAGATACTGAAATGAACATTGAGAGTTGAGTGTTTGAAGATAAGTCAAAGATGAGGGTAAGAATAGAGCATCAAGATGTAGGATGGAAAATGAAAAAGGAAGAAAGATAGATGAAGTTGAGTGTGTGCAGAAAAGGGGAAAAAAAAGAAAGTAGAACAGAGAAGAGGAAGGAAATAACAGAGCGGAGAGATGGAGGAAGAACAACAACAACAACAAATAGAGCCTTATCTCACTAGAAGAAAAATGGAAAAAAAAGATAGGTGAGAGTTGAATGTGTATGTAGATTACCTATAGTTTTATGTCCAGCTGTGTGTTATTTCGTCAGATGTAGCAGCTGGTGGGAGTGGGCGTGCGTACTCCTCCTTGCCAGATGCAGAGCATGCAAGAGCAAGAAGGAAGTGCATCTGATATGCTCTTAGATTCGGTTTTGAGTTTTTAGCCACAGACGGAGTTGTAATACAGAAATCACCCCTAAAAATCACAAGCCCATTGTTTGGTGGTGTGGATAGATGAGAAATTTCTCATTTGTTTATGCCATTGTGATCACAGCAGCCACCATAGTGCCTTCCACCATGCCCATAGTGCCTTCCACCATGCTTGTGGCAGGCACCATAGCGGTGTCAGACCAAACCTGCAACGCTACCAGATTTTGATGGCAGTGGGTTGAAGATCTGCCCCAGTATTCCACAATGGTGGTCGTGGTGCTGACTTTTGACAACACTATTTTGATGTCTGTTAAGCATACATATATACTGCATATCACTAAGAAAATAAATCAAGCACACAGCTTAATTTGTCACCTCAAATAAGTTTCGGTAGATTATATATGTTTTGGTGATTTCTGACTTATTGCATTTTCTTATGGATGGTCACCCTATATCTTCTATTAATCTGCAGCATGAACAAATTTTGTTTGCACCATGGCATTCTTGTTTTATCTGAAAAAAGTACAGTTTTACATGGTCAGCATCTTTGTCAAACTTTTTGTGATTGGATGTAGGTATCATATATCCTTGGTCTTTGTATTACATTTATACTTCATGCAATTTCAGAATTCATAAATTTTTTGATATTACTTATATAGTTATATTTTATGTGCTCTGTTCCTTGACATGCATGTAGTGTTGTCTAATATTCAGTTCTTGTCACTTGAACCCGAACTATGTTTCATGATGCTTTTCTATCTCCCCTACAGTTTTGACATTTTTGCCATTATTTGGGCGGAAAGGTCTGGGTGGAATGTCCAATTTTTGGCGGTATAGAACATCATCTGAAGGTTGACAATGTTTAATGTTTTTCCCTCCTATGTTTTTGTGAACCCTGTCCTCAGGGGGCCGTTGGATTGGCAATATGGGTTCCCTCAGTGACGAATGAGGGGAAGGAGAGTGACACTCATGATAAAAGAAACACAGCAAGAGGATATTCTTCACTTTCATTTGCTGAAGATAATGAAGATAACTGGAGACAGGCCAGTGGGGAAGATGGTTTAGAACTCTCTAATGTGGGAAATGCAGCTGATCTTGAAGTACTTGATGAGGAATTTCTTCTGGAAAATCTTAAGGTTGAGAGTACCTTTTCCTCATTTCTGCCTGATTATTGACATCACCCCTTTCTTTATTCGTAACTCTGCAGCATGTTGCTGACTTCTGATGTTTGTTATCTGGTAGAATGTTTTTGATCATTTAATGCTGTATCCTCCTGAATATCGGTATCCCTGTTGTCAGGTTTCTCAGGCCATGTCAAAAAACTATCTTAGGGTTTCACCAGCCATAACCTTGAAAGAAGCAACCAAATTCATGCATGACAACCAGCAGAATTGTGTGCTCGTTGTTGGTGAAGATGATTTTCTAGAAGGGATATTGACATATGGTGACATTAGAAGGTTTCTTTGTAAGAAGACTAGTGATGCTTCCCAGAGTGATTCCGGGCTTCTGGATGTATGCAGAAAGGACCCCTTCTTTTTATATATTTAAGAATCATGTGTCAGGTTGAAAATTGTTTTAGAGACAGTTGTTTTTAAAATTTATGTAAATTGAAACACAAAAGATTTGCTCATTCAAATTTATCCACACAAACTATTTTCTGAATAAATTTTGGACAACAAACATGGCTGAACCAAATTGTTTTATATTTTTAGTTCAGTTAAAAGATAACTCATACCAACTAGTTTTAAGGAGTCTTTGTAACATTTTGAAGATTACATGTTAGATTAATGGTTGAGCAAGCCTATTTCACTCTATACTGAAATTCATGCCTGGATCTTACTATTATACAGAATGATCATGAGTTATTCTTTGAGGTCTTATTACACTGTGTACTCTCCGTTGTTTTTAATCTTTTGTATGATAAGTCAGATTAAAATACTGACAGGCAGGTACAACTCTTGTTTCCTCTGCTTGTACTCGTGGGATGAGCTACCGTGGACGAGAGCGTGGACTTCTAACCTGTTATCCAGATGCTAGTTTGGCTATGGCAAAGGAGTTAATGGAGGCCAAGGGTATCAAGCAGTTGCCTGTGGTCAAACGTGGTGGAGATCCCAGTCGAGAGAGGAAGCGAAGAATTGTTGCTCTTCTTCATCATGACTCAATTTGGAACTGTCTCAGGTTTTCTTAATATCTGATACTTGGATTTTATAATACAATATCTCTATACTAATTCATAACTGGAAATGGGTTTTTCTTTCCGGCTTTAATACTAGTAGATACCTCCATTGCTGTTTAAGAAGAATAATATACAATCATAGTGACAAATTTTCTTGTTTTTCTGCGAACTAGATATTCTAACTATAAGTTGAAATCAGGTTTTTGGGCATGTCAAAGTGATGTGTATTTCTAATCTAAGTTTTAAAGTAGGGTTAAAAGGGGCCCGGAGGCTTGTTAGCATTTACAATATCTAGTTTCTGACCATCTTTGGCACATCTGATGAACTTCAGTAGTCCCCCTGAAATTCTTTTCCCTTTTTTTCCTTGGTGTTTAAGAGTTTTTGTGCATCTGACCAAGTTAGATGTGAATAGGTTTTTGCCTCTTGGTATTTCCTTTCCTTTGATAGATTATAAATAGAAATTTGATTTGTTCTTGGGTTTTTTTTTTTTTTTCTTATGCTGCTATCTTTTGTAGCCTTTCGCTATCATGTAAATAGAAAAATGTATGGCCATGTGTGTATATGTTTATATGTATAAACATTAAATTGCCCACGTTACATAATCTATATAAACTTCAGTCAATTTTGTCTCTGCTGGTTGTAGGATGTTAAGTTTTCTATGTTGATGATATCACTCACTTGTGAATAATTTAAATGAATTTTGGTGGCCAAGTTATTCTCGTTCTGTTTCTTGCTTTTGGTTGATGTATATTTATGTGTGCAGAAAAGAAATTAATCACCGGAAGTCAGTCTATCAAAATAGGACACAGGCAAATTTGGATGAGATAACTGCAAATGGGCTTTGATTGTGTTGGGTGTAACTGATGGCCAAAACTCAAGCTTCTTGGTTGCCCTTACGAAAATAATTTGTTGGGACGGTAACGACGAGCTCTTTGGTTGCCCTTCTAATAGCAAAGTGAAATCTGAGATCGTACTGTTCCTATGTTCTTCATTTTGGTGGTCTAAGTGGTTAGTTGGTGAGGAAGTAAAGATTACTTTTAAGAGATAATTAATAGAATGTTTAACTGATACCTGAGATTCTGTTGTATAATTTAGGACGGTGCAACTTGTAAATCTACTTCACAGGAAGAAGATTACTACTGGATACAAAAGAGATCTAAAATGTCTTGTATCATTTATAGACGTGAAGTTGATTATCGATATTCTTTTGATTTACTTATATGCATTTTTTTGGGATTCCATTGGCGCATTGTGCTTATGGGTACGGGAGTTGGAAAATAGAGTGCAACTAAATTGAATAGGAATAGAATTAGCGCAGGTGGAGAAATTATATGGAAAAGTGAAACTCTTAGATATTTTTTTTTTCTTGGCTCTATAAAATACATTTTCAAATTCCCACTTTTAGCTTTATATGCACATATTTGCTCTACACAAGCTGTGCATAAGGTTGACTTGACAGTTTAGCATACACAACAGCTACGCAAAGCTTAAAATATTACTGGATACGACCTGTCTGCGGCATGGAAGCGAAAATTAAATATGTATGAATAGTTATAGTTAGAGTAATTAAGGAGTAAATATAATTGTTGGCCTTGGCTTAAGTATTTTATTACTGAAATTAACTTGTATTCATTTGTTTGATTTTGTTAATTGACACAAATATTTACAATCATATAAAGGAATTTAATTTAATCCTATTTAATTACAAGAAAAAATAAATTGATAAGATTTTTTTAGAATCTAAATTAATATATATTGTATTACAGAATAAATAATAATTTTGAGATATATAAAACAAACACTTTATAAAAAAAACTATCACATATCATTTATGCTTGTTTCAATATTTGGAAGACTTCTTTAAACATTATGTTGAATGTAGTGTTTGGTATCAACTCACGCTCATCAAATATTAGTATCAGTATTTTAAGACCTTTTTTTCTTTTAATCCTGGAAAGTCTTACATACAATTGAACATGACTAAAAACAGGTCTTAGAAGATAAATTTTAACATGAGAAAGTGCGTAGCCTTCGACTCTTATTTGTAGTCGTTATGAATGAAATAATTAATGAAAATTGTCTCTGTTCAAACTTTACAAGGAACTAGAGGGGTTCAAAGTCATTCTAGAGATCAATACAACTTGTCCTATATTGATGCCTGAAAGGATTTTAGCTTAAATAACATGCTTTCCCAATCTTGTAATAAAAAGTCTTGTTTCATTACATAAGTTTATTGATTGATCAATTTTTATCATTTGCACAACAAGAGCTCTAACTTTTATACATAACTTATGATTAGAAAGACCTGAAATTGTGAAATGATTAAAAATCTCCTGTGACAATTAGTCATCATCAAAAGAATTGCCTTTTTCTTTTCAAAAGGAGGGATTCTCCTCCATACTCAACCACGCTTAAGATCTTTAGAAAGAAGTGCTAATGCCTCTTTAACATAATATAGTAAGTCTTAACAATTTTCTTTGTCTTTAACTAAATGATGCTTCAATGCACATGATATTTATATAAATATAATTTTAAAAAGTTAATAAAAAATAAGCTGTTATATAATTTTTTAGTAAATATATCTATTTTATAATAATTATAAAGTTTTGTCATTATATAAACAAATACGTTGACATAGCAAATAAACTAAAAGCCCTTACTCATGTTACTAATAAATAAATCATACGTTAATTTCAAAAAATTATAGTTCATAATAAGATACCATTTAAATATTAATTTTATAATAATGTGACATAAGTAAATCCTATGTTATTAATTAATACAATTGTAAACCAATTAAAATAATAATAAAAACATACTCTTAATCAAAGAGTATGCTTTATATATAAAATATAGAAAATTTAAAATACACAAATTACGACTTTCAAATATAATAAAAATGCATAATTTTTATATGTTTAGCCAATGCTATCATTTAGCATTTTGCAGACAGTTTCCAAAGACTAAAGAGTTATTAATCTACTTCCATGCATGGTGCATACTTGAATATCCGTATGTTTTCCCATTTTTTTCTAGTAGATTATCAAAGTAGAGTGTCAAACCAACATGCCAAATGGGATAATTTTCCATATATAAAGTTGAAATATTGTAAAAAAGAAAACAGCTTTAAAAGTAAAAGTGGGATTAATATATATTCTCAACACTCAAAAATTATAACAAAGGTTCAAAATTATAACAATAGTTCAGAATTAAACAACATGAGAAATGTCAATGTGATAACCCATCTTCAAATATCACAAGCTTCCAGAAATGTCAATTTACCAAGTGAACATGTTAGCTTGGAGAAAAGTTAACGTTGTAACTCAAGTAAATTCCCACAGGATTTGGATGCTGAAATGATGCTTGATGAAGATGAAGAGGCATTTGAGCTATGGCTCCAGCAGGCTCTGACCTCTGGTCTCTTTTGTGAGACCTCCAAGCGGAGGAAGAGCTGGAATCCATTTAAATTGCATCTAAAGAAAGAGCAGAAGGAATGGCGAAGAACATCATGCTGAATTTTGTAAAGTAAATACAATAGTTCATTTTGCTCATCCCTAAGGGATTGATGGAGTAACTATCTTGCGGAGGAAAGCTCTGGATATACTGAAATCAAGTCGAGCATTGATATTGTGAAACAATCAACCAAGGTGCCTTATATTGTCTAAGACAGATGAGAGTGGTGGGTTAACTCCCAAGATACCGGGAACATCTGATTTGAAAGTAGATGGGAGTGAGGAAGTCAGAAGAAGTCAACTAATTGCTACAGATACAGGTCGATTCTGAATTTTTTTTTCTTCCAAGGGAAAAGGAAATAATATTCCAAGAGATGACAAGGTGCATGAAGTTCTCTTCCTCTTTCAATCAATTTCACTTCTTGGATTGGTAACTGTTACCTCACGATAAATCAATTTTTGTTTGCTGCAGTGCGACTTCCAACCCCTCTACAGACTAGGGAAGAAGAGCCCGAGGAAGAAATGAAGATGAGTGAATTTCAGCAGGAACTGATTCGGCTGGCAGCAGTGCTAAAAGGACATAATGTCCTCACTGGTTCCGGTTTCTCTGCCGTTAGCAATGGAAATTTAGAGAAAGATGGATATAAAATTAAGAGAGAAAAAAAAAATTAGTGGGAGAAAAAAAGTGAGTTTAATTTATTAAATTTTTTAAAAAAATAAAAAAGTAATAAAAAAAAAGTTAAAATATCTAAATCTTGTCAGTTACCTAAATACAATGACATGATCGTGAAGGAAGGGAAAGAATACATGGATGCTGCAGTTAGACGCTTCTTTGAGGCAGGGCCAATGCAGATGGGGGTGAATGAAGAACATATACTCCAAATAAAGCCTTCTCTCTGCCTCTTCTTTCTCTCCCAACAACAACTATACTATTTTTTTGGTGTCTTTTTTACCACCCGTAATTTTGGACACCAGAAGTCAGGGATCCTAGGTCGGATGCCCGATCCAAATCTTCACTTGTAGATTACCCAAAGAAAAAAGTCTTCACTGACTATTTAACAAGGACATGAACTTGCTTAAGTCTTCAGGAACTTGAATTATTAGAGATTTTTCTCTAGTTAAAAAATTGACTATTTAACAAACTATAAATGCTTTGCACATGGTTGTATGCAAAGAGTTCTTTCTCCAGAACAAGTACAAAAAAGCATTTTTTGTATTTATCTTATTTCTCCTGTGTAAACTAATCTCTTTTCACATGTAAATACTACCGGTAATTTATAACCAAAAAAAAAAAAAAGCATACTACTGGTAATTTCTCATATGCTATTAATCATCATCAGGAGCACGAGACCTTATGGTCTATTTCCTATCTTTTAGCTTCTAGTTAATGTATCCCATTCAGGTATGTTTGCAGTAGACTAGTTGACCAGCTTTACAAGCCCAACCCGAAATGATTATCATAGTAACCTGTAACTGTGAATAATAGCCATCACAAAAGAACCATAGAATGAAATATAAATGAAGATTTAGATCCGGCATCCGAACTAGGATCCTTGACTTCTGGTGTCCAAAATTAGGGATGGTAAAAGAAACAGAAAAAATAGTGAAGTTGTTGTTGGGAGAGAAAGAAGAGGCACAATGCAGTTCACATCATGTGATTGGGGGATCAGGTTTATAAAGTCATAAAATTGTGGGTTTGATCTAAGATTTCATGTTGGAAGAAAATCGTGGGTTGGACCCACATTTTCAGAAAACGTGAATCTAATTCATGGTTTAAAAATGGTGAGTTTGGCCCATGTTTTCTAAAACTATGGGTGAAGCTCACATTTTCCTAAAAATTACAACTCTTGCTAAGCTGGTATGAACTCTTGTGTGGCATATATAACCCAGTAGAAAAATATTTTTAAAAAATATTCATAAATATTTATAAGAAAAAAAAAAAACTCCTTGAGGTAAAATGACCACAGTGTCACTTTGTAAAATGACAAACTAATAAAACACCCATCTATACATGATTGCGTGTCATATATGTATATACTCATTTATTATAGAGATGTAAATTATTTTTTTTAAAAGAATAAAGGAAAAAATTTGAAATAAGAAACTTATGGTGTCTTTACTTTTTTAAAGAATAATTTAACTTTTTTAGTTTTTGAGTTAAGTAATTTAATTTATGTACATGTGTAATTGAACAATTTAGTTATTTACTAAAAAAATATTTTTCTTTTAGTATAATATAACTAACCATTATGACATTGACGATGTAACTCATCAATATAACATTAATTTTATTTTTTTATTATAATATAAATAATAACAATAACGAATAAAGTCTTCTTTCATTAAGTAAGATTAGTTACATAGATTAAATATCGTCATAAACTTTTATCTGATATCAAATTTTTGAAAATACTATTTAATCAAATGTCTCTTTTAATCATCTCTCTAAATATCCTTTTTAATCTTTCTCTACGTCTCTTCATAAGACTAAAAATCATTTGATCAACTTTTCTTACTAGTGCCTTTTGCAGCCTTCTTTGTACATACCTAAACTATCGTAACTGAGTTTTTATCATTTTCTTCTCAATAGGTGCCACATCAACTCTCTTCATAATACAATATTTCGATTTTTTTTTTGTATGTCCACTCATCCATCTTAACATTTTCATCTTTGCCACCTCCATTTTTTACTCTTGTTGACCTTTTAGAGTCCAGCACTCACTACTATAAAATATAACTGATTTAATAATAGTTCAATAAAATTTTCTTTTAAGCTTGCTAAATATTTTGCAATTACAAATGACCCTCGAAGCATTTTTCCATTTTATTCACTCAACTTGAATCCTGTGTGTGACATCCCTATCAATCTCTCAATTACTTTGTAAAATCAACTCAAGATATCAAAACTTTGACACCTGTGATATACTATGCTCCCTAATTTGTATCTCCAAATCATCATTGTCTCGTCTCTTGCTAAATTTACAGTCCATATACTCTGTTTTACTCTTAAATAAAAACCCTTTGATTCCAAGGCTTCTCTCCATATTTTCAATTTATAATTAGCCTCCTCTCTTGATTCCCCTATTAGGACAATGTCATATGCAAAAAGCATATATTTTGAGACTACATCTTGAATGTGACCAGTAAGTACATTCATAACTAAAGTGAAAAGATATGAACTTAAGATTGACTTTTGATGCAAACCAATCCTTATGAAAAAATCTTCTGTTACCCCTCCCTGAGTTTTCACATTTGTTGTAACCTCATCATACATATTATTTATGACAAAAATATAAGTAATATGAACACCCTTCTTTTCTAATATCTTTCATAAGACTTTCCTTAATGCTCTATCATAAGCTTTTTCTAAATCAATGAAAATCATATACAATTCTTTTTTTCTACTTCAATACCATTCCATTAAACCTCATAAAAGATATATAACATCCGTGGTTGATATCCTTAGTATAAAATTAAATTAGTTCTCTGATATATGAGTCTCTTTTCTTAATCTATGTTCAATCACTTTTTCTCAAAGTTTCATAATATGACTCATAAGTTTAATCTCATAATAATTTTCACAATTCTAAATATCTCCCTTATTCTTATAAATGGGTATCAACGTATTCTTCCTCCATTCATATGACATTCTCTTGAACCACAATATCTTATTTAATAACTTGGTAAGTCAAAAAATACCTTTCTCTCCCAAACACCTCCAAACCTCAATAGGTCAAAAGGAATGTACTATAATTTTGAGAATAAAAATAAAATCTAAGCCATTACTAGCAAACCACATGATATTAGAAAAAAACAAATTTGATATATAAAAAACTAAATTGTTCCAATTATATTTATAAAAAAATAAACTTATCTTAATTATAGTTATAGAAAGATTAAATTATTCTAATTATAATTATAAAAAATTAAAAAATTAAATTACTTTTTTAAAAAATTAGAAAAACCAAAAATGCCTATTGTCCTAAAAATTTTACATGAGAGGTTCAATGGGCATCCAACTCACAATATCTTGATAAATTGATGATCCAATAGGCAGGTTAAGCCCACATTCAGGAATAGATTCCAGTTTTAGTTCTCCTTTCGGCAACATGAAACCCATTTCGATTGCTGGGCATTGCTGTGCCAAGAATGGATGAACAGGCATGGCGGGAAGCTTTGCTTGGACAGGTCCTAATCCTGCCGTTGCTAGATTAGATACGCCAGGTTGATTCATTCCAAATGTGAAGCCATGCGAAGGCCCTAGCTGTTGCCTCCAAGATAGGTTGATCGAGCCCAGGGCAGGCCTCTCAAGTCTTCCAATGCTGTTGTGAACTTGTAGCGGTTCAGGTCTATGAACATGGGTGTGAATAACAGCTGGAGCTTGTGTTGGAACGGTACTAGGAGCCGCAGCATTTACATGGCTACTAGTACGAGCAGCAGGAACATCATGATTGTGCTTTCCCTCATAAGTAGTAATCACTGATTTAGGGTCATGAGATGCTCTCTCCACATGCTTCCTTACTGTGCAGCTAGCATTGGTGCACTTGTAGTAACTCCTGCAGCCAAAGCAATAAGGCATCCCCAATTTTAGCTTTGCAAATTTAAATATATGTAGCTTCTTGCACAGGTGTTAAAAGAAAGGAGGATGAAAGAATAACAGCCAGAAAGCGGAAAATAAACCACCTTGGGTTTGGATTTCCTTTAACAATTTTTTGCCCATATTTCCGCCACCGATATCCATCATCAAGGATATCTACTTCGCTGGTAGTCTGGACAACAACTCTGGGCTCACGTACAGCTCTAGTGGATCCACTCAATTCTGATGCATAAGATTCCAGTTTCCTAAGAAAACAATATTTTATTGATTTAGAACTGTAGAAAAAAATATTTTCGACAAAACCAAAGAAGCAATAACAAAAACCTTCTTTTTGATTCTGATTCATCTCCTTCCCCATCATAACCTAATGACACACTGCCATGAGTGCCTTGATCATCTTCTTCATTAGAAATAGTAGACGAGGCATCCACTGCATCTCCTAATTCAAAGTGAGTATCATTCTGAGTCTGCAAATTGGTGGACTCGTTGCAATATTCAGGGCCTACAGATGCTGATGACGTTACTTCAAGGTTGTCGTGCTTCCAATCTGCAGCTCCAGCTATATTTCCCTTTGGTACATATGCCCAACCCAGGTCACCATCACCACTCTGTGGTTCGACATGTTCAGAAATATCTACTTGCAAGTCCATATGAAGGTTAAAAGACCCTATGGCAGATCGGCGACTTGGAGGAGGTTTGGGATGGTTGTGAGCCCCCTTATAGATGATCTCTGTTATGTGGCCCTCCTGAGAGCGTTCTACTTTCTTCTTAACCTGACAATTTGGATGTGTACACTTGTAGTAACTTCGTGGGTACTCACTACCTTTCACTTGTTTTTGTCCATATTTTCTCCAGTTATATCCATCTTCAGATGGTGCACCACCAACACCAGCAGCCATGGAGTCTCCATCCCCTCTTTGATCTCTCTCTTCATCTCCTTGCTCCTCAAGTGGTGTAGAATGGTCAGTGCTGCCACCAACAGTATTATAAGCCCTTTGATCAGCCGAGACAAAAGTAGTTCCAATATCTTTTTGAGGCGGTGACTCAATAATGTTTGCCTGAAGATGGATGCCACTTTTACTCTCAATTTGAAGCTTTACTTCAACATTTTGAAATTGAAAAGAATTTTCGGAATCAATGGAGACCTCAACACCAGGAAGGGGTTGTTGAGGAAGTGTAGTTGGATTCATCTGCAAATAGAAGGCAAATAGAAGTGAACAAAAAGAAAGAAACAGCTACATGTCATTGCCTCGACACAGCTGTCCCCTCAGTTCAAACCCCACTCTAAGAGCATCAGGAGGCACATGACCTTGACTTGAACAGGATTAGTAAATAATAATTGATGACTGTGAGTGACACAAGGCATGTCTGTAGATTTAAAGCATGATTTTTTCTTTTTTTCATATATATTTCAAACCACCAGTTGTAAACAGGATTTTCAGAATGTAAATTACTTTTCTTGCAGCACCATGATAAAATGAGGAAGCCAAATCTGTTGCAGGCTCGAAAGCAAATGATGATGTATAGATATCACCAAAGCTGTTTTCATTTTTTTCCAGAGCATTTGGGGATAATTCTGAGCACCGGATGTTGCTATTTGAGATAAATGCAAATTTTCCAGTTGTTGGAGATGGCTGTGCCTGCAATAAGACAGATTCATAATTCATTAGGAGCAGAACACATCTACAAAACCAGATTTCAATTTCCAAATATAGCACATTGATGATTGCTGGCACAATTGGCTGGCAATGTTTGATGCCATTTTGTAAGCCAAGCAAAAAGGCATTGAAGTATTAAACCGAGTGGTTTATAACTTTAAGTAAGAAAACGTAAGTAGTACCAAGATAACAATTATTAACTACTCACAGAGCTTGATGTAACAAGAAGATGGGCTCCTACCAAAATTTTCCAGGTAAAATGAATCAAGAGGTGTATAGTTAAGAGAAGTATAATTCAGATAATAACTATATATTCCATGCACAAATGGACCAGCAATTGTTGCAATAGATATGTACTATATACTAAAAATGGCGGTGGGGTTGCAACGGTTCCACTTCATCTTACGGACAGACTAATTTGCCAGTCATCAACCATTTTTGGGTAAATTACATTTTAGCCCGTGAACTTAACTCTTATATCACAATCACTACATAAACTTTAGGGTCCTACCCTTAACCCCCCTGAACTTAGGAAAAAATTGACATTGTTAACTCCACCGCTAAAACTATTGAAGCAGTTAACATGTGAGTCAGAAACCTATGATTTCCTTTCTGTTTAATGCACAAAATAAGTTCCAAGAGCCCACGAGTGAGCTCTAGGTGCATGGGTAGTAGCTACAGTTGATATTTGAGTGATCCATATCACAAAATTTGGTAGACTTAAAGGATTTCTACTGATGGTTGGATTCTCTCTAGCTCAGCCTCTAAAATCCAAATTCTCCCCAACAATTGTGAGTCAATTTCAGTTGCAACTTCTGGTTTAGAGATGGGGGCAGTAATTCAGTCAAACCATTTGCAGGCCTATACATAAAGTTAATCAAAAGTTTCAGGCTCCTATCTAAAGAATTTAGCTGTCCAATTTGAGAACCTGCACGTGCGTGATCTTGCCCACACATGAAATACCTCCTTCCTTGGTTCTTATCATTCCATGCAGTCTACAGTCGAGCTTGATGGCCACAAAGACAGAAACATTGCCCACTTCCAAGTTTCCAGACCCAGTACTAAATGAACCCCATATTTGGGAAGCCCTGATTCACTCTCCTTTACCGTTGCAACTCTTTAGGGTTTCAAAATGAGGGAGTTGAGCATTCTAAGCCCTTGCAGGTTTTAGACTTTCCTTCCTGCCAAAATGGTCATGTATCTGGCATGTGAATCAGACTCAAGTGCCATGTTAGTTTCAGCTGAGGAGTTAACAGTATATGTTTTACCTAAATTCAGGGTAGTTGAGTGTAAGCTTTTTAAAATTTGAGTACTAATTGTATTACAAGGATTAAGTTTAGGGGGTAAAGTGTTATTCACCTTTTTTCCCCCCAAATCCATGATCACAAGATCACATATGGACGCATATGGGGAGTGTTTAGATTAAAGAGCCAAAATTAGAATCTTGGGCATCATATGGTATCTTTACTGGTGTGTTTGTAATATCTATTTGTCATTATATTTTGCTAATTATTTACTTTTATATTTCATACAATTATTTTGTTATTATGTAAAACATTCATAGGAGAAAAAAATAATGCAGCAGTTGCCTTAAACTGCCAGCTTTTGGCATACATTTTTTATAATAGAAAAGATTTTTGAAACAAATGACTCAATTCATACAATTTCTAAACAAAATGACAGCTTAATAATTTAAAATTTACAAATTTTTAACAATATTCATATAATTTTTTTAATAAAAAGAATTTAATATAATTGGCATATCCGAAATAAGATTTTACAAACATCATATACCAAATAAGATACCATATCAGTATCGAGTCAGTTTGAGAGTAATGCAGCATCATAAATTTCAGTCATTTATATTCTTAGAAATTTAAATCAGAAATAATTTACTCTATAATATATAACAAATAAAACCATTGTTTATAATTTAAAAATAAAAATAATCATATATATATATAGAATTTCAGTATCTATACTTTTTAGTTTCAAAGAATGCATAGGTAATTAAAATTGCTAAAAGCAAAAGCATATTATAATTTGTATTCGAGGTACAGACATTAATCATTTATATAATAAGTCTAACCTACAAGTGTAAACCATATTATTGTTATAATGTTTTTAAACAAATACTTTCAACAAATTTTATTTATGAAGAAAAAAGAGAGATTCAGCACAGGGCCATGGGCAAATCCATGCCACTGCCACTAGTATTTAGATAAAAGGCCCAAGATTTGGTATGTCATTTATGGAACCTGTTCTATAGGTAATGATGCTAAACTAAGATTCCAAAAAAAGGTATTTGCATTGCACATCTAAACCGAACATCAAAAGAAGGAGAAAAGAGGAAAGGAAAGAAAAAGGGACATACATGAAAGTTCTAGTACTGAAATCTGCCAAATATTAAGTAAGAAGAAAACTCAAGGTACCCATTGTTTGAATTGGAAAAATTGCCTCAAATGATTCTTTAAATGCATTTAGATTACAACAAAGAACTATAGTTAAGCTACACAGAAGCATCAAATAAGGACCTATTCGTAATTTCGTCTAATCCTATCAAAGCTATGTTGCACAGATACAGGTACAAGTACCCATACCATACAATACGGGCATGGGATATGGCAACTCTTGAAAAGTCTAGGATACAGGAACGTCAAGATATATCTTATAAAATATTTGAAGAATATACTCATTCATATGTAACGAAGAGAGAAAAGAGGTTTTTTTTCTGGGTTAATGACCCTTCACTACCACTTTTAGGTGTTTCAGGGAATTTTCATTGCAAAAATTAAAATTTTTATGAGAAACAAGTGTAATTGATGCCATGCCAATATCCATATTTTACCTTAAAGTATCCAACCAGTATCAAAACATGATACGTTCCAGTAATGGATATGGCATAATTCCCGAAGTGCCTCTGCCCCATAGTTTCAGACATATACGTGATGAGGAAAAATAAAGGTTTGTGCTTTGTAGTAGCATGGTAAACATCTAAATCTAGGATCTATCTTATATCCCAATCATTATCCTTTCTTCTTTCTTGTTTTTTATATTTGGGGGTGAGGGACTAGGTTTGAAATTCTCCTAAATTCTACACCATGCAACGCCAATCAAGCCATAAAAGATTATAAGAATTCCTCTGCAACTACAAGATCAGGAAGAGCAATGTTGGTGTAAGTTATCACTGAGTATCAATTTGTATGAGAGACATATTCAAGCGCAGTATCTCAATCTAAGTACCAATGCTTTTTTAAAATATATATATATATATATATATATAGATAAGCAAACAAAGCACAACAGAAAATCTTCCATTCAGTACTTTAGATATAGACCTCACCAATGAATTTGATAGGAACACTGGAGAATCTAAAAGTGTAGTTGGACTCAGACCAGGTGGTATGGTCAAGTAAGGAGATCGATCGTCAGAATTAAGTGAAAGGTCAGCAGATCTAATGCCTTCTGTATTCAATTTTGGAGCATTAAAACCAGCTCTAGCAGCTATTCTTTCGACAAGCCCTCCACAGGAGCCTGACTTTTGATCAGATAAGGAACTGGTGTTAACCAACTGGCCACCAGAAACACCATCTTGTGCCCTATCTTTTATGTTGCATTTTCCTGTTGCAACGGGCTCCTGTGTTCCTCCCATATAAAGCTCCTTAGTTTTAGCACCGTTTGGAGGCTCTGAGATTGATCTCGTGACGTCTTCATCTAGTATTCTAGAGAAGAAGGTTCTTGCACTTGGACTAGTATGACCCCAGTCACCATTTAGGGCAACATTATCGTCAATTCCAGCCATGCAGACCTCAATTTAGGACCTCCTATGCTGTAAGATCGAAATTCCTGGAAATTTATAAGTAATGCAAAACTGAAGAAATCCAACTTTAGATCGAAAAATATATAGAATGACATGCTCCCCCGCCCCCAAATAAAATTAAAAAAAAAAAAGCCACCTTCCAACTTAAAAGCCTGAAAATATGCGCGTGTTCATAAACGGAGATGCACTCTGTTTAATCTGCAGAGAAGTCATCAGTTTTATTTATCAGCTCGGAATAATAGATGAACACATGCACTAATATGAAGCACAAGAACGAAACATAATAAGTTCTCCACATAAGTTTCAAAATTTGTAGCCACACTTTGTTTTCTGCAAAGATCATTTGATGAGTTGCAAATTGCTTTGACAAAACTAAATAAATGAACTAGGCTCAGAACCCGACAAATTCCAAGATCTAAGCATAGCAATCCCAAACCCAAGGATATCATTTTTTTGAAATAAAATCGATCGCATGTTACAATAAGAAAATAAATTTGACATCAGAGGAAAGTAACAAACCTAACAAAAAATGCAACCCAAATTACAAAATGTGACGAACATCGTTAATTCAAGAGCATGATCCATCTATAGAAGAAGCTAAAATAAGGAGAGAGCAAGACAAACTCCCAATATTGTGATTACCGATCAAAAGAAGTGAAAAGAAAAGCACAGCGTAAATCATCAACGATAGACGTTGATTTACCTAAGTGATTAATTCTTGAGTCGAAGCTAATATGATCTAGCACAATACCACCAACGAAACCCACAGGGGGCAGCGGCAGCACGACAACGACAACCACCACCACCGACACAACACAAGACATAGACCACGATCCTACCCAGACCCGGGCCGTATTAAAACTGCTGCTTTCTATCCTCTCTTCCCTCCGTTAGATTGGAAGGAAAGCCGGGATCAGTTTTTTAAAAAAATTTAAACATATTCTCACCTTCCTATCAGTCTCCTCAGACTCTCCTTCGGGATGTTTGAATGTATGTTCGCGCTGTGTCTTGATTTTTTATCAAAATTGAAATGATTGTGTTCTTGAAAATAGTTACATAAAGGAAATATATATAATTTAATAGTTTCATAGCATTATTAATAATTAATAAATTATTAAAGAAAAGGGTTCGGGTGGAGTGGAGGGAGAAAAGATAGATTGTTGTGTAAGGGTGGTGAACCGGAAAATGGATGGAATCTTTGACGGTTGGAGAGGGATCTACATTCTTTGATTTTTTTTATATTTTGATTTTAACATATTTTATATTTTTATAATTTAATAAGTAACTTTTTTTTTTAAATCTATATTTATTATTCTTTAATATCTTTACAGACTTCGAATCTTTGATCTTCAGGCAGACAGACCTGCGCAAAGAATTTTATTCCCGGTAACCATAAAACTACAAATTTAAGAATACCAGTAAATTGTCATTTACTTTTTTTTCTTTTTCTTGTTTAGGCTTCTAAATATATAGATCTATATTAAATTGTATTCCTTGCTGGATGTGTTATTATTATAAAACACAATAATATGATGCCAGCTTGTGGCGTTTCCCTTTGCTCCCAGAAATTCCGGAGCATGCGGTTTTTTTTATTTTTTTGGTTATGAGCTTCCGGCCATTTGTGTCACTTTCATTGAGCCAATCACAGTTGGCCTTGTAATGAACAACGGTTTTGGAGAATCAGAAAGAGCGGGGGAGGGGGTGGTTTAATAGTGATATGTTTTAACTTCAATTACCCTGGTTTTTGTTATGTGTAACGCAGGGATGGGATGTCAAGATTGAAAACATGCATAGCTGCCATGATATGTTTACATTCAAGATGATATATATTTTTTATATTATTTTATAAAATAAATAATATTTATTTTTAAATTTAAGTAAAATTATAAAATTATTAATAAATTTTATTTATTTTTTATTATGCATAATTTTAAAAACATAAATATAAGAAAACTCCTGTCAAACACTTGTAACCCTTAAATGCAATGCAATCGTGTGTTATAACCTGTTGTGACCACCCATAACCTTTATTATTCCTTTCCATCGAATGCCCATCCCTTAAGGCTATACAACTCGGGTAATCAAGTAAGTTGTTGTTACGAGTCACATACAACACTATCAAATTTAGGATATTGCATCAAAAATTAACAATATTCACATTGAATTAATTTTTTTTAAGATTTTAGAGTGATTTTAAGATTAAACTTTTTGTATATGGCTTGTATTTACATTAAGTCTTAACTTTAGTCTCCCACTCCCTGTAAAAAAAGAAAAAAAAAAAACTCTAGTCTTCGACTCATTAGAGGTAGTATTAATTATGAAATTACTAGTTAGCATTTAAACACATGATGCATCATTTATCAAGTATCAATTGTTATATTATACACAACGATACATAAATGCAAATTTAAATAATGTTGACCATCTCAACTCATGGGAATGGCGTGGACCCAATATAACAATAGTTTATACTTATTTAAAAAAAAAATAGAATGTCAATCAAAAAAGAAAATAGAACAAAAATAATATTATCAATCATATATAATAACTATTATATTAAAATAATATACTTACTTAATCAAAAATTGATATAAAGAAAAAGGTGTACACATCATTAAAATTGTTTATTTTATTATAACATATAAATGTAATGATAAGATGAATAACTAGTTTTGTTAAAATTTCATTATTGAAGTTAATGTACTTACTAACAAATTGATTCGACTTGAATCAATAGTATAATTATAAAAGCAAAATACTAAGTATGTAATGCATTTATTAATATAGCATGTTTAATATGAATAAGTAAAAAATATATATAATTAATTACCTTTATTATTACAATCTATGAAAGATTGTAAATTTTTTCTCTCTCTAAAAGTTCTCTATTTCTTTCTCTAAAATTTTTATATCTCTTTCTCACTCTAAAATATCTCCCTCTTTCTTTCTCACTCTAAAATCTCTTTCTCTCTCTCTCATTTTTACTAAAATTTCTCTCTCTCTCTCCAACATTTCTCTATCTAAAATTTCTCAAACTCTTTCTCTCTAAAATTTTTCTTTATTTCTCCCTCTAAAACCTCCCTCTCTCCTTCTATAAAACTTTCCTCCCTCTTTGTTTATCTAAAACTTCTCTCCCTCTCCCATAGAGAAATTTTTCTTTCTCACTCTCAAATTTCTCTCTCTCTTTTCTCTGTCTAAAATGTCTCTCTCTAAAATTGATTCATTTTTCTCTCTCTAAAATTTCTCATACACTCTCTCTTTTTCTCTCTCTAGAATTTCACTCTCTCATTCTCTCTAAAATCTCTCTCTCTCTCTCTTTCTCTCTCACTCTGGCTCTCTCCCCCTAAAATTTATCTCTCTTTGAGACTAAAATCTCTCTCTCTAAGACTACTATCTTTCTTTCTCTCTCTAAAATTTCTCACGAACTCTCTCTTTTCCTCTCTCTCTTTCTCTCTAAAATTTCTTTCTCTCTTTACCTATAATTTCTCTATCTATTTCTTTCTTTAAAATTTCTCTCCACACACACTCTCTCTCTCTCCCTCTAAAGTTTCTCTCTCTCTTTCTAAAATCTCTCAAAAATGTCTCTTATTTTTTCTTTCCTAAACTTTTCTCTCAAGAATTTAGTTATCTCTTTCTCACTTTCTCTCCCCAAAATTTAGTCCTCTCTTAGTCATATTATTGGGGATTAAAGACACTATTAAAATTAACAAATGCATCGATAAAATTATACTTTACTCATTTTTACTATTAAAAGTAGGCTATCAGTAAAATTAATAAGTAGTAAATTATTTATCATCTCAATTTAATTAAATTTATTGGTGATTATCCTCTAATAATATCAATTTATTTTATTAGTAAATGTCAGTTTCTATCACAAACTTTTACCAATGATATTTGTATTGGCTGATTCCTAATATGTCACAAATGCCTCAGAAAATCTATTTTACTGATCAATTTTTTAATTTTTCAACAGAATATAGCTGCTGAAAATTGTAATTTTTTTTGTAATGTTACATTCATAATGTTATGTTGATATTATGTTAACATGATGTATTGACATATTTTGATTATAACAGTTGACATTTAATTTCGTCATATGAAATTTTTATTCTTCAATTAAAAATTTACAACTTTTAGAATTAATCAAATATAATTAATTACTATATTAATTACACAATTATCAAATTCAAAATTCAAAATTTAACAACTAGTATTTAATTAAATAAATTTTCTCAATTAATGAATCATTATCCAATTAGGCAAAATTGATGGAAATAAATATTCTTAATTAGTTGATTGTTCCAAATTAAACATTTTGGAAATATTTAACTTTTATATATTATTATAATTAATTAATGATGTTACTCAATTAAAGAATTACTCTTTAATTAATTAAATTGGTGAGAATACACATGATTATGTCATTTCCTTGTATGTACTGAATTGATTGTTTAAAATTGAGCAATCAAAATTAATTCTAATTTAATTGCATAAACTTAATTGATTGACAGTAATATTTAAGCAATCAAAACTAATTAATTTAAGAAATTAAGTAATTAATTAAATTAATTTGCTCAACCAAAATTATATTTTCCCTTCATTTACCCAAAATTTCTATTGGTTACTTTAAGTAAGTTTGTGTATAATTAAATTAATTTTTACAATTTAATCAAAATTTTCTTAATTGATTAAATTGATAGTCCGTACAAAGAACTAAACCCGCCCACTAAAATCGTTTCAAGAGATG
The DNA here is from genome assembly GCA_037013595.1 of Dicorynia guianensis. Lineage (NCBI taxonomy): Eukaryota > Viridiplantae > Streptophyta > Magnoliopsida > Fabales > Fabaceae > Dicorynia > Dicorynia guianensis. The sequence continues at coordinate 43,528,035 of JASUAB010000002.1, forward strand.
GAACCAATAAGAAAAAGAACAGCAATCTCATATGTAAACCAGAATAATTTATACAGATAAAAAAAGAATTTAAAAAAAATTTCCAAAGAAAGAACGAAGGACAAAACCCCATCAGTCTCTTCTAACCAATTTGTACACTACTATCAAAGAATCTCTGGACAACAAACGTATCAAAGGATCATAGCAAATCATGGAAATAGCCAACTAATATCGAAGAAGAGAAGCTCCATGATTGATCCCTTGCTCTATTCTGATGATGTCATGACAAGAAGCCTAGATGACTTCCAATAGCCCAAAATTTGCACATCGCATAAAACATAATTTTTCTCGGATCAGTCACGGATATGATGCTTTTGTATAACACACAGTAATTACTGTTTGAGTACGGACAATAGTGAATAAATTTAGGCAACAAACATAACGAACATCATTCGATAAAGCACCGATTGGACATAGAATATGAATAGTTAGAGTCAGGAAGAATTAAGCCAAAAAATTTTACCCAATTGATCGCGGAGGAGTCAGGATGCAAGGTACACATGAACAGATAGCTTGAAAAAAAATTTAAACATTTTCAGTAAAAATCATGCATTGTAGCAGAGGCATCGAGGGGAAACAAAAAAATTCCAGCAATACAAATATATTGACCAAACGACGAAGGCAAATAGAGATGCGTGATAAGGATATGAAGAAAAAAATAAGTTGACATCAGTAAAAATACCAGCATTCAAGAGAAGGCAAATGGCGAAGCGTGATAAGGATATGAAGAAAAAATATATTGACCGAAAAAAATTCATTCACATAAAATATGAATAGTTGGAGTCAGGACGAATTGAGGCAAACAATTTCACCTAATTGACTGTGGAGGAGACAGGAGGCAAGGAAGATCCGAACAGATAGCCTGAAAAAAGAAGTTTAAGAAGTGTCAATAAAAATCTTACATTTTAACCGAGGCATTGAGAGGGCAAACGGCAAGAAGGCTTCGAGAGCACAGAGAGGAAGAGCACCAAGAAAGCAAACGCTAAAAGGCACGGCGTGGTAAGGATGCAGGTAAAAACGGGCAGCGGTAACAGTTGCATATTGAGGCAGTCTTTTTGTTGGCAGCTCCACCAGTTACTGTAATGGGCCAATATCGGGCCGAGCACAATCCCGACTGAATTTGCTGGTTTCTGTAATTAATTCACAGGATTTGGGAGTAAACATGTATAAGTCAGCTTAGTCAAAAACGTGATATTATCTATTTCAATAAATTGTATTTGGAATAGTTGGCAGTATATTTTAAACCTGGTCATCAATGCTGAGCATTAATGTGAGGGACACTTGTCAGACAATAAGAGCTGAAAGATGGCTGCATTCTATTAGTTCTGATTTTTGAAGTTTCACCTTTGGTATAATATATGATATGATACATTAAAATCATGAGTGATATATGATTTAGTAAAATCATATTACAATACTTTTATTTCAGTTTTAAAATATCGGTTAAATTCAATTTCATACATATATTTATGCCCATAACTTAGTTGTTTTCTATGTTAGTTAGTGATTTTTATGCTATTATGTCTTTCTAGAATTGATATTTATGCTAACTTTAAAAATTTTGCCCTTAAGTTGATTTTCTTGATGTATGATGAATTTTAATAAAGATCGATGAGTTTTCAAGTTTGGAAAGACTTAGAATTGGCTCAGACCCTGTGTACTTCCAGAGTTATAAAAAGGTGTTAGTTGTTTTCTCTCGTGGCTTTGTAGCCCTTTATTTGTTTTGACTCAGACCCCGGAAAGAGTGGCCCAGCTCAACGGAATGTTTTACGAATTGAGGAGCCCTAGAACCTAAGACATTTGAGCATGAGCCCGGACTTGAGAACTGCAAGGCTGACACTTGGGCTGAGAGTTCCCTATTGCCCAACACCTCCTAGAACAACCAGCTTGGGGTCTTCTGTTGATAACATTGGAGCCTTATGTTGACCAAGCTTTGAAGCCAATTCACTCGACAAGCCAGTGCAAGGAACGCCAAGGAGGAAGACCATTGGTTTGGCTAATTTTGGGTTGGTTTTGAGATTTCTGTTGGTGGAATAACGGCATTACTAACAAAAGGATATTTTGCATGCGAATATGTGAAAATGTTTTGTAAAAATTAAAAATACAGAAGAGTTTTTTAATAAAAACATTCAAATACATGTGATTATTTGTCTTTTAACCACAATGATAAAAAAGAAAAGAGTAAAATTCTATTTTAATCTTTTACAAATAAACATACTTCTATTTTAATCACTTATTATTAAATCTTTCTATTTTACTCTTTCAAAAATTAATTAATTTTTATTTTAATTTTTTATTGTCAAAAATTTTTAATTAAATTCTTTAAAAATTAAAATTAATATAAATTATTTTAAAATAGTTGCTAATAGGATAAAATTTATTAATGTGTCATGATGATGTGACAAAATTTATTGACATATCATGATAACGTGGTAGAATTATTGACGTGACAAAATTTGATCGATGTGTTATATTGATACGTAAAATTTTTACTGACGTATCATGATAACATGACAAAATTGACTGATGTATCATACTAATGTCAGCATGACACGTCAACCAAATTTTATCACGTTAGCACCCATCTTAATTGAAAAACTTGATTGACATCAATTTTAATTTTTAAAAGATTTAAAAAAAATTTTTGATAATAAAAAATTAAAATAAAAATTAATTAATTTTTAAAAAATTAAAATAAAAAAATTTACCAATCAAAAACTAAAATAAAAACTTGTTCAAAAGAAAACATACATGTAAAATATTTTTTTATCTCAAAATATTCATTTGTATTACTTTACATAGCGGGGTGACAGGTTGAAACATATAAACGGTAAAACTAGAGTGATTGACGACGGAAGATTTCTAAGCCAGATGCAATTGTCATTGTTGCCCCGGCTTTGCAATTGTACAACATAGAAGACCCCGAGCATTGGGCCAGCGGATCGACCAGGCCTTGTTCTCCCAAACCGGATCAAGCCCTCCACGTTACGGGTCACTTCCTCTTGGTAAGAGCCATTCATTTCTCAGGATGAGGATTGAGAGAGGGACCACTGAAGTCTATTACGTGTAATCTGCGTTTGTGTAAGATTTCTAGTTTTCTGGATATATAATCAATCAGTAGTAAATTCTGGATATAAAAGGCTTTTCAATCTCCCCACAAAGCACGCGTTGTTCATCTCACTTCCCCTAATCAAATTTCATCCACCACTCTGTTCTAGGTTTGAATCCCAGTCTTGAATTATCATCTCTCTTGTCTGCATGTACTGAAATTGCTCTGTATGTATGTGGAGAGTTAAAAGTTACTTTTCTAACTTTATTTATTCCAAGATCTTTATTGATTCCAAGATCCTACGGTTTTTAAGTGATTTGAATATCTCTGTACATTTCAGCTGTTTCTTATGGCTTCGAATTCGCAGAAGGATTTTTCTGCTGGTATGTTTCTTTCTTGATATTCCAACATCGTGACGTTTGCATTTTTTTTATTTACTTTCAATTTCTAGGAGATTTCTAAATTGCGTTTCCATGTGTTCATGGCTACGCATCCTTGATGGACCAACGACATTTCTTCTTTGGAGCACAAGGTATTAGTGGATGCAATAAAAGTAGTAGAGACAAAAGCTGATCGTGCGTTGTTTGATTATTTGTCCAGTCCAATATTTAACTTTCCTAGTCTGCTGTTTCTTATGAACCTCTGACCCTTGATTAAAATTCTAAACTTTTCTTCAATGGACTCATCAAGGTGATTAGATTTGGCTTGCATTTTGCTATTAATTTGTTTATAATCCAATGCTACATGGATCTCTATATTTATTCTCTTGCACTTGTTCAATTTAGTATGCATTCTGTATAAGGTATCCAAGTTTGAGATGAGTGAAAATTCAAGTTTATATAGGCTATGACAACTTAAATTATACAAGAACAAGATACAAATATATGTGTAAAATTGAAGTTTTCTTGGACATGGAAAGTTTAGTCATCCAATTATAAAATTCTTATTCATAATGGATTTAGGTATCCCAGAAATTCGAGTAATTTGGAACCTTGTTTTTCTGATAGATTTCGATCTGTCTATAAGCAGAGATAGTTGGCAATCTTGTATAAAATACCATGATAGCAGATTTCTTTGAACTATGATCATTACATATTTGTTAATGTTATTTCTTTTAAAACCTCAATACCACTTCTCTCTGTCTACAAGCACCAAATAATAGCAAACAGAGCAGTGCTAGCACACTGCCACAGAGCCTTGTCCTCTTTGCTCCTCCCAAAACCTCTGAAATGACAGAAGAGAAGGTGCTTTATACTTTCAATCACTTCAACACTGGAGTAAAGTGAGGAAAAATTTAGAATAAGCTTGTAGTACATTCAAATTAGTTTACATAACAATCCCAAAATAATTCCAACACCTACACCATTACCTGTATTTACCTATATTTATATGGATGCTTTGACTTATACCCTTGATTTTGTGTGCACTGCAAGTTTCTTTTAATTAAACCTGTTAATACTTCTGTAATTACACAATGCCTTCCTTAACTACTACAAGGTCTCAAGTAAAGTTGTACTTGAAAGGTTGAATTTATAAATTGAATGCTTTTTCTCTTTTTATTCCTCCATTTATTCAGCCAAACAAGGCAGAAGGATAACCTATGCTCCTTAAACAGAACAATAAACAAAAACAAAGCAAGGCATATAGCATCAGCTTGGAAGAGCTTCTCAATTCCTCTTCATGTCTAACAAGGAAACCCATGAAAGACCATAGAGAAGCCTTAAAAAAATGAATCCAATGCAAGTATAGGGGTAAGGATTTTCTCCAAAAATCTGAGTGTTCTCCTCGAACCAAAGACACTACTGGAGAGCATATAACCTTACTTATGCCAGAGCCTCTAAACTTGATTTAAAAGAATTGCTTCAAGCTCTGTGGGCATAACTGTGTTTTACCAAAAAAATTGCAAAGTTTCTTCAAAATGTAACTAGTTGCTGGGCTTTATAAAATGCATGTGTAGCTGTTACTGAATTGGAGCAATGAGTCACACCAAAAAAAAAAAAAAAATTATGGAGATGTAACTTGTCATTAGAAAAATTACTATGAAGTACTGCTGTCCAAATGAATGGCTTGACATTAGAGTTAGCTTTGGAGTTCCATGGGGATTTTCAAGAAGGAATTTTGCAGATGGTAAGAAAGTATAAGTAGAATTTACATGAAAAAACACCAGAAGATTGGGGACCGTTTAAGGGGATTTTTTGAAGAGATGGAATTCCAAGAGATGCTGGACTCTAGAGTATTGTAGAAATTGAGGAGGGGGAATAATGTCCATTGGAAAGAAAATATACACAAGGAAAAGCTTAAAGTAAAAGATCACAAGTCCTCCCAAAATCTAATATAGGGATCCATTACCCAACTTTAGAGAAATCAGTGGCATAAACAAGACTTATCTTCGAGAGATGAATTTTTGGGGACTGGAATCTGAAGTGAGATGCAGTGATGGTTGTGTTGGCATCCCACCCATTGTAGTACGGACCATATTAACTCTTTATAACTTGGTGCCATGAGGAAGAAATCTCCAGTAGGAATCACAACAGCCAATTGCCAATTAGTGCAACCTTGTTGGTACCAATTCACCAAGACCAAATTTCCTACTTTTGTAGGCCTACATCCATAGTTATTATTAGTGATCGCTGTAGCACATAGTGCTGCGCTATGCTACGGGCCATAGCATAGCGTAGTACATATAGTGCAGCATAGCACACGCAATGCTGCACCATTTGTACTCTATTACACAAAAATAGCGTGTTTGCGCTATTGGTATTTGGCCTAATTTCTCCACTCTAAACCTTCCTCTGCCTATGCTATCTTTCTTATTTTGCTTTCCCTCCCTCCTTTTATTGTCTTTATCATATTTTTTTAAAGTTATTTTTTATATATTGTTGTTATTTGAAGTTATATTACATATATAAAAATATATATTTATATATGTAATATAATTGCATTATAGTTCAAATAACAGTGCGCAATGTGCAATGTTATGCGCTATGTCGCAGTTGATCTCAAGCATTATAAGTGTGCTATTTGCTATTAACAACTATGTCTACATCAGTTGATGTTGTTATTATTTTTCTTATAGTTATTGAAGAATTGTTTTTGTTGCGCTTATTATCATAAATTGAGTAAGATTATATTATAATGCATGTGCTCCTGATACAGGGATCTATGTTGAGTGCTCATTCTTTGTAGAACTAGTAAATTTCTTAACTTATCTGCTTTTGTTTTGGTATTTATTTATAGTTTGTATTTGTTCTATCAGTTACAAGTTTTTCTGGTAATATGATAAGTGTAGCTGCTTGAGGTTCTTGCAACTTGAATATACTTTAGTTTCACATGTCAGTTTTTACTTAGATGACAAAGCTGGTTTGACAGAGAACAAAAATTCCAAAAATGAAACAACCTCTGAAGAGCAGCAATCAGGACAAAGAAGAGCTGCCTCTGCACCAGCTGCTGGGTTCCCAGCCGACCCTTTTGATTTCTCAGCAATGTCTGGTTTGCTCAATGTGCGTCAGCTTGTCTCCATTGCTTTGGTTTTTATATTAGATGTATGATTTCTACTGTATTTATTGGTAAATAAGTCATGAGTGTGTGTGCATGCACTTCTATGTGTGTTATGTAAAAGAGAATATTCTTTTTGTGCATGTGTTTGAAGCATTGGTGATGGATTGTGTTTTGAGCTTATGGTTGGAAACAATGTTGCGGGTTGCATGGAATAAATTCTGATCTTTTATTGAGACGTTGTTGGCCGTAAGGCTATTATAGGATTACTTGTCTTCCCTTTGGAGCTCCAGTAATTATAAGGGATTGGAAGACTGGACTTTTGTTAGCATATTATCCTTGTTTCTATTGTAGATAGGATTCTGGCAGATAATTTGATTTCTCCTTTTTTTTTTTTAAATTTCTTCTTCTTGTTAATTGTTAAGGCTACTCAAAAATTGAAGTCCATCGTGGAATTTTATTCAGGAGAGGCTTTGATGGCTCACCTTGTGGTTGGACCTTAGGGTTCCCTTTCTTAGTCTCTTTAACTCACCATGTGGTTTGACCTTCATCTTCCTTTTTTCATCTCTTTACTCGTATGGAAGTGATTTTAGTGTCAGATGTTTGGATTCAAGCTTGAATTTTTTTATTTGCATTAAGTTTTCTTGGTAATGTGACTAATGTTGTAATAGTACCTTAAATGTGGTTTGCACAGGATCCAAGCATCAAGGACCTTGCTGAACAGATAGCAAAAGATCCTGCATTCAAACAGATGGCTGAGCAGCTCCAGCAGACCTTTCAAGGTGCAACACAGGAGGGTATCCCTGACTTTGATAATCAACAATATTATACAACTGTGCAGCAGGTTATGCAGAATCCTAATTTTAAGACAATGGCTGAGCGCCTGGGTAATGTGTTAATGCAGGTATTTATAAAACTTTTCCCTTTAATCCCTTTTGATGCATGGCATATCTTGTAGTTGATAAATGTTTATGCTTTCTATCTCAGGATCCGTCTATGTCTACCATGCTTGAAAACTTTACGAATCCATCAAATAAAGATCAGCTTGAGGAGAGAATGGCACGCATCAAGGAAGATCCATCTTTGAAACATATTTTAGAAGAGATAGAGGGTGGTGGCCCTGCTGCTATGATGAGGTGTATAAAGGATAATAATCATTGCTATTACATGCTAGAGTTTTGACAGTTTCAGACTTCTTCCATAATATTAAATTGGAAAATAGTTTCTTAAGTCATTCTTTCTTTGCAGATACTGGAATGATGAGGAGGTTTTGCGGAAGTTGGGGCAAGCAATGGGCCTTGCAAGTTCTGTAGATGCAGCCGCTTCTGCTGAAAATTCTGGACTAGATGAAACAGAAGACTTGGGAAATGAAGATGAGTCAATAGTTCATCAGACTGCTAGTGTTGGTGATGTGGAGGTAAGGCACAGCACTATTAGTGGGCAGACTCTTCTAATCTATTTACTGTTTTATCAAAATTACAAAAATCTAGCTTATGCTATTGTTGAAATTATTGAAATGAAATAGGGAGGAAGTAATGCCCTAATGCTCCTGTGCATGTAATTGTTGTAGGTGCTAGGTGTAGAACATATAATTTAGATTTTATGTTGAGAGAGTAAACCCTTCAATTTGAGTTCAGGGAATAACAAGAGATTATATTAGGATTGGAGTGAAGTAGTGGATTAGGGGACACTGTCAGTCATGCAGAGGGTGTTTCTTTGTCAATATGTGGATGGATCAGAGAATTACATTACACTGTTAACTTGTTTAGTTTCTGAGTGTTTTATGTTTTTATTTCAGGACACTCTAACCTCTTCATTTTGTGTACCCTCTCATTCCTCTCTTTCCTATGCTTTATTTTATGCGGATTAGGACAAAAGGAAGCTTAGTTAGTTGAAACTTGTGAATTTATTCCTAGAATCCAGAATTTTTTTCTTGGTATCCCTTTTCGGTGGAGGAAGGGGATCAAAGAAGAAAATTGTTAAAAGAGGTATAAAATGTTACAAATTGGAGGGTAAGATGTCCTCCTAAGCAAGAGTGCATAGAATGAACATTGAAAAATTAAAAGTCAAAGGCATCAATACAATTAGGCTCTTCAATCCCTATAAATGTCTGTAAGGGAGACTCCTTTTCAGAGACCATGAGCAGAACAACAAAGAGAGGCCACAGAACAACAAAGAGAGGCCACAAAAATGATCCTGTCTCATGTAAGATCCAAAGACTGAGCAGAGTTCTTGAAGATAAGAGCATTTCTTTCAAGCCAAATACACCAAAAGGAAGTACAATTAGATGATACTGTTCCAATTAATAATCAAGGACCGGAAAGAATTCTTAAAGGTACAAGTAATTTGCTCAGGCCAAATATGCCAAAGAGAAGCATAATATCATATGCCCAAAGAACGTCACCCTTTGCTATGTGAAAGCCTCTGAAGCTAATAGAAAGAAATTGTTTGAAATTGAGAGCACACCTAAGATTCACCAAAAAATTCAGGTTTTACAGCCATTAATAATGCACATAATGAGAGCTCCGAGGGGTCAAGCTTGTAGCATATTATTAGTATTAATCTTGTAGAGGATCTCCTTCAATACTCAAGATGAAAAAATGATCCTGGGAAGGAGCTTTTAAATTCCATAGGGATTTGTCAAGTTGAAAATTTTCAGTTTGAGGTGTAAGGGAGGGGGAAATTGATTTACATAAATACTTGCTAGAAGGATCAAGGGTTTAATTCGTGTATCTATATTCAGAGATAACTGAAGAGAATATTAACAGGAATAAGCTTTTGATTTCCAGGAGGTACTGGAGTTCTAAGTAATGTACAAATATTGGATAGGGGATTGTAGAGAAGAAAGGCAATATGGGGAAAGAAAGGCCTTTTTGAAAAGGAATATTGTCCATCAAAAGATCCTCGCAAAATCTGAAGTGAGAATCATTACCCTGCTTTAGAGAGATCCAAGGCCTAAGAGATGCATAAGTTACCCTTAGAGAAATATCCAGAGACTCTTAGAATCAGGAATTTAAATTGAGACAATCATAACTGTTCAAAGTAAAGGAAACAAACTAACATTAGCAGTTTTATGTTATATAGGGGATGCTGTATGCCTTTATTCTTTGTGAACGGGAGATGTGTGCTTAACTGTCTTGTGTTAACTTTGGAGTAATAGGAAACAAAATTGAAATGACACATTTTTTATGATATGTGCTTAGTTTGATTACTAAGCTTTATGTATTTAGTTCTCTTTTTGTTGAATTTGGCATCTATATATATATATAGAGTTTCTTTGTATCATCTGAGGAAATGCACAAGAGCTAAAATCTATGCTCTATAAATCAGGGTTTGAAAAGTGCACTAGCCTCTGGTGGTGACAAGGATGAAGAAGATTCCGAGGGACGAACAGCTTTGCATTTTGCTTGCGGATATGGAGAGGTACGTAGAACAAATCCTAGGGAAGTTTTAAGAGTGGGGACCTACTAAGAGTGGACAGCACTTGAGGGTAGATGTCATCCTGAACAGGTCCCCACTCAATTTTCACTGTATTCTCCTTTTTATTTACAAGCTTATTCTTTTCTTGTAATTTTAGTTATTTGTAGTTATGTTGTTGGTTGATGAACTTTGTTTAGCCGTAGCATGGGTAATTGAATGAGAGGGTGATAACACTGTCTTTGTCAAGACTATTCATCACCAAAAATCTGATAGCCTTTGTTGTTTCTTCTACTGTGGTGAACTCTGAAAGTATATGTTGTGAGGGTATTATTGTAACTTTAGCTTTGGGGGCAGTATTGTAATTTTGTGAAAGTATTTTTTTAGCAGCTGAGTGTATATTGTTTGAAATATTTTTACGGAAAGATGATTACGTTTTCCTCTCTGAAATTTCGAAGCTCTCTTCTCCCTCTCTTCTCCGGCAACATCTCCTTTCTTCCGGCTGTGTCTCTCTGTCACCAGACACCCTTTTTCAACTTGGTATCAGAGCTGGTTGCTCCAGCCCTAGTCACTAGTAACAGAGACTCCGTCAGACAGCGTCGGCGTGACTGAAGCCGACTGCGTGAGTGGCAGTGCCGGCGATGCAGCAGTGAAATAGCCTTCCAAGGAGAGCAGAAAACGCCGGAATCTACTTCCCTAGTGTCCTCGTGCTGAGTTGCGCACCCAAAAGTCAGGTTCGTGCCCTAACTGGTATGTTTGCTCTCGGCTGAGTTTGGTTTCGGGCTTCAGTGAGATTGTGGCCCGTGCTTGAACCGAGAAGCTACTCCTTAGGCCTGTAGGTTGCGACCGGAAGTGGGGCTGAAGGACAGGGCGTGGGTTAGGCAGTGTGGAGTGCTTGTTAGGCTGTGTGGTTGGCGTCTGGCGTCTTGTGCTGTGTGGCTGGCGTCTTGTGTATGGTTTCTTGTTTGAGAACACCGTAGGTGAAGGAGAAACGTAGTGGGTCAGTATTGTGCTGGTGAAGGTTAGTTAAGGGCTTGGTTTGATCACTTGGCTGAGGTCTGTATTGTCTCCAATGTCAGAAGTAGTTAGTGATACTGGAAGTGGAATGAATCAGACTCAAGTCAGCAGGGTAGGGACCCTGGGTGATAACCCTACTCTACAAATGTGTCCAAAAAAACTAGATGGCTCTAATTTCCTGGTTTGGTCAAGATCATGCATGCTTGCCCTGAAGGCCAGGGGCTTATATGGTTATGTAAATGGTAAAAAGAAGAAACCAGCAGAAACTGATCCAACCTTTGACCAATGGGAATCAGATAATAGTTTAGTTATGTCTTGGCTTTTAAATTCAATGGAGTATGAGATAGGTAAATCCTATATCTTTCTTGATTCAGCTGCTAAGGTTTGGAGTGCTGTATCTGAAGCTTACTCTAAGGTGGGCCATGATGCCCTTGTGTATGAGTTGAGAAAGAAAGTTCATGAGACTAAACAAGGGGAAAAATCTGTGTCACAATACTACAATGAATTGAACAATCTTTGGCAGGAACTTGATTACTATCAAGACTTTCAAGCTGAATGCATTGTAGATGCAACAAGATTCCAACAGTTGAAAGACAAAGAACGGGTCTTTGATTTCCTAGCTGGATTAAATGTAGAATATGATCAGATGAGAGCCCAAGTGCTTGGGAAGGAGCCATTCCCAACTCTAAAGCAATCCTATGCCTACATTCAGCAAGAAGAGAGTAGAAGGCGCTCTATGTTGCTGACTATTCCTTGTGATCGATCTGCTCTAGTGGCAAATCCACCACAAAAGTCAGTTAATTCAATTGACAAGGACACACTAAAGTGTGACTATTGTGGGAAGACGAGGCACACTAGAGATCAATGTTGGAAGTTACATGGAAAACCTACTAAAGGTCGTGGTGGTAAGAAAATAGGTCCAACTAGACCTCAAGCTCATCTGTCTGATGCATCCTCTACAGAGCCTAGCCACTCAGGTGAAAACCTTACGGTAGAGGAAGTCCAAACTCTAAAAAGGTTGATGGCAAAACTTGATACTCCACAAGCTTCAAAGGTGGACACTCCCACTTCTAGCTCTAACTTTGCTCACACAGGTAAACTAAGTTTGGCACTTAATGCTTCCACCAGTCCTACGACAAATCATTGGATTATTGATTCAGGGGCATCTGACCATATGACGGGAACCTTAAGTTCTTTCTCTTCATACACATCATGTTCTGGGCAAAATACCGTTCGGGTAGCTGATGGTACCTTTTCACAAATTATGGGGAAGGGTTCCATAGCGTGCACCAAGTCATTAAAGTTATCCTCAGTCTTGCATGTTCCAAATTTTTCAAATAACCTTCTCTCAGTTAGTGCTATCACACAAGGTTTAAATTGTAAAATCACTTTCTTTCCTTCTTATTGTGTTTTTCAGGAACTGGAGACGGAGAAAGTGATTGGCTATGGTAGAGTGAAGAACGGGCTATATTTTTTGGAGGACAGCTGTGAACCTTCATGTAGTTTGGCCTCTCAAAAGGACTTAAAGGAATCAGCCATATCACAATTACATAGATGGCATAGACGACTAGGCCACCCGTCTTTTGTAGTTTTGAAGAAATTGTTTCCGAACTTACATTGTAAATGTGATGAAAAAGATTTTTTTGGTGATATTTGTGAATTGGCCAAGCATACTAGAAACTCTTATCCAGCTGTTGATAATAAAAGTTCAGCTCCTTTTGTGATAATTCATTCAGATGTTTGGGGTCCTAGTCGCATTACATCTTTATCTGGTTATAGATGGTTTGTCACTTTTATTGATTGTTTCAGTCGCACTACTTGGGTTTATATGATGCATTCCAAAGGCGAAGTTTTTTCATGCTTCAAGAAATTTCATGCAATGGTATCTACCCAGTTTGATGTGAAAATAAAATCTCTTAGAAGTGACAATGGACTAGAGTATATGAGCACTGAATTTCAACAATATCTAGAAACTAATGGAATCATTCATCAAACAAGTTGTGTGAATACCCCGGCCCAAAATGGTGTAGCTGAACGTAAAAATAGACACTTGTTAGAAGTAGCTCGAGCTCTAATGTTTACCATGAGAGTTCCAAAAATGTTCTGGGCTGATGCTGTGTTATCTGCTACTTATCTTATCAATAGAATGCCACTAAGAACTCTTGACTTTAAGTCTCCATTAGAAGTCCTTAAGGGTTCTTCCTCATACTTGGTTCCACCCAAAATTTTTGGGTGTGTATGCTTTGTTCATGATCATAGAATAACCATGGGAAAATTGGATCCTAGAGCACTCAGATGTGTTTTCATTGGATATTCTCCTACTCAAAAGGGTTACAAGTGCTATCACCCACCTACACGAAGAGTACTTGTGAGCATGGATGTTACCTTCCAAGAAGATGAAGCTTACTTCTCTTCAGACTCACTACCAGTTCAGGGGGAGACAGGCAATACTCAAGAGGGTAGTGAAGAGCCTTTTGTGGTACCATATAATCTCATTCCCTATCAAGTTCAGGGGGAGGAGAGTGACACTCAAGAAAAATCGCATTCTGAGGAAAAAGAAATGGAGATGAGTGGCCTTGAGAAGCAAAAGGAGACAGGAATCTTGACTTATTCTCGAAGGAAGAAAAAGCAAGTGGATGTCCTCCCACAAACTCTACCTAGCCAAGAACTCACTCCGGATCCAGTCCCGTCACAACTTGGCTCATCACCTACTTGTAAGTTTACTCCCCATTTGTCCATTCAAGCTACTGATAATGATGATCTTCCAATTGCTGTTAGGAAAGGGATCAGGAAATGTACGCAGCATCCTATCTCTAATTTTGTCTCATATGATTCATTATCTCCTTCCTATAGATCATTTATTTCGTCTGTAGCATCTGTGAATGCCCCTCAGGGTTGGAAAGAGGCTCTTGATGATCCAAAGTGGAAAGAAGCTATGATGGAGGAGATGACAGCACTGAGGAAAAATGACACTTGGGAGCTTACCCAACTTCCAACAGGGAAGAAAGCTGTGGGTTGCAAATGGATTTTCTCTGTCAAATACAGGGCCGATGGATCAATTGAGAGATATAAAGCTAGACTAGTAGCTAAGGGATTCACGCAGACTTATGGGATAGACTATCAGGAAACCTTTGCTCCCGTTGCAAAGATGAACTCTATTCGAGTGATTCTCTCCTGTGCAGTTAATTTTGGATGGGAATTACAACAACTAGATGTGAAAAATGCCTTTCTCCATGGAGACCTAGAGGAGGAGGTGTACATGGATATTCCTCCAGGTTTTGATAATAGCAAGACTGCAGGAAAGGTGTGCAAGTTGAAGAAGGCTTTATATGGTCTAAAACAGTCACCTCGAGCATGGTTTGGGAGACTCAGTAAGGCAATTGTGAATCTCGGGTATAATCAAAGCAATGCAGATCACACTTTATTTGTTAAGAAATGTGATGGGAGGCTCACTGCTATCATTGTATACGTGGATGATATTATTTTAACCGGCAATGATATGGAAGAGATTGATCAACTCAAGACATGCCTGGCCAAGGAATTTGAAATTAAAGACTTGGGAAACTTGCGTTACTTTCTTTGGATTGAAGTTGCCAAGTCGAGTAAGGGTATTTTCATCTGTCAGAGAAAATATACCTTAGACCTTCTCCAAGAAACAGGAATGTTGGGGTGTAAACCAGCTGATTCTCCCATTATAGAAAATCATCACCTGAAAAGTGGAGATGGGAAAGCTGTGGACCTTGGCAAATACCAAAGGCTGGTTGGCAGATTAATCTATCTCTCCCATACGAGACCAGATATAGCCTATGCTGTAAGCATTGTTAGTAAATTTATGCATGACCCTCGCACCACTCATCTAGATGCAGTATTTCGTATTTTGAGGTACCTAAAATCTGCCCCTGGAAAAGGGCTTCTATTCTCAAAACATGGACATTCCAAAATAGAGGCCTATGCAGATGCTGATTGGGCAGGGTCAGTTGATGACAGGAGGTCAACATCAGGCTATTGCACCTTCGTTGGAGGAAACCTTGTCACATGGAGAAGTAAGAAACAATCAATTGTTGCTAGATCCAGTGCCGAAGCTGAATATAGAGCCATGGCCTTGGGAGTCTGTGAGACACTGTGGCTCAGGAGATTGGTCCAAGAGCTAGGAGTTTGTGATGAAGCATCCCTCAACCTCTATTGTGATAATAAAGCAGCCATCAATATTGCTCACAATCCTGTGCAACATGACAGGACAAAACACATAGAGATTGACAAACACTTCATTAAGGAGAAATTATCTGAAGGGACCTTAGATCTCCTATTTGTGAAGTCAGAAGATCAACTTGCTGACATCTTCACCAAGGGTCTTCCTAGCAAGAAATTTCACCCAATCACTTGCAAGATGGGCATGAGGGACATTCATGCTCCATCTTGAGGGGGAGTGTTGTGAGGGTATTATTGTAACTTTAGCTTTGGGGGCAGTATTGTAATTTTGTGAAAGTATTTTTTCAGCAGCTGAGTGTATATTGTTTGAAATATTTTTACGGAAAGATGATTACGTTTTCCTCTCTGAAATTTCGAAGCTCTCTTCTCCCTCTCTTCTCCGGCAACATCTCCTTTCTTCCGGCTGTGTCTCTCTGTCACCGGACACCCTTTTTCAACTGTATACATTGAGCATAGCTTGGGTTTGATTGCAAAGATTGGATTGACCCAAAATTTTGAGCTGTCCAACCTCATTTGGAGTGATGAAGAAGCTCCTGCAGTTGACTATTATCGGGGAAGGAAAAAAAAAAAAACTGACTTGATTATAGATTGGAGTTTGGATGGGTTGCAGATAGGAGAAGAAAGTATTAGATGGATGCAGATGGAATGTGGAGGTAGACTGTGAATTGATGGTTCTTTTCTATGAAGTTACCAAATCTGATGAGCAAAGTATTTGGGAAGTTTTCTTCTGTTTTTTCTTTTTGAAATCCAATCTTGCCATTATTATGTCCTCTAGAGTGTTTATAGCTATTCTAATTTGCAGACAAATGCAATGAAAAAACACAAGTGAATACAGATTTCTGCCATAGATTATAAGACTTTAAATATTTATGTATCTATTCACATTTCATGATTTGTACAGATTGTTCAAAACCAGTTCAAGTCATTTGAAACTGAACTGATTCAGTCTGATCCAAATCCAACCACGACCGACCATATACTTTGATTCTTTGGATGAGTTTTTTGAAAATAGGATCTATTCAGTTCGGTTGTCAGTTGTCTAATCTTGAAAATGGACTCAAACCAAACTTACCAATTGTATTGTTAATTTCCAGATTGGGTGATAGTAATTTTGTTGTTTTGATTGGCCAAAAGATAGTAATTTTCAGTAGTGTCCCTATGTGTTCCCTTTCTTTATTCAAACCTGTGGGTGTAACTGACAAGATTGGGAAGCTTAAGAGAGGTCTTTTGTGGTCTGGGGTTGGTCATTGAAAGTGGGGTCACTTGGTTAGTTGGGATGTACATTTAAGCCTAAAAATGATCAGGGCTTTGGTCTTGGCAAGTTTGTGTTTAAGAACATCACTCTAGTGGCTAGGCAGTCATTGCTGTCTCCTTTGGAATAACAATCTCTTTGTAAGATGTTGTTTA
This sequence comes from Dicorynia guianensis, assembly GCA_037013595.1. Classification (NCBI taxonomy): domain Eukaryota; kingdom Viridiplantae; phylum Streptophyta; class Magnoliopsida; order Fabales; family Fabaceae; genus Dicorynia; species Dicorynia guianensis. The sequence goes on from JASUAB010000002.1 coordinate 43,544,668, forward strand.
ATAGTATCGCCAAAATTTTTGGGATGCTAAAATTGCAAATAGTGCCCACTCATGCAAGTACTAAGAAATTCATCTTTCAATCTGCTTGGATTCCTTGTTTTGGATGGTTTTCACTTTCAGTTTTGGGAGGACCATTGGATAGGAGTATCTTTTATTTCTGATCTTTATCCTTGTCTTTATCATGTGTCGACTTTGCATTGAACCTCAATATTCATTCTTATACTTTGCAAGACTTCAACTTGGAATGTTCTTTTTAGAAGAATTGAAATTTAAAAATAGAGGGTGATGACCTTGCTTTGCTTTTAAGTATTCTTTTCTTTTGGTTGTGTTGTTACACTTTGCTGAAAGTTACGTTCTTTAGACCCTTCTAGTTCATGTACCTGTGAAAATTTCTTTCAAAATCTGATTCTAGCTTTTCAAAACAACTTTTTGGTATGCATTTGTCTTTTAGAAAATTAAAGTTTCATTTGAGGTGAAGAATTGTGTTTGGATTGCAGTAATTGATAGAATTATTACATATGACCTGTTTCATTGTGAACATGCTAGGCGGCTTTGGAATCCCTTTTTTTATTGGGAATCTTTGAGGAGCAATGGGTATCTCAGATTCTTTGGATCAATTTCTAGAGCAATGAGCATTTCAGATTCTTGGGATTATTTCCTTGAGCAATGGGTTTTTCTAATGTTTGGATCAATTTCTGTGTACTTATTTTAGATGGATCATTAAGGAGAGGGAGAGAAGTATTTTGAAAATATGCTTCTTTTTCAGGGTTGTGGTGTTTATGGATGACGTGTAATGCAAGAGTGTTTCAATAAAATGTTTCCTCTTTTCCATCTTTTTGTGTTATTGGCTTCTATGTGGGTTTCTGCGCATGGTTTATTTAGAAGGGTCTTTCTCTTTTGGTTTTATAGCGGGATTTGGGAGCTTTTTCAAGTTCATGTATACTGTGTTTTCTCATCTTTTTTTTTTTTTCTCTTTTTATTGGTCTAATAGGATTTTTTATCTTCCTCTTGTGTTCTTTTTAGGGATGGTTTCTTTTTTGTTAAAAGAAGTCATTTATAGGAACTACTAAAGATATCAGTAGCCATATTGATGCATTGAAAGTGGATCCTGCATTCCATCAAAGTTCATCATACACACAATTCATACTCCTATGATACATGTTCAGACGTCAGCTTGTATTCCAGCTACTCACTAGTTCTTAGGTTAAGGGTTCCATCAAGTGGAAGTTTTGTTGGGACCATTGTACTGAGCAGGATTAATACAGATGATAGTTGCTGATGAATAGGCTGCAGAATGTTTTATCTCTAGATGTTTGTGTTATGTGTTTTAGAAGCTGAGGCTAGCGGTCATTTTTTCATTTGTAAAGTTTCTTTGTAGAGTTCAAGCAAGCCTCTTGGTATTTTGAGGTGCATAGGGTTTGTCCTGATATTTCTGGGGCGTCTTCTTCATACAGATTTTTGGAGTTTTGGCCAGAGGAAGGAGTGTGAAGTTTTGTGGAAATGTGCTAATTTTTCTTGAATGTAGTGGGTTTGGTAGAATATAACATTGAAATGCCAGAATTGTTAGGAATCGAGAATAATAACTCAAAGTTGCACTTGAAAAAGGAAGATGAACTGGGGAAATTTCTATTAACAGAAAGGGAGAAAATACTGAATACAGTTATGAAGTCCCTCAAGATGAGAATACTCCACCAGAGCCAATTCTCCTACCCTCACATAGAGCCACTGCTCCTACGAAACTTTTCACAACACTCAGATACCTCTCCCCAGTACAATCAGTTCCCCTTTATTCCTAATGGCTCAAGCCATCTGTCCCTATACTGCTCTCCTCCATAACGAACTGATGATTAGTTTGATGACATGTCCATGGTGTCGCATCTAAACTTTTTCTTGGAATAAACCCTCCACACTTTCTCAGTGCTCATACCCTCATTGCGCCTCCCTACTCCCCCACTTTCTCCCATGAGCCTAACAAGAATACTATGTTGTTTTAGTAGCTTCTTTGTGGACTTCTGTTCATGGTTACTTTATGGAAATTATATATGAATAAAATTCTTCCATCCAATGAAAAAATTTGTAAGTATATACTTTATCTTTATGAATGCTTGGTGACTGCTATGACTGGTAATGAATGGAAAACTGTTAATATACAAAGAGTAGGAAAATAGTACATATACAGATCTCAAAGGAAATCAAATTGATGATGTATTTTAGTTTATGCTGTCCAGAGTCATAACAATACAAGCACAAGTATCCATGATTGATGTTACACATAATTAAATTATCCAATTGGGGTTTAAGTTCCGCACATCATAGTTGTTAGTTGCGTGCTCTTGTGCTCACAATTGTGCCTTGTGAGCCACAAGGACCTGCATACAATTTATCACCCATAGCATTGCGGCCTTCCAATTGCAAGATGTTGCACTCACAAGGGTGCGTGATTCTGGGCAATTGCACTCTTCTTGCGAGCGCAATCTGCACAACTTGAAGGTGAGGGTAAAAATTCGTCTGTTTTCATAACCCAGCCCTATTTTCTCCCGGATTACACATCTAAGCCCTCAATTGCAAGTTTCTGTCTACCTCTTGAAATCTTCTCTCCACCTATCGCAAGTTTGTCTCAAAGCTCAAGCTGCTGGAGTGCATTCTCCATTGACACTTGGACTTTCAGAGGCCTCTGTCCTTACCTCAGAGACACTGCAGCTGCCTTGGTTTGATCTCTTGGAAGCACAGCACCTTTCTGCCTCTTCTCTCAACTTGTGACTGTGAATGAAGCTTTTTTTTTTTTAATAATTTTAGGTTGTTGTTTTAGACGCCTCTGTTATTTGTTTCTGGCGCAGATGTGTTTACTGTTTCTGGGTGTCTATGTTTTCTCTGTTTGTGGGCTCGAATTTTCTGAATAAACAAGTTATTTGACTGCTACTTACACAACTTAAAATTTTATTCATGTGGGTGTCTCTGGGTCTCTGTTTTCTCTGTTTTACTGCGTGAGGGATGTCTCTGTCTGTGTTTGCTTAATGGGGATTGTCGTACATCGCGACGCGGGGTTGCGGCGACCCGGAAAGATCGGGTTTGAATTGGCAATGATTTTGGGGGATGGGTTTTTGGAGAAAAGTTATAAAAACTTTGGGAGTCGCCACCGATCTAATTTTAAATGGTGAGATCGGACACCGAGATTATGGTCTACGTTACAAAAATCAGGTTCGGGGGTTGGTTACGTGTAGGGAAGGTATTAGCACCCCTACAGCGCCCTTTCGGTACCAAATTGGGTTTTGTTGCTTTTAATTTCAACCTTGTACTTTGATTTTGCCTAAGACATGTTTATTCACATTTTTATTCTTTTATTTTGGTGGGACTTTTAGGAGGGACGAGGTTGAGTCACGTCATAAGGATTTTGTCAATTTCTTCAACTTAATCCATGACGTATTATTTTGAAAGAAAGTCAACAACGGCCACTTTCGTCAACCGCCTGCATTATGGTTCTTAAAGGAATAAGATTTTGAGAACCAGGTTGAACTTTCAAAGAGGGTGCTAATCACGTTATGTGAACTATATCAATTTCTTCAATATAATTCATAACGTAATTCCCTCAGGATAATCAGTTACAGTCACTTTCGTCAACTGCACTAACAACCGTCGTCAGGGATTTGAAATTTAGGGACATTTCGGAATGTGAATAACCTCCTTAAAACCCTTTATATCATTTTTTAACAATATTGTGACTCTGAAATTTTACATCTTTTTTTAATATATTTTTTATTTTTTCGAATTTTTAATTATTATTTAATTATTTTTTATTATTATATTATTATATTATTATATTATATTATATTTTTTTATTTTTTTTAAAAAAAACTTGGGACAACACGGCATGGGCCAAAGCCCATGCCGTGAATTCAAAAAGCTTGGCCGACTTTTGGCTTCCCTTTTTATTTTTTTTCTTTTTTTTTTTAAAATCACTTATATTATATTTAAATAGTGATACTGATAAATTTATAATTCTTCTCTTATTCAGCTTCTAACATTTTTTGAAAAATAGAATCACGTTTGTTAGACCAAATGACACAATCAGAATATTTTTCTGCAAAATCAATTTTTTTTTACATTTTTTTGAAACAAGATAAAAAGACAGAAATAATACAGTTAAACGTTGCATTCTTCATCCAAAATTTTTGCAACTAGTACCAAAAATTTTCTTAAAAAATGCTTGTTTAAACTGCATATTTTCTTTTATTTTTCTAAAACATTTTTTATTTTTGATTTATTTTCAAAAGGCTATGATTGGGTGCATCACACCCCATGAAGGGTGTGGTGCACCCTTCTTCATGAAACTGCGCCCGTAGGCGCAGTTTCGAACTTTTTTTTTTTTCAGCGCATGGCTCCAACTTTGAGCCATGCAATCTGAACCTCATTAAAACTACTCCATATTTTGAGCCTCAAGAACCTTAGTCAGCATTCACTTGAAGCACACAATAGCACCATAATAATATTCCAAACAGAGACACTAATCAATGAAGGATAAAAATTCAAACAGCCCGAGAACAGAGGAGATATGTTACCAAAGTCCTTGTTTCAACTCTCCTTCGGCAGGGACTCTCCTTTCTACGCACGGTTTGGGTCTCTCGAGCTTCTTATCGTGGGTCACCAACTTCCAGGCGTTAGCTCTTGAAGCTGGAACCAAAATCACAGAAGGTTCCCTCTCTGTTTCTGCTCTTAATGGCTTTCCTGGTTTCTTCTCTAACCTTTCACTCTCCGTTTCTTCTCTCTAAATTTGTCTCCAAGTATTTCTGGTTCTCACTCCTTTTTTCCTTCCTACTCTTACACTCTCTCGGGCTTGCTCTCTCCTTTTCTCCTCCTCTTGCACTCTCTGTTTTCTTTTTTTTTTCAATTCGTCCTTCTGTTGCTCTCTGAAAATCCCCAAACTTGGCACCCCTCCTTGCCTTCTGAATTCCCCCTCTCTATATTCACCTCTGCTCCTTTTCTTCCAACAGGAAGCATCCAAACATCCACGAATCCCCGAGTCAGATGCCTCCCCGTGACTTTCATCTCATTTCCTCCAGTGAGAAAGGGCCGGGAGTGGGTGAATGAATTGGCTTCGGATCCTTCCCGTGACTCCCATTAACTTCCTTCCAGTGGGAAAGAGCTGGGAGTAGGTGAATGAGTTCTGACTTCCTCCTTGGCTTCTTCTCTGCTTAGCCAATTTGAACCTCTCTTTTCACTGACGAAGGAGCATGAAAATTCAGAAGTTGTGTGAAATTCTGCAGAGTAATTTGTTTGATTCAGAGTCACGTTGTCGGTGACCCCCCTTTTTTAGTATTCTTCCTCTCTCTTTTTTTTTTTTTTTTTTACCTTATTAATCTTTTTTTGATTTTTTTTGTTTTATTATTATTATATTTTTTATTATTTATTTTATTTATTTTTATTATTTTTTATTATTTTTTTATTTTTAAAAGAATCATGCGTGGGTCTAAATTTTTCACAGCCGGACAAAATCGGGTGTCTACAGATTGCCCCCCTTTGCTTGTCTTCTAAGTATTAGAAGATGAGCAGAGGTTGAAAGACACTATTTTGGCCGACGATTGATTCTAACCCATGCATGAGGATTGTGAATTTATTTAAAAATGACCTGGGATTTCCTTGCTCACCCAGGTCTAAAGGGGTTAAGTCAAATGATGTATGACTCTAGCCCAAGTGATAATTGATTGAGTCAAACGAAGCCCGACTCTGGCTTGATGATAAAAAGGTTGAGTCAAACGAAGTCCGACTCCGGCCTTGATTGAAAGGTTGAGTCAAACGAAGCCCGACTCCGGCTTTGATTGAAAGAGGGGTCAAGTGGAGTTCAACTCCAACTTGTCCTGAAATGGCCTACTCGACATGCATACCTGTTTGACAGGGTTTTGCATGCGAACGGGTTTAATCTCCAAATGAGATTGCTGACATGCGTATCTGCTTGACAGAGCTCAGCATGCGACCTGCTGGGCAGGATTTGGCGTGCGAACCTGCTTGACAGGGCTTAGCACGTAAGGAGGCTTGACCTCCAAAATGGGATTACAACATGCGTATCTGCTTGACAGAGCTTGGCATGTGACCTGCTTGGCAGGATTTGGCGTGCGAACCTGCTTGACAGGGCTTAGCACGTAAGGAGGCTTGACCTCCAAAATGGGATTACAACATGCGTATCTGCTTGACAGAGCTCGGCATGTGACCTGCTTGGCAGGATTTGGCGTGCGAACCTGCTTGACAGGGCTTAGCACGTAAGGAGGCTTGACCTCCAAAATGGGATTACAACATGCGTATCTGCTTGACAGAGCTTGGCATGTGACCTGCTGGGCAGGATTTGGCGTGCGAACCTGCTTGACAGGGCTTGGCACGTAAGGAGGCTTGACCTCCAAAATGGGATTACAACATGCGTATCTGCTTGACAGAGCTTGGCATGCGACCTGCTGGGCAGGATTTGGCGTGCGAACCTGCTTGACAGGGCTTGGCACGTAAGGAGGCTCGACCTCCAAAATGGGATTACAACATGCGTATCTGCTTGACAGAGCTTGGCATGTGACCTGCTTGACAGGATTTGGCGTGCGTACCTGCTTGACAGGGCTTAGCACTAAGGAGGATTGATCTCCAAAATGAGATTACTACATGCGTATCTGCTTGACAGAGCTTGGCATGCGACCTGCTGGGCGGGGTTTGGCTTGCGAACCTGCTTGACAGGGCTTAGCACTAAGGAGGATTGATCTCCAAAATGAGATTACTACATGCGTATCTGCTTGACAGAGCTTGGCATGCGACCTGCTGGGCAGGATTTGGCGTGCGAACCTGCTTGACAGGGCTTGGCACGTAAGGAGGCTCGACCTCCAAAATGGGATTACAACATGCGTATCTGCTTGACAGAGCTTGGCATGCGACCTGCTTGGCAGGATTTGGCGTGCGAACCTGCTTGACAGGGCTTAGCACGTAAGGAGGCTTGACCTCCAAAATGGGATTACAACATGCGTATCTGCTTGACAGAGCTTGGCATGTGACCTGCTTGACAGGATTTGGCGTGCGTACCTGCTTGACAGGGCTTAGCACTAAGGAGGATTGATCTCCAAAATGAGATTACTACATGCGTATCTGCTTGACAGAGCTTGGCATGCGACCTGCTGGGCAGGATTTGGCGTGCGAACCTGCTTGACAGGGCTTGGCACGTAAGGAGGCTCGACCTCCAAAATGGGATTACTACATGCGTATCTGCTTGACAGAGCTTGGCATGCGACCTGCTGGGCGGGGTTTGGCTTGCGAACCTGCTTGACAGGGCTTAGCACTAAGGAGGATTGATCTCCAAAATGAGATTACTACATGCGTATCTGCTTGACAGAGCTTGGCATGTGACCTGCTTGACAGGATTTGGCGTGCGAACCTGCTTGACAGGGCTTGGCACGTAAGGAGGCTTGACCTCCAAAATGGGATTGTTAACGGTGAGGCTTCACATTGAGTCAATGCATTAAAACAAAAAGGACCGAATGCCTTATTGCGTGATGCGATAGTATCATCATAACATTTATGAAGACATCGAGAGGTATAACAAGTTCCAGCGAGCTATGCTAGATTTCCCTTTTCCACTCTCTTTCCCCCTTTTTTTTTCACAGACAATTAGTTAAGTTTGTCATTTTAGACATTTCAACACATACAATTGTCCACCATTTGAGAATTGAGGACTTTGTTAACCAATCAAGACTCTTTTTTTTTAATACTGGTAGAATGGATTCAACTAGGATGAAATCATGACAATAGATCAACCATTTGTCGCTCTTAGACACCAAAAATTGAAAAGATATCATAACCACGATTGCCCCAGTGTTGGCTTATTTGGGCGATGGTACCTTTCCCTGAGCGTCTACCATTCATCAGTCATTTATGAATTTTAGATGAGAGTTGATATCACACAATACACGATATCTTATTGAATTCGATAGGATGCCCATTTACAACCATTGCCAAGGCCCTGGGCAAAGCCATTAGCAGTACAATACGCAATTAAAAATGCGACATTTTTCTTAAGGGACAAAAGATGCATACGATGTTCCTGATGAATCTTGTATGGGATGCGCATCAAGAGTCTGGAACGACCCTTTACTCTGCCATGAGACTAATGTGGAAGATAGCATTTTTAAGGAAACAAAATATGCATATGATGTTCCTAACAACTCATGCATGTGAAGCGCACCAAGAGTCAAAATAACTCTTTACTCTATCCTGAGATTATGCGACAGACACTCTTAAAAGGAAAAGCCACACTTTTTTTCTTTTTTTGTTATTATTTTTTTTTATGCAGGAGATGCCTATGATGTTCCTAATGGGTAATGCATGCGAAGCGTATCAAGAGTCCAGAACAACTCTTTACTCTGCCATGAGACCACACAAAGACATGCATAAAAAAAAAGGAAAAGAAAGTACATTTTTAAAACACACGAGAATACATATGATGCTGGTTATGCATGGGATGCGTATCAAGAGTTAAGAACAACTCTTTACTCTGCCATCCTTTACATACCTCGACCTCGATAACTCTACTAGCAACTCTTCCACTCGGACCATCTTTCTTAGACTTGTACATTATTCAACTAACAAAAAGTGAATCTACGACAAGTCACAACCGAAGGATAGTGTCCACTTTACGCTTCCTACTACCATCGGGAGGCTTTTCGTCCACTTGTTTCACCAACAGACCTGATTGAAATGCACGGACTTGCAGCTGATCAATCAGCTGATCAACGTTTGAGCCTGTTATTATGTTACGACGGACCTCCAATGGTATGAAGCCTCGTTCCACAGCATGATCTAGGAAGGCCAATAAACCATCATAGAAACCATTAATATTTATCAATCCTAATGGCTTTCTGTGATCGCTTGATTTGGCCCAAAATGCCACACTAGAAATCCCTTCCAGTGTCTCCAAACCTCCAGGCAATGCGATAAAAGCTTCAGCAGTGCAAATCATGTGTTCGAAACGTTCATGCATGCTTAAAACTTTTAACTCATTCCCAAAGGTGAAGTAAGTTTTGTCGGCCACCTGTCGTGCAAGGATGCCGATGACATGGCTACCTCCCATGATTGCAGATGCGGCTGCACCTCCCCTTAATCCATGAATTCCTCCTCCATACACCACATTTATCCCTTTGGTAGCTAACGCCTTACCAAGCTCGGTGGCTGTACTGAGGAATTTATAATCCTTTCCTAGGGTAGAGCCACCAAAGATACAAATGGATTTGAATCCGCATGGGGAGGATGCCTCTTTTTCTTTTTCTGCCCCGGCCATGTGAAAGCTAAAGAGTGTGGAAGAGTACTTATAGATAGAAAGGCACGACAAAGAAGTCATGCAACTTGGTCAGGGTTAGGGTGATCAGAAAGCAGGCAGGTGCAATAACGGCATTATGGCAAGAAAGTCAAGTGAAAAGATGTGCCAGCTAACACTTCAGTAATTAGAGCGGAAAGAAGGCTGTAAAGTGGTCGACAATGAAGAGACGACTGCCTCGATAATTGAAATTGTGCATGCAAAGTCAAAAGTAAACAGTGCAAGAGGACAGATGCATCGACAATTGCTAAAGAGCAAGGACAATTATGCATTAAAAGCAGACAATGTGCCGACGATTATTAAAGGGAAAGGACAATAATGGCAAACAGTATAATGATACATGCGTCGGCAATTATCAAGGAAGAAAAATCATTAACAGCAACTGTGCTGAAGGGACGACTGCCTCGATGATTGAAATTATGCACGTAAAGTCAAAAGTAAACAGTGCAAGAGGACAGATGCATCGACAATTGCTAAAGGGTAAGGACAATTACGCATGCAAAAATTAAAAGCAGACAGATGTGCCGACAATTATTAAAGGGAAAGGACAATAAGGGCAAACAGCGTAATGATAAACGCGTCGGCAATTATCAAGGAAAAAAAAAAAAAAAAAAAATCATTAACAGCAACTGTACTGATCAAAGCCATGCATACATTACTGGAAAGAAAATGGTGGGTTCATCAACGATTTAACAAGAATACATTACCAAGTTAACAAACAGTGATCTCAGCTGATCCTTCCCCTTGGTACTGCATCCATCGCAGCTTAAACACCATCCAGGATTTGCTTGCCATCTAATCCTTTTGCAAATCGGCAAACAGGGTCGTTTAATGTCAGATCCCCAAGACAAAAACGCTCCTTTTCTTTGTGGAACAAGTCCGCTAAAGCAAGAAGAACGCGATGCACTTGTCCACAAGAATGCGTCTCAAGAGTCTGAAGGACATTATCCAACGACTCTTTACTCAGCCCATCCTTGATGAACCGGATTTTGTCTTCTCGATTTAGGGACACCATTCCTTTTCCCTTGCAGCGTGCGTTACATGTCCACCTTGCACACTTATAACAGACATCCATCCTCTTAGCCCTCCTCCTCTTGGCGTAAGAGCTTCTTCCCATTCCGGGCAGATGTTTAATAAACGACTCCTGAAACTCTCCAGCTAGGCGTACCTTGGCTTCAATGACCCAGCGCACGTCTTCAGGAAGACCCAAACGTGTTAGCGCCTTTATTCGTTCGAGCCGACACTTGTAGATCTTCCTGAGTACGTCTTGGGGAAAGGAAGGGAATCTACTTCTAAGTTTCACAAGGCTTTCCTCCATGTTCTACCTCTCTGGTTAAGCAATGAATTCAGACACTCAAACGATGCTCCGTGAAGCCTTCTAACCTTTCTTTTTCTGATGAGCAGCTTCAAGATGAACTTTCCAGTTAGTCAAAAATGACGTCATGAACATTAAGACATACGGAGAGGGTGACAAGGCACCTTTGTGCAGTTAGGCCTCATGTTGTCCAAAAGCACTGATGGGCCTTAGGTTCCCCCTTGAACTAAAAATAAAATAAAAAAAATAATAAAATAAAAAAAAACTAAAACATGCCTAATGATGATGCCAACCGACCTTTGAGAAGACCAGCATTCAGCGTATTGACTAGCCCAAATGGAACCCGGACTTAAACAGTGTTAATTGGGGCTTAAATAGTATCGATTTGGGTCTCAGATTGATGAACCAAGAACCACAAGAATGAATGAATGATGCATGCTTATAATGAAATGATCTTAAGTTTATGCTTATGCTTGATGACCTAATGTCGATCCGGATTCTCCACGACTCTGTCTTGCTTTACCCATCACAAATCCAAGGGAGAACTTAAATTCAAGCCTTATCTTTAAAGCATTCTGCTGTTTGCATGATTTGTTGTTACTAACATCTTGAAGACTCCCTTTTTTTTTTTCAAGCAACTAGATCCATCTATACCTATCCCTCCTCACTGTTAGAATTTAAAACATGTAATTCTCAACACGACATAGTTGAAGGATTTTTTTTTTTTTTTTTTTGGGTCAATGTAACTAGATGGCAATGAAGGAAAGGAACTTTTTATTGATAAGAGTCTGTCGCTCTTCTTTTTTATTTACTTGAGGCTTAACAAAGGACAATTCATAAGGCAAAGGAAAGGAATTTTGTTGAAATAATGAATACAATACTGGAAAACTATGCTCAATCACCAGCCTAGGCTTTTAGTCCCTCAGGCATAGTATTTCTTCACAGCATCTGCATTTATCGGACTTGGGAACTCGTCACCGTCCATGTTTGCAAGGATTAATGCACCCCCAGAAAATGCCTTTTTCACTACATAGGGCCCTTCGTAATTTGGAGACCATTTTCCACGGCTGTCCTTCGTAATTGGCAAGATCTTTTTTAACACTAGTTCCCCTTCATAAAATTGCCTTGGGTGGACTCTTTTGTCATGGGCCTTCATCATCCTTTTTTGGTAGAGTCGCCCATGAGACAAAGCTGTTAGCCTCTTCTCTTCAATCAGGTTTAGCTGCTCATACCTCATCCGAGCCCATTCTGCTTCATCAAGTTGGGTCTCCATTAGTACCCTTAAAGATGGTATCTCCACTTCAAATGGGAGAACTGCCTCCATCCCATATACCAGAGAAAATGGGGTTGCTCCAGTTGAAGTCCTAACCGATGTGCGATACCCATGGAGAGCAAAGGGTAAAAGCTCATGCCAATCTCTGTAAGTGATAGTCATCTTTTCTATAATCTTCTTGATATTTTTATTTGCCGCCTCTACTGCACCATTCATTTTTGGGCGATATGGGCTTGAGTTGTGATGAACTATCTTGAATTTTTCGCACAATTCTGTCATCATCTTATTATTGAGATTGGTGGCATTGTCAGTGATGATCCTTTCTGGGAGACCATATCTACATATGATGTCCCTTTTAAGGAATCTGAGAACCACATTTCTTGTTACACTGCTATATGAAGCAGCCTCCACCCACTTTGTGAAGTAGCAAATCGCTACTAGGATGAAGCGATGACCATTAGAAGCCTTAGGTTCAATCGGCCCGATCACATCCATACCCCACATTGCAAACGGCCAAGGTGAAGTTAGTACATTGAGTGTTGAAGCAGATGTATGAATCTTATCAGCATAGATTTGACATCTATGACACTTCCTGACATAATTGATGCAGTCAGTTTCCATAGTCGGCCAATAGTACCCTGCCCTCAGCACCTTTTTTGCCATAGCGTGCCCACCAATATGTGTTCCACACACCCCTTCATGAATTTCCTGTACCATTCTTCGTGCCTCCCTAGCTTCAATGCATCTTAACAGTATCGTATCATAATTTCTCTTATACAGAACCCCTCCATCGAGGAAGAAACCCATTGCTAGCCTTCTTAGAGTCCTTTTGTCATTTTCTGATGCTCCAACAGGATACTCCTTATTTGTGATAAATCGTTTAATGTCTTCATACCATGGTTTCCCATCGGGTTCTTCCTCAACAACTGCACAATAAGCAGGGGAATCGAGCCTTCTCATGCAGATTTTTGGGAGATCATCACCCTTCACTATTGGATATAGAGATGACAGTGTTGCTAGGGCATCTGCCATTTGGTTCTCTTCTCTGGACATGTGATTGAAGGTGATGTCCTTGAACTGTTCTGCCAATTTGCTGATGTATCCCTGATAAGGAATCAATTTTGAATCCCTAGTCTCCCATTCTCCCTTTAACTGATGGATCACTAGTGCAGAGTCTCCATATACATCCAATAAATTGATTCGACGATTCAAAGCTGCTTCAACACCCATGGCACAGGCCTCATATTCAGCTACATTGTTTGTGCATTCAAAGCATAACTTAGCAGTTATGGGGTAGCATTTTCTCTCAGGAGATATCAAGACTGCCCCAATTCCATGCCCCAACATATTAGATGCTCCATCAAAGAACAAAGACCACCTTCCTTCTTCAGTGGTTTTGTCCATCGCTGAAAGCGTCATGATGTTTTCATCTGGGAATTCAAATTGGTCTGGTTCATGCTCTATGATGGGGTTCTCCGCCAAGTGGTCGGCGACTATGCTTCCCTTTATCGCCTTTTGAGGGACACATTGGATATCATACTCAGACAGCAACATATGCCACCTTGCAATTCTACCGGTTAGGGCAGGTTTTTCAAAGAGGTACTTAATTGGATCCATCTTTGAAATCAGCAATGTGGTATGACGTATCATATACTGCCTAAGGCGACGGGCTGCCCATGCTAAGGCACAGCACGTCTTTTCAAGCATCGAGTATTTTGACTCATAAGGCGTGAACTTCTTACTGAGATAATAAATCACTTGCTCTTTCTTGCCAGTTTCATCATGCTGCCCCAGCATGCACCCCATTGACTCCTCATGCACGGTTAAATACATGAGTAGTGGTCTTCCTGGTATCGGTGGAACCAGAATCGGTGGGTTCTGCAAGTATTGTTTGATCTTAGTAAATGCTTCTTGGCATTCATCACTCCACTCGACTCCATGATTTTTACGAAGGAGCTTAAAAATCGGCTCACAAGTGGCTGTCAACTGGGATATGAATCTTGCAATGTAGTTTATTCTTCCCAGAAAACCCCGCACTTCTCTCTCTGTCTTGGGTGAAGGCATATCTACAATAGCTTTGACTTTATCTGGGTCAACCTCTATTCCTTTCTGGCTCACCATGTATCCCAACAATTTTCCTGACTTCACACCGAACGTGCATTTTGCTGGGTTCAATTTAAGCTGGTATTTCCTAAGACGATCAAAGAGTTTCTTCAGGTGCATCAAATGTTCTTTTTCAGATTTTGATTTAGCAATGATGTCATCAACATATACTTCAACCTCCTTATGCATCATGTCATGAAACAAGGCTACCATTGCTCTTTGATACGTTGCCCCAGCATTCTTTAATCCAAACGACATCACTCTATAGCAAAAGGTTCCCCATAAAGTGATAAACGTTGTCTTTTCTTTATCTTCAGGAGCTAGTTTGATTTGATTGTACCCTGAGAACCCGTCCATAAAAGAGAAAATAGAATTTCCAGCAGCATTGTCCACTAACACGTCAATGTGTGGAAGTGGGAAATCATCCTTTGGACTTGCTTTGTTTAGATCTCGATAATCTACACATAATCGGATCTTGCCATCCTTCTTAGGTACAGGCACAATATTGGCTATCCATTCTGGATATTTGGCCACCTCGATGAAACCAGCATCAAGTAACTTCTTAACCTCCTCTTTGATTTTTAGCAGTATGTCTGGCTTCATCCGCCTCAATTTTTGCTTAACTGGTTTAAATTCAGGCTTTATTGGTAAGCGATGGACCACGATGTCCGTATTCAACCCAGGCATGTCTTGGTAAGACCAGGCAAATACATCACTATATTGTCTTAACAGTAAAACCATCGCTTCTTTTTCTTGACTGGCCATTTGTGCTCCTATCTTGATTTCTCTTTTATCTTCATCTGTCCCCAGGTTAATCACATCAATTTGCTCTTCATGGGGCTTAATTCCCTCACCTTCCTGTTCAATCATTCTCTGTAATTCAAGTGATGGTTCCCAATCCCCTTCTTCTTCTTCTTCTTCTTCTTCTTCATTATAGATAGCACAATTGATTGAGCGTTCAAAATCTAGACTTGGGAATTCAGCATAGTCTCCTCCAATATTTTCTTCACTATTCAACCTGGATTATTAAGTATTGTTATGGCTTGTTATGTCATGGATGTTATGATATATGCTAATAAGAGTAAAGATGAAATTATTTTTGGACAAAGGAAATGAATTTTATTGACCATTTATTTGGAACGGGTAAACAAAGTGTGCCCATGCAAATCTAACCTAGGCCTTGGGCAGAGCCATAGACTATGGTGTTCGAGAATTACATGTTTTTCAAACTAACAATGATAGGAATCGGCTTAACGGTCCAGCTGCTGGGCTTGTATGATGTACCTAGCCCGACTCCTTTTTCCTCAGGGCTTCCCTCTTCAAGGGTGGCCACTTGGTTTGGGACCCAAAGACCAGCACTGATAAAGGTCTTGTGGAGGTCTTCGATGACTAGTTTCCCAGTCTCTGCAACTCGGCCTTCTAAACGAGCCCTCCTTCTTTCTTTCTGAATCCGGGCCATTCTAGCTTTGTCAGCCCTAGTGGGTTTAAATCCCAAGCCATATGTTCCTTCATTTTGTGGTAGGATTGGTGGCTCCTTCATGCCTTGTCCTGCACTCCCTAGTCCCTTTCCAGGAATATAGCCATTCCTCTTGAGTATCTTGCTTGTCATCAAGGCAGCTTCTGAGAAGTGTGGTACCAGCAATGGCTCTCCTTCTTTTGAGAATACCACATTCACGATCTCAAAGGTTCGGAAAGAGCCTCCGATCTCCATTTCTGCTGCGATATAGGGGACCGAAGATGGTCTAGACACCAGTAAGTCTTCTTCAGCATCGATCTCAACTAGCTTCCCTTGGTACACTAGTTTTACCTTTTGGTGGAGGGATGAAGGAATTGCCCCGGCCGAATGAATCCATGGTCGTCCTAGGAGACAGCTATAAGCAGGGTTTATCTTCATAACTTGAAAAGTAACCACAAAGTCACATGGGCCAACTTGCATGGGTAGCTCTATCTCTCCTACAACATCACTTTGGGCTCCGTCGTAGGCTCTCACAATGATGGTGCTAGGCCTTAAAAGCGTTTGATCAACTGCTAACTTTCTTAACGTAAGCTCTGGCATTATATTCAGAGCAGAGCCATTGTCAATCAAAACATTTGCTAAATCGTGGCCTTTGCACTTGGCTGAAATATGGAGAGCCTTATTGTGGCCACGCCCTTCAGGAGGGAATTCCTCCTCAGAGAATGACAGGTAATTGTGGGCTAGAATGTTTCCGACCACTCCATCAATTGCTTCTTTGGAAATATCCTTATCCACGTAAGCTTCATTTAGAATCTTCATTAAAACTTTTCTGTGAGGTTCAGAATGCATGAATAAGGACAACAGTGAGATTCTAGCTGGCGTCTTCTTTAATTGCTCAATTACCTTATATTCACTTTGGCAAATGAGCCTAAGAAACTCGCTAGCTTCTTCCTCAGCCACCGAACTTTTGAGAGGGGTCGGTGTAGAACTTTCAGCCCTTGTAGAGTTATGGTCGTGGAAGCCCTTTACTTCAACATCTTCTGGTTCGATTACCTCAATGCCTTTCCCCTTTTCAAGCCTTTTGACCTCTACAGGCCTAGGCTCAATCCCCTTTTCAGTTCCTCTCTCTGGGAGATAACATCGCCCACTCCTCGTTACTCCAGAGATGCCAGATATATTGGTGATTCGCGGATTAGGTTCTTCCATAGTCACCTTACAAGTATAATCCCACGGAACAGCCTTATCATTTTTGTATGGAAAAGGGGCCGGTATTGCAATAGTCAGCTTCTTCATGGCTGCAGTGGGGACCCCTATTTCATCACTACCACTTGTATACTTGATAGCCAGTGGTTTTCGCTTACTCGAAGTGGCATCAATCATATTTATGAACTCAGACTTCTTCTTCAATTGTGATGTGCAACTATCCCTACACCCTTGAGGTGAGCCTGAAGTTTTAGAAACGGGCATAGACTCATCAAATATGGCATTGACGCTCGCTTTCTCATGACTAGGAAGGGGATTTCCATCTACATTTGGTGTTGGAGCAACCTGTTCAAATGTCAACCACTTGGCGTCAATTAAGTCCTGTACTTTTCTCTTGAAAGCGGTACAATTATCCACTGTGTGCCCCTTGGCTCCTGCGTGATAATCACATATGAGTTTCTCGTTGTACCAGGCAGGGTATGGAGGTTGAAGAGGTCGAACAGGACACAATGTTACCAAATTATTCTGCAATAGTTGTGGTAACAACTGTGAATATGGTATGGGGATGGGATCAAAGTTCTGGTATCTGCGATTATTAGCTTGAGTTAGTGATCTAGATTGGGACTGTATTGGTTGCACTTGTTGGCGCGGCTGATACTGAGTAGATGGTTGTGGAGCCATTGGTTGTGATGGATTTCGGTAGGGTGATGGGGTAAAGGTGGCTTGCGGTATAGCAACACTCCTTACTGGTGTGAATGTTGGTGCATAGGACACTTGACATGCCTGCTGATTAATTTTAGCTTTTCCCCTCTCTCTACTGCGGTAATCCACTGAATGGACATCCTCTTTCTTTTTATAAGGTAGAGGCTTTCTTTGTACGGTATTGTTAGGCAAGGATTTTCCCATCTTGCCTGCTTTTATCCCACGTTCTATCCTTTCACCCGTTTCTATTAAGTCTGAGAAACTCATGTTGGCAAATCCCACCATTTTTCCGTAAAAAGGATACGTTAGAGTACTCAAGAATATGGTTACCATTTCTTTGTCTGAAAGAGGTGGTTGCACTCTTATTGCCACATCCCTCCAGCGTTGGGCATAGGCCTTAAAAGATTCATTATCTTCTTTGGCCATGTTTTGGATCTGAAATCTGTCAGGAGCTACACTCCGATTGTACTTGTAATGCTTCATGAAGGCCTCCGCCAAATCTTTCCATGTCCGAATGGAGTAACGATCGAGGTTCATATACCATTCTGCAGCTCCTTCGATCAAGCTGTCTTGAAAGACATGGATGAGTAGCTTCTCATTGTCTGCATATGCTGCCATCTTTCGGATGTACATGACCATGTGTGCCCTAGGGCATGATGTTCCATCATACATCTTGAATTCTGGTGCTTTGAACTTTGGGGGTATGACAACATCAGGTACCAACCCAATTTCATGCACATCTAAGATATCATCATCTGCAAATCCCTCCATTTTTCTCATCCTAGCTTCCAGCAGTTCATATTTAATTAGTGTTTCTTCAGAAGATTTTCTCAATTTTTCTCGCTCCTCTGGTTCATCAAAGTCTGAAACGGAGCTAGCCTCTGTCTCTACAAAATATGGCTGCCTGTGTTCTGCTGGGTCTTGTGGTTGCTGATTTAATGGGCCTTGTGGGGGCTCATTTTGTATATTTTCCTTAGATATGAGCAGCTCAGTTAGTCGAGCTACTTGTGCCTTAAGGTTCCCAATTTCCTCCTGCAACTCCTCAACGGACTTCTCTTGTCTCTGTTCTGCCATGGACCTTGACTGGGATCGCGTTATAGGAGCCGTGGTTTCTCCTCCGACTTTTCTCTTTTACTTTTTTTCTAAATGAAACGAATGATAAAATGAATGAATAAAATTATAATGTGATGCAATATGAATGCAAAAAGGAGTGACTCAAATCATAATTGACTTTCATTTCACATGGTTTAAAAGTTTACAACCAAGTTCATGGAACATGTCAAATTTCTACCAAACCCCATCAAGCCCGCCATAGATTTCCCACTTTATCATAATCCTGCCTAAGTCTCTGGAGAAGACTGCGGGTGGGTCCTGATTCTAGTATCTCCTCATGATTGGCTATTTCTTGAGCTGTGTGCCTCGCTTCTCTGGCTAAACGTTGGACTTGAACTCTTACTCCCTCCAATTGCTCTTGTGCATCTAATAATGCTGCTCGGAGACTCATATTCTCCTGCTGGATTCTAATCAGCCCAGGGTCCCGTAGTATCTTTTCTATGTGCAATTCATGCACTTGCTCAGTTCTCATAAGCAAGTCACGTAATCTCATATTCTCCCTATCAAGCGCATCAATCCTACCTTCCAATTCATCCTGCCCCTGGAGTTGTGCTGTCAAGCTTTGGATCTCTTTCTCTTGACTTTCTTGCAAGCTATCTATATAAGATTCCAGCCGCTCCTTATCCTGGGTGCTTTTCTTACATTTGTCTTCCAGTTGCATTACTAGCTCTTTTAGCTGGTAAATTTCTGCATTGTCCCTTCGGCGACCTGTTTTCAGCTTTTGCACATGATCTTTAAGTTTAGTAACTTCCTTTTCTGTATCCCCTGTCTTCTCTTTGCTAGTTTCAAGACCCTTTTTGGAGGCACGAAGCTCTTTAGTGGCTACCCAGAGTTGTCTATCTAACTCATCAATGCGTTGTTGTTGCAGCGCAATTGACTTGTTATGGTCTCTTTCCAGCTCCATCATTTTTAACTGAAAACCCCCCGCTTTTGACTGCCAAGTATCGATCTCTTTTTTCATTTGCTTTTCTTTCTCAACTATTAGGGCTTCTCTAACTTGCAGGTCTGATATGGCTTTTTCAAACTTCGTTTTTTCATCGGTTTCTGTTCTAAGCCTTTTGGAAGAGGATCCTGAGAAAGTCATTCTTAATGTAATATCTCCCTTTCCACGACCTTTTTGCCAATGTGGGTATTCGGGTGTGGTTATAGTGGTCCACTCTTTGCACTCAATCTGATGAACTTGTTTCCATAAAGCCGCAACAACTTCATATTTGACAATAGCATCCTCATCCCCAAATTCAAAATCAAGCTCATGAAGGCCTTTGGTGGCTGGTACAAATTGCACACATTCAAACTGTCTCATCACCATGGCAGGGGCATAGCCAACAACACCCCATATGCTAACAAGGGGTATCCAAGGTCTGTCACCGCACCCATAGACCACTAGGCCCT
The DNA here is from genome assembly GCA_037013595.1 of Dicorynia guianensis. Lineage (NCBI taxonomy): Eukaryota > Viridiplantae > Streptophyta > Magnoliopsida > Fabales > Fabaceae > Dicorynia > Dicorynia guianensis. The sequence continues at coordinate 43,564,556 of JASUAB010000002.1, forward strand.
TCTGCATCCATGCGCATTTCCAATTAAACTCCTTTGCTTGTTGGAGGAATATGATCCATGAATCTCGGTCTTGCCCTTTTTGAGGCCAGCCAGCTTCTATAAAATCTGACAGGGTATCTTGCCTTCCCAGGAAAGCTGGTTTAAAGCGTAAGAATGGATATCCCGCCACTTTTATTGGGGGTAAATGGCCCACTATCCACACCATCAAGAGTTGTGCACAACCAAGGAAACGCCCTTCTCCAGTCTTCCTTAGATGATTCAATGATTTGAGTGTTTCCGCTAATATAGGTGGGATAGGACTTAACCCACTCTCTAACTCTCTGAACAGAGTTATAGTTTGTATATCCACATATCCACGTACTTTGGGGAAGACAACTGCTCCATAAATGGCTAGAGCTAGAGCCTTCATGGCCATCTCCTTATTCTTATGAGCTTTACAGAGTCTAACCAGGAAGTTAATTGAAATAGCCCAATTCTTCCCCTTGTGCTTGACATCCTCGCCAAAATCAATAGCTGGTATGCCTAGTAATCTATTTAAAACCCTTCTCGGTTGTGTCTTCTGGCCTGGTTTATAGATTCTTCGCCCTATAGTAGAGTTAACAACCAGCATCTCCTTATATTCTTCCAGGGTAGGGGTGAGATCATATTCTCCAAAGGTAAATACCCTATACACAGGATCCCAGAAAAAAACTAAAGCTTTAAGTAAAGCTTCCTCCACCGGAATTGCCAATAAATATGCCAAATGACCATATTTCGCTGTAAACTCTTTTTTTTCAATCTGGCTATAGCTTTCCCACACTTCTTTCAATTTAGATAGATCGTTTTGTTCAAAGGAGAGCTTCCCGATAGGAGGCAAGGATAGATAATCTTCACCCACCATGCAATCTCCTTGTTCTTTCTGAGCCCTTTCTTGAGTGAATATGACTTGGTCTAGTGGATCTATGACAGGTGTGATGGAGTTTGATAAAATGTCCATGCTTGATGTCACCTAAAATTTGAGCCAAAAAAAATGATGCATGAAGATAATAATGACAGAAAAATAACATGTTAGAGTAAAGATTTACGCAATGATGGAAACCAAAGTAGAGGTGTTCGGGTGCCTGCACGGAGACCAAGGATCTCACGAAGGTCGACCTTACTTTTGCCTTTACCTGGTTAAATGCTTATGCATGCAGTAATAACAAATGCAAAGTTCAAATTAGAAATGTGAGAAAGGATGAGTAGTGCTTTCCCCTTTGTGCTTAAGTCAAGGTTTTACCCTAGGTTTACTCCTTAGCTTCCATGGTTTAGGTCAAATACTCTTGGCAAGGTGGTACTAAGGCACTACCAGTGTGAAGGGTAAGTTCTAGACTCCTACATTAGGTCCCCAAATTGTCCTTGGGAGGATCAATCTGAGCGGGGTGTTCAGGCGCCTGCACGGAGACCAAGGGTCTCACGAAGGTCAACCTTACTTTTGCCCCTACTATCCTAAAAGTTCCTAGGAGCTCGGGTAGAGAGCTCAGGGGTCATCACCTCCCCTTTTCTAGTTGTTGTGGTGCAAGTGCAAGTGTGTGAAGGGGATATTACACTCATACCCTGCAAAATAGCTAGCCAAAAGCAATTCATAGGAACAATAGATATTAAAACTGAATCATCTAAACCTACTCCACAAGACAGATCAAAAGAAAATAAACACACAAATCATAAACATATCAGGCATTAAGACAAAGCACAGAAATGAAATGAGTAAGCAACAGAAACCAATTGAAATGGCCTAACCCTCAAATGATATCCCCAGTGGAGTCGCCAAGCTGTCGTACATCGCGACGCGGGGTTGCGGCGACCCGGAAAGATCGGGTTTGAATTGGCAATGATTTTGGGGGATGGGTTTTTGGAGAAAAGTTATAAAAACTTTGGGAGTCGCCATCGATCTAATTTTAAATGGTGAGATCGGACACCGAGATTATGGTCTACGTTACAAAAATCAGGTTCGGGGGTTGGTTACGTGTAGGGAAGGTATTAGCACCCCTACAGCGCCCTTTCGGTACCAAATTGGGTTTTGTTGCTTTTAATTTCAACCTTGTACTTTGATTTTGCCTAAGACATGTTTATTCACATTTTTATTCTTTTATTTTGGTGGGACTTTTAGGAGGGACGAGGTTGAGTCACGTCATAAGGATTTTGTCAATTTCTTCAACTTAATCCATGACGTATTATTTTGAAAGAAAGTCAACAACGGCCACTTTCGTCAACCGCCTGCATTATGGTTCTTAAAGGAATAAGATTTTGAGAACCAGGTTGAACTTTCAAAGAGGGTGCTAATCACGTTATGTGAACTATATCAATTTCTTCAATATAATTCATAACGTAATTCCCTCAGGATAATCAGTTACAGTCACTTTCGTCAACTGCACTAACAACCGTCGTCAGGGATTTGAAATTTAGGGACATTTCGGAATGTGAATAACCTCCTTAAAACCCTTTATATCATTTTTTAACAATATTGTGACTCTGAAATTTTACATCTTTTTTTAATATATTTTTTATTTTTTCGAATTTTTAATTATTATTTAATTATTTTTTATTATTATATTATTATATTATTATATTATATTATATTTTTTTATTTTTTTTAAAAAAAACTTGGGACAACACGGCATGGGCCAAAGCCCATGCCGTGAATTCAAAAAGCTTGGCCGACTTTTGGCTTCCCTTTTTATTTTTTTTCTTTTTTTTTTTAAAATCACTTATATTATATTTAAATAGTGATACTGATAAATTTATAATTCTTCTCTTATTCAGCTTCTAACATTTTTTGAAAAATAGAATCACGTTTGTTAGACCAAATGACACAATCAGAATATTTTTCTGCAAAATCAATTTTTTTTTACATTTTTTTGAAACAAGATAAAAAGACAGAAATAATACAGTTAAACGTTGCATTCTTCATCCAAAATTTTTGCAACTAGTACCAAAAATTTTCTTAAAAAATGCTTGTTTAAACTGCATATTTTCTTTTATTTTTCTAAAACATTTTTTATTTTTGATTTATTTTCAAAAGGCTATGATTGGGTGCATCACACCCCATGAAGGGTGTGGTGCACCCTTCTTCATGAAACTGCGCCCGTAGGCGCAGTTTCGAACTTTTTTTTTTTTCAGCGCATGGCTCCAACTTTGAGCCATGCAATCTGAACCTCATTAAAACTACTCCATATTTTGAGCCTCAAGAACCTTAGTCAGCATTCACTTGAAGCACACAATAGCACCATAATAATATTCCAAACAGAGACACTAATCAATGAAGGATAAAAATTCAAACAGCCCGAGAACAGAGGAGATATGTTACCAAAGTCCTTGTTTCAACTCTCCTTCGGCAGGGACTCTCCTTTCTACGCACGGTTTGGGTCTCTCGAGCTTCTTATCGTGGGTCACCAACTTCCAGGCGTTAGCTCTTGAAGCTGGAACCAAAATCACAGAAGGTTCCCTCTCTGTTTCTGCTCTTAATGGCTTTCCTGGTTTCTTCTCTAACCTTTCACTCTCCGTTTCTTCTCTCTAAATTTGTCTCCAAGTATTTCTGGTTCTCACTCCTTTTTTCCTTCCTACTCTTACACTCTCTCGGGCTTGCTCTCTCCTTTTCTCCTCCTCTTGCACTCTCTGTTTTCTTTTTTTTTTCAATTCGTCCTTCTGTTGCTCTCTGAAAATCCCCAAACTTGGCACCCCTCCTTGCCTTCTGAATTCCCCCTCTCTATATTCACCTCTGCTCCTTTTCTTCCAACAGGAAGCATCCAAACATCCACGAATCCCCGAGTCAGATGCCTCCCCGTGACTTTCATCTCATTTCCTCCAGTGAGAAAGGGCCGGGAGTGGGTGAATGAATTGGCTTCGGATCCTTCCCGTGACTCCCATTAACTTCCTTCCAGTGGGAAAGAGCTGGGAGTAGGTGAATGAGTTCTGACTTCCTCCTTGGCTTCTTCTCTGCTTAGCCAATTTGAACCTCTCTTTTCACTGACGAAGGAGCATGAAAATTCAGAAGTTGTGTGAAATTCTGCAGAGTAATTTGTTTGATTCAGAGTCACGTTGTCGGTGACCCCCCTTTTTTAGTATTCTTCCTCTCTCTTTTTTTTTTTTTTTTTTACCTTATTAATCTTTTTTTGATTTTTTTTGTTTTATTATTATTATATTTTTTATTATTTATTTTATTTATTTTTATTATTTTTTATTATTTTTTTATTTTTAAAAGAATCATGCGTGGGTCTAAATTTTTCACAGCCGGACAAAATCGGGTGTCTACAGGGATTAATGGGTTCCTAAGATAATTACAGAGATGCTGGGGAACTTGTTTTCTGTATGGTTTGTTGTGTTTCATAATTCATTTGAAAGTTGCAAATTAAGAGTAGTTCAATCCATATGCTTTGAATTTTAATTGCAAATGAAGTTGTAATATTTTTGTGAGGCTACTTTTTTTTATATATTATTGTTTTTGGGGTTATGTTAAATACATAAAAAGATAGATTTATATATTTAATATCATTGTGCGATTGATCAAATTGCAATGCACAATGCACAATATTGCAATGACCCCAAATGCAATGAGTGTTCAAATCACAATCAATAAGTATGCCACACCTAGAGAAGTCAAAAGGAAGAATTATTCCCGCTTGTGCTAATGTTTTGTGTGGCTGAATGCCATATGGCTGGAGGTTCTATCTTGTCCATCCATCTTATGGATGTTCCGCATGGGTAATTACATTTCTCATCATTTTTGGGAAGGTTGAGTCATCAATCTGAAGATATAATCTGTGGTGTACTGTAAGCATAAAGCTGAGATGAAACAAATCAAATTCCAATAAGTATGTTCTGAGAAAATTCAGATTCTAAAAGTTCTTTCTCCCAGACTCTGTTGATTATACATAGGTAAAAGTATGTTTTTTTCTTAGTGTTTGTTGGGTGGTGTGCCCCACGTGTGGCAAAAAAGGGTTTTGCAGGGTGGAGTGGAATTTGGAGAGAAAAGGAGGAGAATCCGCTCCTATAAGCAAGGCTGATAACGGGGGAGAGTATCTGCTACATATGTGAGTTCTGTGTATCACATTTGGCCATACGGGAGTCACACTGCTGCATCAATTCTGTTGAGTTTGAAAGAATAGTCTACTCCTCACTGGGGTGTACAAAGTTGGGGATCAAATGCCACCTGATGTAGAGGAGATGCCTCTCCTTAAAGCCAAAGTGGTAAGAGGGGAGTGCCGACTATGCTGTGAGTTCCATTCTGGCAGAATTGCGACTCATAGTCTCACATCATTTGTACTTTGTGATAGGAGGATGTGGTCCTTGAATTCATCTTGATTTTCTACTTGCCAATCTTGTTTTCAGTATTTAATTAAAATCCAACTATTCAAGATTTCTTGTTTCCCAACTCTTAGAACAATTGTTTGGACAAATGATCTGTTATAGTGTAATATGTGCACAGTGAATTGTTGTTTGATGTGTAAGGATATGACTGTGAGGCAGTTGGTGGCATGTTGTCTGGTGACTTATCTTCTGTGGTGCTTTCTCTTTTGATGTATGTGGGATGGCGCCTTTCTTCTTTGAAGGATCCTTTGTGTTGGTGAAGATTTGCTATAGTAAGGGTGCTTGCTACAGCGGAAGAACACTAATATAAAAAGTGTAGCTTTGGAGGAACTTTAGACTCTAACCATGCTTTGTCTCTTATTTATTGAAAAGTGGGTATTGGGGTTGGTTAAATATGGCTGAACAGGCACAGCTGTCATCATTTCAGGTGAAGTGTGCTCAAGTTCTGCTTGAGGCTGGAGCTAAAGTAGATGCTTTGGATAAGAACAAGAACACAGCACTTCATTATGCAGCTGGTTATGGCAGGAAGGAGTGTGTGGCCCTTCTACTAGAAAACGGGGCTGCAGTGTAAGTTTCTCAAATGCTTCCTGGTTTATTTGTGTTTGATTGGGTTTTATTCTTTTTTATTTTAATTGCTGTTTTGTTTGTTCGGTTTGCAGTACTCTCCAGAACATGGACGGGAAAACTCCTATAGATGTTGCAAAGCTAAACAATCAACATGAAGTCCTAAAGCTGCTTGAGAAAGATGCCTTCCTTTAGTTCTCTAGGCATATGATGGCAAGTTAAAACCAACGAAAAAAAGGGGGAAATTCAACCTAAAGTAAAAGGGTAAGGCTTGATGGGTTTTTCACTTTTGGCTTGTTGCAAGCGTTCAGTTTGTTGAACCAATTTCCGTTTTACTTTGATGTCAATCACTACAACTCAATTTGTTGTCTTTGTAACTTACAATGTATAATTTGTTACACAGCTTTAAGTGCTCGGTTTTTTAACTAATGACAATGCGCCATTGCAATTTTCTACTTGAGGTAGTCTGCTAGTGAAATGGAACATATTAGAACGAAATCAGAAACTTGGTCTGAAATTGGAAGATTTTGCTCCACCAGTAGAGATTTTGAAATGAGTAAACGGGTTGATTTATCCTGTGATTTTCACATACATATTTTGAGTTTGTAACTGTAGGATTGACAGACGGGAAACTTACAGGAGAGACATTTAAACAATAACATTCTCCAACAACGCATGGATCCGAAGATTATTTTGAATGTTATTGGGATTATACTTTGGGTGTTGAAGGGTGTATTGTCTTTCAAATGTAAACTATAACAATCTCCATTCTAACTCTGATTCTGTGGCTTTTATTTTATGGGTACATGATCGGGGGAAAACGTATACCCTATAGAGAAGCTAGCTACTGAAAATTATTTTTATTCTACTGTGACCAACCCTATTGTTACTGTAATCTCTAAAAGCTCTAGAGGCACGCAACTATAGATTCTGAGCCCATAATCCTCATCCACCATTTTTTTGGCCAACCAGTCAGCACATATATGTCCTTCTTTGCAGGTATGAGAGAAGTGGAGAAGTGGGGGTCCAATCCTCAGACTTTTAAGCACGAATTCAAAAAGATGACATGATTCTCTCTCTGTTTTTCACCATGCGAAGTGATGAAATGATGGCGGGCTTCAACTATAACTCCCCGAAATCGAGGGACAATGCATGTTCTACCCTGCTAAAATTTTCCAAAATCCTGCATTCCTAGTTGATCATCTTCCAATACCAAAGGAGAAACCTCCCAACCATTGTCCTTGCCTACCTCGGCCAATTCCTCCACATCCAGCCTTCATTCCCTAGTCCTTAACTGGCCCATTGGTATTAAGCTTTATCCAGTCATCTGGAGGAGGCTTCCAAGCAACTTCACATTCTTACTTTTCTTTGTTTGATTTGATATAAAGGGAGGGAGGGGAGGGAGGGACGGAAAAGAATTTTAATTTTTCCTCTCCTTGTTTGTTTAGGAAGGAAAGGGATTTTAATTAAAAAATAATGTATTATTATACCATTTTAAAAAAAAATATAGTTGATAGGTTTTGAAGATAAAGATAATTTTGAAATTAAGAAATATAATTAGAGATGACTTTATCATTACAATTCAAAATTTCTCCCTAAATTCTCCCATTTTTTTGGGGAAGACAAAATAGGAAAGGAAAGAATTCCTTCCTCTCCACTTTCCTCTAAAAATCTGAACAAAACCAGAGATTTTAATTAAAATTTCTTCCCTTCTCTCTATTTCTTTTCAACCAAACACTTGGTAAGGGTATTTTATACAAGAAATATTTCTTACCTTCTACATATAAAATAAGAGTTTGATTTATAGAGTTTAACTTTTTTAAAGAAGATATTTTTATAAGTTTTCTAATAAAGATAACTAAAATTATATTAAATACTTAATAAAATAGTCAATATTAAAAAATAAAAATTGAGTATATTTTTAATAAGACATAATCTTTATAGTGAGAATAAAAATAACTATTCATAGGACAATAAAAACTATCATTTAATTTTTAGTAAAAATATTTTTAAAATTTTAAGATGACTTGAATTTTTAATAATATAATTTTTAATAAATAAAACTTTTTTAAAAAGGTATTTTTGGTAAAAAAAATTTCAACCTTCTATGTATTTATATAGTATAAAATTAATGTGGTAATGAGTTGTAATACTTGCTGATATTTTACATTAACATGTGATTCTCATGCCATAAAAACAAAATTATTCTCATTCAAAAGTAATAGTGAAAATTTAATATTATTAATCCAATTGATTAAAAAAATGAGTGATCTGAGTTGAAATAAAGACCTGGACATAAAAAAGAAGAAGAAATAAAGACCATGTTGGACACAACTAATTAGACCGAAATTATCATATAGCGAATTGACAGTGCAAATTTACACACGATACCACCAACAAAACAGTTAGACATGTGGTTTGTTTGGATAAGTTTTTTTTTTTCAAAAAAACTTTTAATCTACTGTTTTTTCATAAGAAATTTTATTAAAAATAAAAATTATTTTGTGTTTAAATGCAATAATAAAGAACACATTTCCGATAAAAAGTAATTTGAATGTGTAAATAAAAAATAAATAAATTTAATAAATAAACTAAAAAATAAATAAATTTAATAAACAAATGATTTTGACTAAAACTTTTTTTAAAATAATTAAATGATTAGGTTGTAAAGAAAAAAATTATAAGTTAAATTATTTTAACAATCCTTATAATTATATCTAATTTTCAAATAAGTCTATATATTTTAAAACCGTTTTGGAGAGTCTCTATAATTTTTATTATTTATGTTTTAAGTCTTTATCTGTTACAGAAAATTATAACACGTTATATGTAGCACGTTAAACATCACTCAAGTTATCATGTGAAAAATTTTTATTGACATAACTTAAACTTCTTTTCTCTTTCTTATCTCGTTGTCTCCCCCTCTTCTGCCATTAGAATTGGCCTTACTACTCTATAATTTTTGTTGTTTATATTTTAAATTCTTATCCGTTATAAAATGTTATAATACTATTACTTATATGTATATATAACATGTTAAATGTCACCTAAATTATTATGTGAAAAAAATTTTATTAACGTGGCTTAAACTTCCTCCCCCTCCATATCTTTCTCTTTTTCCCTTTTTTGCCATTAGAATTAGCTCTATTCTGTCTTGCACAAGTTGTGAGATAGGTTTATGCACATATGGCCCAAAAAATGTAAGTAATTTGGCTCGCCCCACTTAGCCCATGGATCGAAACTAGTGTGGGGTAGGCCCTACGTAGGTTACTAAGTGAGTAACCCTCAGCCCACCTAGGACCCAGTAGTCACTCGCTTCTCTCTCTCTCAGTTTAAAATCAATTTTATTATAAGTTTCCTTTTTTGCTTAATTAATGTGTTATTTTACAAGCTTATGTTGAATTTGTGTTTCTTCTTGTGGGTCGTTGAATTTACTCACGGATTCGTTGGGTTTGTTTTGAAAGGCAAGCGGTGTTTAGAAGCTGGGAAAATGGGTTTGATTTTAGCCTTTTCTGGGTGTTGTATTAGGCATCGCATTGATGGATGGATGGCAGCACATGATGAGGTGCTGAAGCACCAAGCGAGTAGCAAAGGTATGATGCTATTTTGCTATTTGTCTTCAACTTTGGTTTTGCCATTGTCTTTGCTTTTGTTATTGTGTTGCTATGTGTATTTATTTATTAACAACTTGTTGAATATAAAGTAATAATGATCTAGCTAAATTGGGGTTTAAATATTGTAATCATATCTACAGTCTAGATGTCCCCTCCCCAGATTAGGAAACTCTTAGTGGCTGAGATGTTGTCTCCTTGTATCAGAGGCGATGTTTGAATGTTGTGCTTGTGTTTTGCTGTTGTATTTTCTTTTCTATACCAATATATATATATATATATATATATATTTGTTTTCATGCAGCTATTGTCTAATGGCTTCTACACGTGCCCGAATTTCATGAATTAAATTGCTAGATAGTTTCTCATGTTACTATATTTCTTTAACACAACCCATGGGTTCTTGTATTAATAAAGGCATCTAGATATGGATGCGGTTTCTCACCTGCCTGCCAACATTGTGACATGGACTGAGTCTTAAATTTGAACCTCAAAAGGTGTATTTCTTGCTTTTGACCTAGAATGTTCATAAATCATAATGCAACATTCATTTAGTTTCTTGTTTTTGTATTCTGTTTATTTAAGGTATGTGGGTAGTAAATATAGGTTATTGAAAGCAAGATAAATGATCAGGTGAACACATAGCAGGTTGAGGCTTTTAACTAATATAGTTTACAATCCACTCTCTGTTAACTAACTTTTTTGCTTGCAATTTTTGTGGCTTGGGGCTCTGATGTTGTGGCTGCTTGGACTGATGGTCTCAAAGAGTAACGATAGCTAAACAGGTGTATTACCTACTATCACTTGTTCCATACATAAATTAGTTGAACTATTTTGTTCCCCCCGCTTTAGTTTGCTTGTAAATATGTAAACCATCATTTAAATAAGGTTAGACAATTTTGAGGATTCCCCTACTAATGAGATATTTTGGGCTGCTTGCATATGTTTAACTCAAAAACAATACTATTCTGTTACTTGTTATGAAAATTTATAATCAGAGACTGATACTTTGTGGGAATCTCTTAATAACTTGTTAGTTAAAAGGGATCCTTTTTTTCTTCAAATGATAGTAATAAAACAAATATGTTCTAAAAGTTGAGAAGTATACTATTCTGATGAATAAAGTTTTAATGATAGCAAACTTTGATTTATGCTTCTGAAAAATTAATGAAGACTTAAAGTTCATGAAATATTACAAGACAGTGCTTAGCATATATCTATTTTGGGTAGCTAGTTGGTGGTCACCAATTGTACAAAAAATAAAAATAAAAATTTAAGAACTTTTTGATTGCCCGCATAGCCCGCTTACCTGCTCGCGGGGCGGGGCAAGCTGAGCTTTTTTTGGCCCGCAGAAATTGTTGGCCAACCCGCCCGACCCCACTTAAGTGCGGGCCAATACTGCTTGCATTGACAGTAAAATCTGCCATGGCCGCTTCTCCAATTCTAAGAGAAGCACAGATAGAGCTTGGTCATGTAACTCTGCCAGTTTTGAGGGCTCTTCGAAGCAACTTCCATTCCCTTCTAACTGAATTATTCTGGTGCCTGGAAAACAACCCAAGGGTGGCAAGTTGATGAACCCAAATTTTCTACCCTAAACCGTAAGCCTTCTCTGCAAAGATTATGCTAAAATTAAAATGATTCACCAAGAAATCAAAGAGTAGATAGCCCACCAAAAAAAAATGGCAAGTTTGTGAAAGACGGAGCCACTAGAGGCTCCGATGCCGTTATGTCACAACAGCGCTGCCTCTTTGCAGCGCTGTTGGCCCCCGCAAGAGATAGAGTGCAGCTTTCCCTCTGCTTGTTCTCTCTCTATAAAAAAAGAAAACAGGATTACTTTCTCAGATTCTCCCAGTCAACGTCCAATCCTCTTCCCTGATGAACAAAAACAGAACAGAGTATAGATTTAAGGATTCCAATTCAAATGAGCAAAAGTTAAAACTAAATCCATTATACATCAGTCATCCTCATGGCAAAAACAAGAAAAAAAATATCTTCTGAACTTAAGTCACAGGCCAACGACTATCATCCATTAAGCAGAACTAAGATGACGCAATAACTTCGGCTATACTTGGCACAATTTCAAAAGAAAAATGGAAAATAAGTGGGTCTGAGAAATTACCTCATACTCTGACGCTTTCCTTAAGAGAGAAAACCTTGAGCAGTAGCCAAACGAACTCAATATCGCTAGGCAAATGAAGGTTTTTGGGCGAAGAAGGAAGAGGCAGAGGGGGAGAGATGAAGAAAGCGGAGTTTTAAGTCACGTCACAAAGATATTTTCACGTAAAAATGTGACTGACATTTAAAATGTTATAATAATATTATAATATTTTATGGTGATAAATATTTAAAATATAAATAATAAAAATTATAAAATTAATATAATTTTAAATTAAAAAATTTATTTAAACATTAAACACGATTTTTGAAAAAATAATTTAATTACTATAATTAACACATAATATAAAATACATAATATGGTAACCGTGTATTTCACATTCTACTTTCTTTCAAAACAAAAGGATGCAAATGTCCAATATATGTTCATCTAAAAGCGCACGAGAGAAAACCCAATGACACACCCATAGGGGTCAGACACCATTAATGGACTTGTGCGCCATTTTATCAAATGCTTGTGACAAAGGAGGATGCCTAGCTAGGCGGAAGAAGGAGACGCCAATTACTGAGTGCCGTAATTTTGAAGGCAAATCACTGCAATTTTTAAAATTTTCTTTTAAAATTTTCTGAGGATATTATTGTCTCAAAATAATGACCGGTTTGTTTTTTCCTCTTGGAGTACATTTTCTCTACGTCTTTACAATTACGTTGGGTTAGGTTTTTTAAATTTTAAATTTTGTATTTTGTTATTTTTATTTTTTTTATTATTAAAATTAAATTTATAAAAAATAAAAATTATAAAAAAATATGACTCAAGAGACGTAAAATTAATACAGTTCTTTTCTCTTCTATTATATCTCCTTTTTAATCAGACAAAAAATGTTGACTTTAGAAAAAAATTATATTTTCTTTTAAATTTAAAATATTTTTAATTAATAATTAAAAATTAATTTTTTAAAAAAAATCATCGAAATAAACATATTTTCTCCCCCCGTTTAAAAGGACTCATAGTACTAATGATTAATAATTAATTACAAGTACGAGACTCGATAGTCAATAAAATTGTTTTGTATGAGAATGGGCTGATTTACATGTAGTAGTAAATTTCTCAATTTATTCTTTTAATATTTTTTATTAATATTTATTTAAAAATTTAAAAATATTAAATTTATAAATTAAATTATAAAATTTCATAATTTTTATACTCAAATTAAATTTTATTTCTATTTAATATTACCAATTTCGTGAGCCTTTCATTATCGCTCTCCAATGAATTTGTATTCCAGTGGAAAAAAAAAAAAGTTTGTATTATTATGGGCAGATGTGTGATGTATTGAAGTTTTAGGCCACAAATAAAATATTCATGTGTTACTTCTGATGCGTAACGGGTGGAAAAATGTTAACGGTTGTGATTAAAATTTGAGTGACGTTGCACCAGCTGTGCAATTGGACAGCAAATAAAGCCACCGAACATTGGGCCAGCAGACCAAGCCTTGATCTCACAAACCGAATCAAGCCCCTGCGATACGGTTCATTTCATCTTGGTAACAGCCATTCATTTCCGAGGATGAGGATTGAATGAGGGCCCACTGAAGTCTATTATGTATAATCAGCATTAGTTTTGTATTTTTCTAGATATATATTCATCTGTAGCGAATTCCCGATGGAAAGGGTTTTCAATCTCCGCTAGCGGAGTTCATCTCACTTCCTCTAATCGTATTTCATCCACCGCTCATTACCAGGTTGAACTCCAATCTTAAATTATCATGTCTCTCGTCTGCTTGTCCTATAGTAATTGCTTAGTATGTATGTGGAGTGTTGAATGTTACTTTTCTCATATCTTTATTGATTCCAAAATTCTACGAGTTTTAAGTGATTTGAATATGTACGTTTCAGCTGTTTCTTATGGCTTCAAACTCGCAGAAGGATTTTTCTGCTGGTATGTTTCTTTCTTGATATTCCAACGTCGTGACATGTGCATTTTGTTTAATGTACTTTCTACGTTTAGGGGACTTCTAAATTACGTTTCCATGTTTTTGTGGCTCCGCATCCTTGATGGACCAACGGCATTTCTTCTTAGGAACACAAGGTAGTACTAGATGCAGTAAGAGTAGTAGAGACGGAAGCTTCGAAATCAGAACACGTTGTTTGATTATTTGTCCGTTCCAATATTTAATTTTCTTAATCTGCTGTTGCTTATGAACCTCTGAACTTCTATTAAAATTGTAAACTTTGTTCAATTGACTCGACAAGGTGATATGATTTGACTTGCATTTTGCTTTTATTATATTTGTTAATCCAATGCTACATGGGTCTCTCACTATATTTAATTTCTAGTGCTCGTTTGCATGCCTATATGCATTGCCTCAAGGTATCTAAGTTTGTGTTGAGTGGAAATTCAAGTCTTATGTATGCTATGATAGCTTAAAATTTGCCTAGTATAAATATATGTGTAAAATTCTTATTCATGATGGATTGAGGTATCCCTGATATTTGAGTATTTTGGAACCTTGTTTCTCTGATAGATTTGGTTTTGGATAGAAGTTTATGGCGTCGTTTGATCCATGTAGCCGACCCCACCTAGTGGGAAAAGGCTCGGTTTGTTGTTGTTGTTGTTGTTGTTGTTTCTCTGATAGATTTGGATCTCAATCTAACATTCAAGTATAACTTATTCAAATATGATGATAACATTAAAACTTGTTAACATATCAGAGATACTTGGAAATCTTGTATAAAATACCATGGTTGCAGATTACTTTGAAATATGATCAGTGCATTATTTTAAATATTATTTCATTGAAATCCTCAATAACATTTTGGTCTATCAATAAGCACCAAATGATAGCATACCAATCAGAGCCTTGTCCTCTTTGCTCCTCCCAAACCCTCTGAAGTGATGGAAGAGAAAGTGCTTTATACTTTCAATCACTTCAAAACTGAAGTGAGGAAAAATTAGAATAAGTTTGTAGTACATACAAATTAGTTACATAACAATCCCAAAATAATTCCAACACCTACACCATTACCTGTATTTACCTATATTTGTATGGATTCTTTCACTTATACCCTTTACTTGGTGTGCACTGCAAGTTTCTTTATATTTGAACCTCTTAACACTTCTGTAATTACATAATGCCTTCCTTAAGTGCTAAAAGATCTCAAGGAAAGTTGTACTTGAAAAGTTGAATTTATAAATTGAATAATTTTCTGTTTTTATTACTCCATTTGTTCAGCCGAACAAGGTAGGAGGTGGACAACTTATGGTCCTTAGATAGAACGACCAAGAAAAACAAAGCAAGGCATAAAGCATCAGCTTGGAAGAGCTTCTTAATTCCTCTTCATATCTAACAAGGAAACCCCTGAAAGACCATAGTGTAGCCTTAAAAAGAAAAAAATCAATTCAATGTGAGTTTAGGGGTAAGGATTTTCTCCAACTATCTGAGTGTTCTCCTTGAACCAAAGACACCATAGCAGAGCTTATAACCTTACTTATGCCAGAGACTCTAAATTTGATTTGAAAGAATTGCTTCAAGCTCTGTGGCATAACTGTGTTTTGCCCAAAAACTGCGAAAGTCTAATTCAAAATGTAACTAGCTGCTGGGCTTTATAAAATGAATTTGTAGCAGTTACTGAATTAGAGCAATATGTCACACAAAAATCTGCAAACATAAATTATGGTGCTGTAGCTTCTCATTAGAAAAATTACTATGAAGTACTACTGTCCAAATGGATGGCTTGACATTAGAGTTAGCTTTGGAGTTCCATAAGGGTTTTTCAAGAAGTAAGTTCTCTTGATTTGTGAATGTTGAGAAAGTATAAGTAGAATTTACTTGAAAACACGCCAGAAGATTGGGGACCATTTCAGGGGATTGTTTGAAGAGATGCAATTCCAAGAGATGCTGGACTCTAGGGTATTGTAGGAATTAAGGACGGGGAATGATGCCCATTGGAATGAAGATATAAACGAGGAAAACATGTAGTAAAGGAAGGAATTTTTTGCAAGTCCTCCCAAAATCTAATATGGGGATCCATTACCCAACTTTAGAGAAATCAGTGGCCTAAAAGAGACTTACCTTTGAGAGATGAATTTCCGGGGACTGGACTTTGAAGTGAGAAGCTGTGATGGTTGTAGACCATTTAAACTCTTTATAACCTGATGCCATAAGGAAGAAATCTCCAAACCAAGATGGCCAATTGCCAATTAGTGCAACCTTCTTGGTACCGATTCACCAAGACCAAATGTCCTACTTTTTAAGATTTACATTAGTTGATGTTGTTATTGTTCTTATAATTATTGAATTGTTTTTGTTGTGCTTATTGTCATAAATGGAGTCACATCATTCTATAATGCATGTGTTCTTAATTTGGGGATCTTCCTTGAGTGCTCATACTTTGTTATATCATTTATAAGTTTTTCTGGTAGTAGGATAAGTATAACTGCTTGAGGTTCTTGCAACTTGAATGTACTTTAGTTTCACATGTCAATTTTTTCTTAGATGACAAAGCTGGTTTGACAGAGAACAAAAATTCCAAAAATGAAACAACCTCTGAAGAGAAGCAGTCAGGACAAAGAGCTGCCTCTGCACCAGCTGCCGGGTTTGCAGCCAACCCTTTTGATTTCTCAGCAATGTCTGGTTTGCTAAATGTGCGTCCACTTGTCTCCTTTATTTTTTTTATATTAATGAATTATTACTGCTGTATTTATTGATAAGTAAGGCATGAGTGTCTGTGCATGCACTTCTATGTGTGTTATGTAAAAGAGGATATTCTTTTTGCGTGTGTGTGCATGTTTTCAAGCCTTGGTGATGAATTGAGTTTTGAGCCTATGGTTGGATCATGGATACAATGTTGCAGGTTGCAAGGAATAAAATTCTGAATTTTACCGAGACACTGCTGGCTCTAAGGCTATTATAGGATTGTTTGTCTTTCCTTTGAACTTTCCAGTAATTATAAGAGATTGGAAGAGTGAACATTTGTTAGCATGTTATTCTTGTTTCCATTGTAGATAGGATTTTTGCTGATAGTTTGATTTCTCCTTCTTGTTAATTGTTTAATGCTAGTCAAAAATTGAAATCTATTGTGAAACTTTATTCAGGAGCCGCATTTGATGGCTCGCCATATGGTTGAACCCAAGGGTTCCTTTTTTAATATCTTTAGCTCACCATGTGGTTTGACCTTGGCACTTCTTTTTGCATCTCTTTACTTACATGGAAATGATTTTAGTGTCAGATGTTTGGTTTTGGGCCTGAATTTTTTTATCTTTATAAAGTTATTTGGTAATGGCAATATGGTATAATAATACCCTAAATGTGGTATGCACAGGATCCAAGTATCAAGGAACTCGCTGAACAGATAGCAAAAGATCCTGCGTTCAATCAGATGGCTGAGCAGCTTCAGAAGAACTTTCAAGGTGCAACGCAGGAGGGTATCCCTGACTTTGATAATCAACAGTATTATACAATTGTGCAGCAGGCTATGCAGAATCCTAATTTTATGACAATGGCTGAGCGCTTGGGTAATGTGTTAATTCAGGTATTTATAAAACTTTTCCCTTTAATCTTTTTTGTTCCATGGCATATCTTCTGGTTGATAAGTGTTTATGTTTACTACCTCAGGATCCTTCAATGTCTTCCATGCTTGAAAATTTTACAAATCCGTCAAATAAAGATCAGCTTGAGGAGAGAATGGCTCGCATCAAGGAAGATCCATCTTTGAAAAATATTCTAGAAGAGATAGAGAGTGGTGGTCCTGCTGCTATGATGAGGTGTATAGAGAATAATAAATCATTGCTATAACATGCTAGAGTTTTAACAGTTTCAGACTCGTTTCATAATATTAAATTGGAAAATAGTTTCTGAAGTCATTCTTTCTTTGCAGATACTGGAATGATGAGGAGGTTTTGCAGAAGTTGGGGCAAGCAATGGGCGTTGCAGGTTCTGTAGATGCAGCTGCTTCTGCTCAAAATTCTGGTCTGGATGACACAGAAGACTTGGGAAATGAAGATGAGTCAATAGTTCATCAGACTGCTAGTGTTGGTGATGTAGAGGTAAGGCACAGTACTATTGCAGGCAGACTTTTCTAAATCTATGTTACGGTTTTATTTAAATTATGAAAATTTAGCTAATGTTATGGTTGAAGTTATTGAGATGAAATAGGGAGGAAGTAATGGCCTAATGCTTCTATGTATGGAATTGTTATAGGTGCTGGGTTTAGAACTGTAAATTAGATTGTATGTTGGTACAGTAAATCCTTCAAGTTGAGTTCAGAGGGAATAAAAGAGATTAGATTAGGTCTGGAGTGCAGTAGTGTAGTAGGGGATGCTGCCAGTCATGCAGAGGGAGTTTCTTTGTCAAATATGCAGAGGGATCAAAGAACTACATTACACTGTTAACTTGTTTGTTTCTCAGTGTTTTATATTTTTATTTCAGGACACTTTAACCTATATTTGTTAATTGCAAACTGTGTCCTTATTGTGTTAAGGGTCATTGCGACATTGTGCATTGTGCATGGCAAGTTGAACAATTGTGCAATTATATTAAATATATAAATATATATTTTTATATGTGTAATGTAACCCAAAATAACATTATATAAAAAAAATTGCCTTTAGAAAATATTACATATTCATTTGCAATCAAGATTGAGAGTTCCAAGATATAAACACTAGGCAACTTAATACCAAAATCATAAAGAAATCAAGAGTATAATGCTAAAGCCTCCTAATATAATAAAAAATACTAAAACACTAAACATAACTAGTCAAATAAAACATAAATTACATAAATCACAAAAATACAGAATAAAATTAATCATTTTGCTTCAGTTGTCCTAAAACATAAATTACATAATTCAAAAAAAACATACCATTCTATGACATAAACAAAAATAAAGTCAATGCCACATAAGGTAAGAACAAGAAACTTAGAAATAAAATTCGACAAAAAAAAAAATGGAGAAACTTAAAACAGAAAACAGAGACACGACATCCACATGCAGCCAGTACTCAGCCACAACTAACAAGAGACCAGAAGTAGGCAGAGAGGTGCTGCCACAGTGCTTCTAAGAGTCCAATGATACCAATCCAAGAGACCGAATTCACCAACCCAAGCATTTCTCAGACCTCTCAGCCAAAAAGGTGTGAAGTGATCAAATTTTCTGCTTCAATGCTTTTAACAACACTGAAGAGATCAAAACAGAAACTTAGAACTCCTAGCCAAAAAGGTGCGAAGGTTTGCAGTATGCGGAAACTCAGAACTTCCAGCCAGAAACTTAGAACAAAACAGAACCATCATGAACCTCACCACCGTTCGAGACCAAACAGAGCAGAGAAGGTGTGTGGTATGCAGAGAAGGTGTGAAGTCAAACGCATGGGAGAAATCGGGGCCAAAATAGGGGAATCTCTATGAAAGATATGATTTTACCTTTGTGTCTTCATTGCACAAATTGTGCTTGCAATTTAACCAGAATTGCGCACCATTGTGCACGCAATATCGTGCAAGAAGAACTTCGCAACACAATTGCATAAAAATTGTGCAAGGGAGCATTGTGCCTCACAATGCGCAATTGCGACCGCAATTGTGCACAATTAATAACTATGCTTGAACCTAATCATTTTTGGTTCCCCTTCACTACTCTCTTTACTAGATTTTATTTAATGAGGGTTAGGACAAAGGGAAGCTTAGCTAGTTAAAATTTGGGAAATCATATTTTATTCCTAGAGTCAGAATTTTTTTGTATCTTTATTTGGTGGAGGGAGGGGGATCAAAGAAGAAAATTGTTAGAAAAGGAACTAAAGGTAACAAGTTGGAGGCTAAGATGTCCTTGTAAGCAAATGTGCATATACTGAACATTAAAAAATTGAAAGTCAAAGATATCAATACAATAAGCCTCTCCAATGCCTTTAGATGTCTGTGGGAGACACTTTTAAAGAGACCATGAGCAGAACACCAAAGAGAGGCCACAAAAATGATCCCGTCCCATAGAAGATTCAAAGAGATCTTGAAGATAAGAGCTTTTCTTTCAAGCCAATTACACCGAAAGGAAGTTCAGTTAGATGATACTGTTCCACGTAAGAATGAAGGACGGGAAAGAACTCTTAAAGGTACAAGCAATTTGCTCATGTCAAATACACCAAAGAGAAGCACAATATCATATCCCCAAAGAGCATCTCCTTCCTTTGCTATGCCAAAGCCTCTGAAGCTAATAGAAGGAATTTGTTTAAAACTGAGAGGACACCTAAGATTCACCAAAAAAATTCAGGCTACAACCACTTATAAAGCACATGAAGAGAGCTCTGTGGGGTCAAGCTCGTGGAATATTATTAATATTAATTTTGTTGAGGATTGTTGCCAATACTCGATATGAAAGATTGAATTCCATAGGGATTTGTCAAGTTGAAAATTTTCCGTTTGAGGCAAAGGGAGGGGAAAATAGATTTACATAAATACTTCCTTGAAGGATCAAGGGTTTAATTCTTCTATCTATATTCAGAGATAACTGAAGAGAATCTAACAGGGGTAAGCCTTTGATTTCCAAGAATTACTGGAGTTCTAAGTAATGTAGAAATATTGGATATGGGATTGTAGAGAAGAAAGGCAATATGGGCAAAGAAAAGCCTTTTTGAAAAGGAACATTCCCCATCCAAAGATCTTCGCAAAATCTGAAGTGCAAATGATTAAACATTCCCCATCCAAAGATCCTCGCAAAATCTGAAGTGCAAATGATTGCCCTCCTTTAGAGAGATCAAAGGCCTAAAAAGATGGATAAGTGACCTTGAGATAAATACCCAGAGGCTATTAGAATGAGGAATTTAAGCCGAGACAATCACAACCTTTCAAACAGATGGAAACGTACTAACATTATGGTAGTTTTATGCTGTATTGGGGATGCTGTAGCCTCTATGCCTTTATACATTGTGGACAGCAAGTTGTGTGCTTAACTTTCTTGTGTTAACTTTGGAGTAATAGGAAACAAAAATGGAAATGACCTTTTTTTATTATGTTTAGACTTAGTTTTGATTATAATACTTTATGTAATTAGTTTTCTTTTGCTGAATTTGGCCATATATATATATATATATATTATTTCTTTGTATCATCTGAGGAAATGCACAATAGCTAAAATCTATGCTCTATATATCAGGGTTTGACAAGTGCACTAGCCTCTGGTGCTGACAAGGATGAAGAAGATTCAGAGAGAAGAACAGCTTTGCATTTTGCATGTGGATATGGAGAGGTATGTAGAATAAATCCTAGGGAAGTTTTAAGAGTGGGGAACACTTGAGGGTAGATGTTATCCTGAATGGGTCTCCACTCTCAATTTTATCCAAATTCTCTTCTATACCTACATGCGTATTCTTTTCTTATAATTTTAGCTATTTGTGGTTATGTTGTTGGTTGATGAACCTCGTTTGGCAGTAGCATGGGCAATGGAATAAGAGCGTGGTAGTGCTCTCTTGTCAAGATTATTCATTCCAAAAATCTAATGGCCTTTGTTATTTCTTCCACGTGAACTCAGATAGTATACATTGAGCATGGGTTGGATTAGACTGCAACTATTGGATTGACCCAATATTTTGAACTGTCCAATCTCATTTGGAGTGATGAAGTAGCTCCTGCAGTTGACTGCTATTGTAAATTCAAAAAAAAACTGACATTATTATAGCTTGGAGTTTGAACGGGTTGCAGACGGGAGAAGAAAGTATTAGAAAAATGCAGATGGAATGTGTAGGTAGAGTGCAAACTGACGGTCCTTTCTATCAAGTTGCCAAATATGCTGAGCAAAGTATTTGGGAAGTTTGCTTCTTTTTTTTTTTAATCCAATCTTGCCCTTATTATCTAGAGTGTTTTTGGCGTTTCTAATTTGCAGACAAATGCGATGAAAAAACATGAGTAAATACAGATTTCTGCCATAGAATATAAGATTTTTAATCTTTGTGTAACCAACTATTCATTCACATCTCGTGTGTTGTAGGGGCTGTTCAAAACTGGTTCAACACAATTAAAACTGAACTGATCCAATCTGATCCAACTGCAACCGACTTTATAATTGGATTGGTTGGATGATTTTTTCGAAAATTCGATTTATTCAGTTCGGTTGCCAATTCCCTAATCTTAAAAAACTGACTAAAACCAAACTGACCTATTGTATTGTTAACTTCTAAATTGGGAGAGTATAATTTTGTTGTTTTGATTGGTCAAAAGATAGTTTAGTATTATATGGATCTTTTGGTTGTGTTGGATTAATTTGGATTTCTCTTAGAAGAATCCGATGGGTTGATGTCTAAGAAATCTTTAAATTGTAAACCAGTGCACGCTTGTGTAACTAGTTTAACCTGACCAAAACGGAGATTCTCAGCTTCTACTGGTTAGTTCTTCATACCCAGATATAATTTTTTCCAATCTGTTGCAATCTGAGAGCTGGTATTACTTCCAGGTGCCTGGAAAATCTTTTTGATAAAGAAACAAGAGTCAGATTATCTTGAAAATATTTGTGAGTATATCAAAATTATGAACTGAGCTGAGCAAACTAAGTTTCAGAACTAGATTTTCAGTAGTGTCCCTGTGTATCACCTTTCTTTATTCAACATCCCTGTGGGTGTAACTGACAAGATTGGGAGGCTTATGAGAGGTCTTTTGTGGTCTGGGGATGGTCATTGAAAGAGGGATCATTTGGTTAGTTGGGAGGTTCGTTGTAATTATAGCTGTCTCCTCATGGATCACAACCTCTTTAACAGAGGTTGTTTAATAGTATCACCGAAGTTTTTGGGATGATAAAACTGCAGGTAGTGCTACTTGCAAGTCCTTAGAAATTTATCTTTCAATCTGCTTGCTGTCCTTGTTGTGGATGGTTCCCGCATTCAGTTTCGGGAGGACCATTAGATAGGGGCATCTTTTATTTTTGATCTTTATCCTTGCCTTTATCCTTGACTTTGATGAATAAAAGGTTATGTTCCTTAGACCCTTCTAGTTCATACACCTGTACATATTTCTTTCAAATTCTGATTCCAACTTTTCAAAACTTTTTGATATGCATTGTCTTTTAGAAAATTAAAATTTCCTTTGAGGTGAAGACTTTTGTTTGGACTGCAGTAATTAATAGAATTACACAAATGCCCATGAGCCAGTCAAGGCCAGTTGTCCTGATCTTAGAGGGATGAATGGTCAGATTTATTTTCCTTGCATTGTGAAGTTGCTAAGCAGCTTTGGAATCTTTTTTTGGAACTTTGAGGAGCAATGGGTTTTTCGGATTCTTCGGATCAATTTCTGGACTCTAGATGAATGGGTTTTGCAAATTCTATGGATTAATTTCTGGAGCAATGGGTTTAATTGATTCTTTGGATCAATTTCTGTCTACTTATTTTAGAGGGATCATTAAGCCGAGGGAGAGAATTAATTTTAGAGTATGCTCTTTTTTCAGGGTTTTGTTGTTTATGGATGGCATGTAAAGCAAGAGTTTTTCAATCAAAAATTTCTTCTCTACCATCCTTTTGTGGGATGGAGATGTTTTTTCTGACTTCCATTGGGTGTCTGCACATGGCTTAGAAGGGTCTTTCTATTGGAGATTTAGATGGATTGGAGAGCTTTTTCAAGCTGATGTATCTTTCCTCTGTTTCTCATGTTCTGTTTTGTCTCTTTTTGCTACTCTAAGAGGATTTATTATCTTCCTCTTTTCTGTTCTTTTATTAAAAAATCATTTGTAGGAACTACTATCATTTGTGAGAAAGATATCGCCAGCCACCTTGATGCATTGAAATGTGGATCCCACATTCCATCAGAATTCATCATACACACACGGCATGCACACATACAATGGAGACTGACCTCTATGATACATCTTCAGAAACCAGCTCTATCTTCAAGTCTAATTTAGGATTCCAACTACTCATGACCTAGTTCTTAGGTTAAGACTCCCTCTAAGGTGAAGGTTTTTGTTTGGACCACTGTACTTAAAAGGGTTAATGCGATGATAACTACTGATGAATAGGCTGCATAATGCTTTATCTCTAGATGTTTGTGTTATGTGTTTTAGAAGCTGAGAGGCTAGCAGTCATTTCTTCATTTGTGAAGTTTCTTCATAGACTTGGAACAATCCTATTATTATTTTGAGGTGCGTTGGGTTTGTCCTGATATTTTTGAGCATATTTTTCATACTGATTTTTTGGGCTTGTGCAAAAATGATCATTAGAAGCTCCAGTGAGAAAAGTCAATTAAATGGATTTTAGTCCAATGAAGAGAGGTCAAAGAAAACCAAAAAGGATACTTAGAGAGATTGTTAAAAGGGATATTTGGTTAAATGGCATTTTAGAAAACTTAGTTTCGATAGAACTCAATGGTGTCATTTGATTCATGTAACCAACCTTACCTAATGGGATAAAGCTTCATTTATTGTTGTTGTTATATTCTTCATACTGATTTTTGGAGTACTAAACAGAGGAAAGAGTTTGAGATTGTGTGGAAATGTGCTACTTTTGCTGGAATGTGGTGTATTTGGTTGGAATGTAACATTGATGACAGTGTTGTCAATGGCCTCGCCATGGCAGCCATAACCTGGTGCTTGAAGGCTCCCCACTATGGACCTCCCATGGCCTGGCGCCTTCAACGTGGCATGGCCATGGATAGTAGTGGCCATGTTATGCTGGCAATGCCATAGGCAATTTTCAGCGAAATGTCAAATTTATCTGTTTCTTTGGTTGGGGGCTTGCTTTTTTGAAGGGCAGCAGTGTCATTTGACAGTCTGTCCCTAGTTCCACCCAAAATTCACTATTTAATTATGTTCTTCGTCAGATCCATCATCCATAGCACGCTGTTTGTCACCTGTGGTCTTCAAACTTCAAACAGAGGTCTCCAATCCGTCATCTCTATCTTTAGAGTTCAAACATAGTCTAAAGCTTAGGTAAGTGAGCCTCCTGTAGTGTCATATGGTTTAGTTTTGGTTAGGATGACTCATTGGCTGTTCCGTTGTCTGTCTGTCCCTATTTCCACCCACAACACACGATTTAATCATGTTCTCCATCAGATCCATCATCCATAGCATGCTGTTTGCCACCTCTGATCTTCAGACTTCAAGCAGAGGTCTCCAATCCATCATCTCCATCTTCAAAGTTCAATCATAGGCCAAAGCTTGAGGTAAGTCAGCTTCCTAAAATGTCATGGTTTTGGTTTTGGTTTCGGGTAGGATGACTGTCAGTTGTCTCCCTCCAGCATCTGTAACTCTGTTTCTGATGTTCACAGTCACACAACTCTTTCTGTTTCTGTTACTTCTCTGAAAGTTAATGACTTAGATGAAACAAAGGAATGTACAGTATTGTTTTGTTTCACTTTCATCTTAAACAACGATTTACAGTGTATGTCCTTTCTCTTTCAATACTAATTGAGATTGAAGGGAGCTCACTCAGTTCTGGAAATTGGAATTCACACTGGTTTGGGAAGCAGGTTTGTGGTCTATGCATGAATTTTTTTGAGTATCATCTATGAACTGTTAATCAGATTCTGGAGTATTGTACACTACCCATTTAAGAATTATATGAGGGTTTTTGATGGAGCTATCTGGTTTTTTGAGTTCTTATGGTTTCTTACCTTTACTATCCAATTTTACGTATCAGTATCTGTTGTATCTCACTAGGCTTTAGATGAGGGTTTGTGATGAAGCTATCTGTAGTTTTCAATTTTTTTTTTCCCTGAATCCACCATGCTTTGACATAAAAGTCACCATGCCATATGCCATTGGCAACAACACTGCTTGTTGCTTGCTGTGACTGGTAATTCATGGAAAACTGTTTAGATACAAAGCAAAGGAAATAATAGATATATGGCTCTCAAAGGAAATCAAATTGAAGATGTATTTGAGTTTATGCTGTCAAGAGGCACAACACAAACATGAGTAACCTTGCTTGATGGTACATATAAATAAATTCTTGAACCACACTTAGAGAAGTGTAAATGCAGCATGATTCCTGCTTGTGGTACTATTTTGTTGGGTTGTATCCCATTTGGCTAGAGGTTCTATCTTGTCCATTTAATGGATGTTACATATGGGTAATCACAATTAACACTTCGTCCATCTGAAGATATAATTTGTGTTTTCTGTAGCTTAATACAATATTATTAAAACAAAACAGTAGTACAGATTACAGCAACATATAGGGTCTGAATTTCACCCAAACACCTACAACACACTGAAGATCATAGGATCTATACCATAGCATAGGACAGCCCTCTGGTTTCGAGGCACTAGGAACCTCCTAATTGCCTAAGACTAAACCTGTCCCAATACTACAACCTACAGCCTATGTACTACTAGTAACTACCCATAACTAACTTGATACATGTAGCATTTAAGGTCTGCCATGTGTATCCTTGTCCACATCTATTTATTCCTACTAACCACCACCCCCTCCTGTTATAAACTTTAAGGATCAGTGGTCTAATACCCCCCCCCCCCCCCCTTCCTCACATAAGTTTCACGTTGTCCTCAAGGTTACAGGCTGATAGTATTATATTCTTCCCAAATACGCTTGAAATCTGGAAAATCTACCCATTTTATCATCATTTCAGTATTTCGATCAGCAATTTTTTTAACTTCCTTTCCCTGTTCCAGTTGCAACAGCAGCTCTCCATCATGATTCAAAAGCAAGCAGGTAAGGGCTGACTTCCAAGTTGTGAACCAATGACTTTTTTAAGCTAACATGAAAGATTGGACGGAGTTTTGCCTTTGGAGGTCAATTCAAGTGACAGGCCATTTGTCCAATCTTGTGCCACCACTTCATGGGCCGCAAAGGCGAGGGCTTAATATTTCATTGAGGTGTTTAGCCAAAGATCTGAATCTGTCTGGTTGAAGCTTGAGAAACACTTGATCACCCACTTGAAATTGAACCTCTCTTCACTTCAAATCTGCCTGCTTCTTCATTGTGTTGTGCCTTGGTCAAATGCTCTTTTAACTCATTAAGGACTGCATTTCTGTCGTTGATTTGAACATTAACTTCCTCCACAGTAGAATTTTCCCCAACCAACAGCAACAGTGTTGGAGGATAGCGGCCATAAAGAAGCTTTAGAAGGTGTGATACCTGCAGCTCCTTGATGCGTGGTAATAAATCAAAATTCAGCCCATGTAAGCTATTTTATCCACTGTTTAGGATGACTACCAGAAAAAGTGTAACTGTGTTTCCAAACTCTTGTTTACCACTTCAGTTTGTCCGTCTGTTTGTGGATGATAAACTGAACTGTGTTTCAACAATGTCCCAGTGGCTTTGAATACCTGAATTAAGAAGTAAAGATTCGATCTTGATCTGAAACTATGGAGTCTAACAATCTCCTTGGCAAAAATCTAACATATGTCTTTAGCAGTAAGAGGATGTTTTAGGGGAATGATTACAGTATTTACTCCTTGAGCTTTTTGTAATTCCCCTATTAAATCCATGGAGATGTCATCTCGTACTTGTGATGGGATAGGAAGAGGTTGGAGTAAACTTGTATAGCTTGATACTCATTCTGTTGGCACAGCTCACAAGCAGCTACAAAATCCTGAACATCTCCTTTGAGGCCCTCCCAAAATAACACTGATGAAATACAGTTGTCAGTTCTAGAGAAACTTGAGTGGCCTCCAAAGGATGTAAAGTGAAATTCCTACGAGAAGTTTGGGATGAGTGCAGAAGTTTTTGACAACGCCAGTCTTCCCTTTTACATGAAAGCTCCATTCTTCAAGGAAAAACCAGTCTGCAATTAACTTTGAATAATAGATGCTAATTTCTCATCTTTGAGATTTTCATCAGTTATGCCTTCCATTCCAGCTAAACGTACCTGGGTTAATGCTGCAAACTCATAGGAAGTGACTGGTTGTATGGATAGAGCATCTGCTACCCGATTTTCACTTCTCCTCTGGTAGTGTCTCTCTAAGTCAAACCCTAACAATTTCACGATTCACTTTGGGTGTTCACGTGCTAAGACCTGCTAATTCATCAAGAACTTGAAACTTTTCTGATCTGAAAGAATAATAAACTGTCTGGTCAACAAAAAGTGTCTTCATTTTTGTGCTGCGAACACAATAGCCAATAATTCCCGCTCATATACTGATCTTGCTCTATTTCTCTCAGATAAAGCTTGACTGATAAAAGCAATAGATATAGGACATCCTTCTTGCATGAGAACTGCCCCCTGTCCCGGTCCTGAAGCATCAGTCTCCACCACAAAGGTTTTTCCAAAGTTTGGCATAGCGAATATGAGAAGAGTACTCATGGCCTTTTTAAAATTTAAAAAGCATTCTGTGTCCATTCAAAAGCATTTTTCTTAAGAAGTCTGGTAAGAGATTCAGCAATCTTACCGTAATTTCTGACAAACCTTTGGTAATATCCTGTCAAACCAAGAAATCCCCTTAACCCTTGACATCTTATGGAGTTGGCCAGTTAACCATAGTCTGGAGTTTAGAAGGGTCTGCTGCTACTCCGTCTGCGGATATAAAATGACCTAAATATTCTATTTGCTGCTGCCCAAAAGGACACTTCATACTTACCACCAACTGGTGCTGTTTCAACAAATCCAATGCTATTCTTAAGTGGTCTAAGTGGGTTGCCAAGTCAGCACTATACACCAGTATGTCGTAAAAAAGCACCAAGATAAATCTTGAGATATGGCTAGAAAATAGTGTTCATTAATGACTGAAAAGTGGAGGGAACATCAGATAATCCAAACACACAACACACATAATGATCATAGAATCTATCCCATAGCACAGAATAGCCCTCTGGTTTCGTGGCACCAGCAATCTCCCAAACGCGGAAGACCAAACCTGTCCCAATACTACAATCTATGGCCTAAGTAATACAAGTAAACTACGCATAACTAACTTGATACATTTAGCATTCAAGGTCTGCCACGTTTATCCTGGTCCACCTCTATTTTGTTCCTATTAAACACCACCCCTCTCCGATTAGAAACATTGAGGTAACAAAGCTTAAAGCTAAAGATGAAACAAATCAAATTTCATATGAAGGTTTCGACAAAATTCAGATTCTATAAGTTCTTTCTCCCAAATTATGTTGCATATATGCAGGTACAATTACTTCTTTTTTTTTCTCTCTAGTGTTTGTTGTGTGTGTTTTCTCTTTTTTTTTTTTTTGGGTTGGGGGGGGGGGGGGGGGGGGAGGAGGGAAGAGGGAGTGACTTTATTTGTAGAGAAAAGGATGAGAACTCACTCCTGTAAGTGTGGTTGATAATGGGAGTCATCCTCCTGCATCAATCCTGTAGTTTGAAAGAATGGTTCAATGCTAAACAGGGTGTACAAAGTTGGAGTGTCTACTATGTTGTGAGTTCTGTTGTAGGGGAGTTGGGGTCACTCTTGCATCAATTATACTTTGTTCCTTGGATTCATCTTTTTCTTCTACTTGCTAACATTTATTTCAGTATTTAATTAAAATCTAGCTAGTCAAAATATCTTGCTTCTCAACTCTCACAACATTTGTTCGGACAGTAGTGATGAATAGATAATATACAAATGATCTTGTATAGTGTGATATGAGTGCAGTGAAGTAATGTTCAATAAGGATGACTGTGGGGCAGTTGATGGTATGTGTCTGGTAACTTATTTTCTTTGGAGCTCGCTGCTCTCTTCTTTAATGTATGAGGGACGGCACCTTTCTTCTATAAAGGATCCTTTGTGTTGTTGAAGATTTGCTATAGTAAGGGTGCTTATATAGAGGAGGAACACTAATTTAAAGTTCTAAATTGAATAGATATTTGGAGAAACTTTAGACTCTAACCATGCTCTGTCTCATTTATTGAAAAGGGAGGGAGGGGGGGGGGGGGGGGGGTGTTGGAATTTCTTAAATATGGCTGAACAGGCACAGCTGTTATCATTTCAGGTGAAGTGTGCTCAAGTTCTGCTTGAAGCTGGAGCTAAAGTGGATGCTTTGGATAAGAACAAGAACACAGCACTTCATTATGCAGCTGGTTATGGCAGGAAGGAGTGTGTGGCCCTTCTTCTTGAAAATGGTGCCGCAGTGTAAGTCTCGCAAATGCTTCGTGGTTTATTTGAGTTTAATTGGATTTTATTCTACTTAATTTATTTTAATTGCTGTTCTGTTTGTTCGGTTTGCAGTACTCTCCAGAACATGGACGGGAAAACTCCTATAGATGTTGCAAAGCTAAACAATCAACATGAAGTCCTAAAGCTGCTTGAGAAAGATGCCTTCCTATAGTTCTCTAGGCATATGATGGCAAGTTATAACCTAAGAAAAAAGGGGAAAATGGAACCAAAAAAGTGATAAAGCATGATGAGTCTTGTCGGAAACGTTGAGTGTGTTAAACCAATTTCCGTTTTACTTGGATGGTCAGTCACTACGACTCAATTTGTTGTCGATGTAACTTAAATTGTATAATTTGTTACTTGGATGTATAATTTGTTGTCGATGTCAGTCACTACGACTCAATTTGTTTTTTTGTTGTTGCACGGTTTTTTGTCTTCCAAATTATTTGAATTGTAACACACACACACTCTCTCTCTCACTATATATATATATATATATATATATATATATAAATATAATTAGAAACATTGTAGAATTGTCTTTTGGGTGTTGCATGGTTTATTGTCTTCGAAATTATGTAAATTACAACAATCACACTATATATAAACACAGAACTCGGTCGTTTTTATTTTAACAAAGAGCTCATTTTTGTGAACATTTTTTGTTTTGTTTTGTTTTGAGAACAGAGAACTCTGTTTTCCTAAAATAACAAAGAATTCATTTTTGAAAGAACAGAGTATTTAAAATCTGTTTTCCTAAAATAACAAAGAATTCATTTTTGAAAGAACAGAGTACTTAAAATAATAGAAAACTGTGTTTCATATTTAAACAGTTTTTCAAAGAAAAAACCAAGGGCTAGCTCATTTGAGTCTTAAAAAAAAAAGAAAGCAGAGAACAAATTCTGTTATTTTTGTTTTAAAAAAAAAAACAGGGAACTGGCTTAGTTTTTGAAAGAACAAAAGACCAACTTTGTGTTTATTTTATAACAGAGTGTAACTTATTTTTCTAAAAATACTTTTATAAAAAAAAGAGTAGTAATTTTGTTATTTAAAAATAATTTCTTTTTTTTTAAACAAAGAATTAACTATTTTAGAAAAGAAAACACTTATTTTTTAAAAAAGAGAACCATCTTTTTTTCAAAAAGGGAATAACTTTTTTAATTTTTTTAAATAGGGAATTTTATTTTTATTTAAAAATAGAGAATTTAAAAAATAGAATTCACTCTTTTTTTATTTTAAAAAAAGTGCATCATGTTTTTCTGAAAACATTTTACTGCAAAGATAGAGAGCTCTACTTTTATTAAACAAAAAAACTAACTCTTTTTTAACACTACGACTCTTTTTTTTTTTTTCAAAAAAAAAAAGAACTAGCTCTGTATTGCAAATTAAGACTAAACCCTACACTAGTAAAGAGAATAAGGAGAGGCTAGAAAATAAATTAACGATAATGTTCAATATTTAAATTTAATAAATTAAATTCGTACGTGCTTTCCCAAAAATATTTAAAACAAGCTTTTAGATTCAATTTTAGAGAAAGTCTCTCAGATATAATACAACCAAAGCTTGAACACTCAAAAAACTTAAGCACTCCACTACCAAAAAAAACTTCAGCAATGAAGGAGAACTTTGGCATGATGGCTCTCTTGCAACGCTTTATTGAAGAAACCGACTTACTCAAGCGTAGCACCAAAAATTCGAAATAGATACAGATGCAACTGAAGAAACCAGGTGAAAAAGTGATTGAGAATGTACATGATGCTTGGGAAGACGATGAAATAGATACAGAAGATGAGATAGACGGACCTGGCAACGTAATCTCTATTGAACTTGAAGAACCGGGAACTGCAAGAAAAGAAAAGGCGAGAATTCAGAGACTGCTCATCATCAAATGAATGAGAAAAAAAAAAAAAAGTCATGGTTTAATGCAGAAGAGGATTACCTCGCTGGGGGGTGAACAGGGGCATGTCACAATTGCAGATATAGGAAATGATTAGTTTTGTGTGCGTTGTGCAGCCAAAGAAGATATAGACTTTGCACTAGGACCATGGATCATCTTCAACCATTATCTATCATTGGAACGTTGGCAACTAAATTCCAACCCCTATAATGCAGTATTATGAATTTTATTTTTAAGCATTTGAAAACCTTAATTTATTATAAAAGAATAATTTTATTTTACAAAGTAAATAAAATTTTATTATGATTAAATTATTTATGATTAAGTCAATAAATATTTTTAAATAATGATTTGTTGGTAATTTAAGAATTAATTATTATTTTCTAATATTCATAACTGATCTCTCTCTTAATGGGTTACAAATTATATTTGTAGTTTCTTTTCAAAATTTTGTGTAAAAAGTCAAGAAAGTTATCACAAACAAATATTTACATAAGAGAGACCAATAATTTCTTGAGTTTCCGTAACAAATTTTTTTTTGGTAAAAAATTTTTGTAACAAATTTGATGATTGTAACAAATTACAATAGAGTCTTTGACATTTTAAAAAATAGAAGAAAAAGCCTTGGCGCCCTAATATAGATAATCTTAGTTGTGGTATCCTTAAATTAGATGAATCTTTGCAAAATCTTTGTAACACATATACAGATGTGATTTAATGTTAACACATGCAAGACTAAAAGTAGTGTCGGAAGTTGGTGTTTCATCTAAACAAAAGATATGTTCTTGCAGTCTTATCCTATACTTTAATGATTTTTCTATTGTAATTTCTATTTCTTTATAACAAAGAAAATGTTAGTGATTCACGCATCATAAATAGAGAAATGAAGAAAAGAAATTAGTGAGAAATGAAAAGGGTTTAGGGTTTAACATTTAGCATTTTGGGGTTAAAGAATTAGGGATTATAGGATTTAGGGTTTAGGGTTTTAAGGTTTTAAGATTTTGGGGTCAAGGGTTTGGGGATTTAGGATTTAGGGTTTTAGAGTTTTAAGGTTTTATAATTTTGGGGTTTAGGATTTGAGGGATTAGGGTTTTAAGGTTTTAGGATTTTGGGGTCAAGGGTTTGGGGATTTAGGAATTAGGGTTTTAGAATTTTAAGGTTTAAGGTTTAGGGTTTTAAGGTTTTAGGGATTAGAATTTAGAGTTTAGGGTTAAGAGTTTAGGGTTTAGGGGTTTAGGGATTAGGAGTACAATCAAAATTGCAACCCTTGTCATGCATGAAATTTGGTATTATCAAGGCTGTTTTTTTCTAAGAGCATGCTCTGTTAGATTGATTAGATGTTTCTGCTGTTGAAGTAAAGCACAAATCTCCTCACTCTCTATGTCTTTACAGCTAGGGATTCTCCCAGGTTTGTC